>CM033118.1:3061984-3414246 GCA_019321725.1 Paulownia fortunei | reverse complement strand
GGAAAATGAAAAGAGAACTCACCACACACTTCTGGAAATGAATCTGCAGAGATTTCAGTGCTTCCAGATCTTCAGTAGAAAGGCGAAATGGCCCATCTGCACATAAACCACACACATTCTCGAATCTATGCATAAACTCCCATCTAAGTTTATATATCTACAAAGAGAAAAACGAAGCAAAGATTGCATTTTTATGAACAATAAACATACCTAAATTGGAAACACCGGCGATGTAAATGAGAATGGCAGAAAGTCCAGAGGCCAAAGCAACAAGAAAAGCTAGCTGCAATAGCCTCATCTAACTCTATATTCAGTCCAATAATGATTATGAACCAAACCCAAATCTCTGTAACTCTCCAAACCCAAATCTCTGTAACTCTCTTTCTCCGGGTGGATCTGAAGTGAATCGAATATTAGCAAGGTTCTAAACTTCTGTCTGTTGTACGAGTGTGCTATCTGAGAAGGGGGAGGAAGTTAGTTGTTTTTCTGGGTCACCCACAAATTTCAGTATAATAACAATCACACCCCTAAAGTTTTATCTATTCCCTGAAGTAGCCAGCCACTCTTCTTTGTTTCTTTATTTTGTACTATGGTTTAAACTTTGATAAGCATTTTATAGTTAGAAGTCCATTTGTAGTCAAATTAAGTTCGATCTTTTAAGAAATAAACTTATGAAATAACTTTCAATTTCTGTTATTTGATAACAAATTAATATATTTATAGTTTATAAAGTGATCCATCTATTTATACTCACTTATATTTATACTAATAAAAATTAAAATAAATGATTACACATATAAAGCTAATACTAAATTCTCGATTGTACCTCAAATTATTTTCACAACTTTTCTATCTTATCAACTTTATTTGATATAGTGTATGGATTTTTCTTTTTTTTTTTCATAATGAATATGCTGACCACAGAGGCACATTTGATCACATTTATTTTTATTATGATCTTGATACGATGATTATAATATTGATGGAACCTGAAAAATAGTAAGTTTTTACATAAATAAATCTTTTGTTTAACCATAAATCCATAATATCCAAATGATAGAGTTTTAGATGAATGGACGTGACACATGATTTGAAAAATGATGTATAGGGTTAGCATTCTTTTTTTTTAAGTAATAATATTCTTTTATATAAATATTTTCAATAACTAGTGATCTATTGTGCATAAATATTTTGTAAATATTCATTTGTAAATTCATATGTAACTTATGTTTTTCGAAATTGAACTGGACCGACAACTTGTTCGATCAATTCGATTGTAAATCAATGGCCGATCAAATGTGAATAGTTTTAAAAAATCAATTTTGTTGTTCACTCGATCAAGTCGATCAAAAATTGATCAGGCCAAATTTTTTTTTTTTAGTAAGTTTAAAACTTTAAACATGGTATTTATTGTGTGATTGTGATTATTTGAATTTTAAATTTTGTTAGATATTTTTTAATTAGTTATTTATTTATTTACCTTTAAAATATATTATATTATCATTTTACGTAATATAATATAAAATATATAATTAATTTTTATTAAATTAGTTGGATCTTGTAGTTGAATCAATCTAATCGATTAAATCGATTGAATCGACTGATAACAAAACTAATTTAATTATCAATACAATTACAAAATTACTGCGTGGAACAATAATAGGGACTAAATTGTAATAAGCTTAAAAAGTGAATACATGGACAAAAATAAACAAATAATAACAAACACTTAAAATGCATAATAATAACATACAAATCAGACTTGATAGAAGTGGAAGCACATCTACTCATCAGATCAGCAGCAGGGAACGTCATTAGTCCAACCTTCTTCCCACCGTCCCTTCAAAAAATATCCAGCAAAAATTCCGTCTTGAAATTTCAATTTTTCTGCAGAATAATTTGATTCAATCAACAAGAATTTTGCTCTAATGGCGACTCGGTACTGGGTGGCGTCTCTCCCCGTTGGTCAAGGCTCCTCCTCCTCCTCTGTATGGAGTCGCCTTCAAGAATCCATCTCCAAACAAGCCTTTGACACCCCTCTTTATAGAGTAATTTGATTTGCATACACTTGTTCATATTTGTTTAGTTTTCTTGTAAATAGCAGATCTGCTTTTAGAAAATATTGTTTTTGTACCAGTTGAATGAAAAAAAAAAAAGTTTTTTAATGAATATGGGTTTTATTGGATTTTGCAGTTCAACATTCCAAATCTGCGTGTAGGCACCCTGGATTCGCTGTTGGCTCTAAGCGATGATCTATTGAAGGTGATTTGTTTGAAAATTATTAACTAATTTTATTTACATTGTTTTGGGGTTTGGGAAGAAAGAGTTTATTGGTTGATGTTGGAGATATGTACATATATATATTATGTTGCAGGCGAACAGCTTTATTGAAGGAGTGTCACACAAAATCCGTAGACAGATTGAGGAATTGGAGAGGATCTCGGGAGTTGTTAGTAGCTCTCTTACTGTTGATGGGGTTCCTGTTGACTCTTATCTTACTAGGTAATCGTTCATTCTTGAAATTGTTTTACTAGATTTTTATATGTGCGAGTAATTGGATTTGGCTAATATTTTATGATTCGTGTAGGTTTGTGTGGGATGAGGCGAAGTATCCAACAATGTCACCACTTAAGGAGATTGTGGATGGAATTCATGTACAAATTGCCAAAATTGAGGATGATCTCAAGGTATGGTTGCTCATCTGAAGTTGCTTTCCACTCAAATTGGTTTAATATATACTTTATCAATGGTGCATCTAAAAATCCTGTCTTTGATGTTAATTTTGTGGAAATGCTACATAACTGCTAGTGAAGGTTTGGAATTATGCGGTGTATTGACTAGATTAATATTGTCTTGTAACTAATTGTGACTGGGAGATGGGATCCAAACCCTAACTGTCACTAGATTAACTTATGCAGTTAAAGATATGCTTTAAGTCTGTTATTTTCTTGATTGTGTCCATGAACTAACAATTTAGTGCCTTGCCAACCTATTCTATAAGTTTAAATCTGAATGAAATATCTTAGCTTCCTTGGTCTCAAGATTTTCTAGGTAGTCCATGGTAATCCACATATAACTTCTCAGTTTTCCTTTATGTCTCAGATTCCCAATACATATCCTGACTTCTAATTTTTTATCTTTCATTATACGAAAAGTTGCCAAATATTTAATGTTTCCCGACCCTTGCAAAATTTATTTTCTTTTGTTTTGATATATTTCAATGTAGGCTTAAAGATTAAAAACAATGAACATTCTCCCAGCTAGTACAACAAACTATTCCTTAACCTTAGAACAAGTCCCTTCACTTAATATTCGATGATCAAGCTCTTCCTAGCCAAAATCTCTCTGCCCCCACCATGCTGTGCTCCTTTGTGGCATTGGAAAAGATCATAAGCGGCGTATAGAAAGTGAAAACTAAGGACTGCTAGTGCTGTTCATATCTTATATTTTGTATAGTGCATTCCTCTGTGTTAAATAAATTTGAAGCTTTACGAGTGTATAGAAGAATAGCTTGAAGTGTCAATCTTTTAGACCCTCTTTGGGTTAGTTAATATTGACTTCTTGTATAATCCATTGTTAAAAATAAAAAAAAAAGTAATATAGTGTTTCTAATTTTTTAGATAAACATTAAAGTAATCACGCATGTTCTGGTTCAAAAGAACACATCATTACGAAGTAATTAAATCAAATTTGCACTTTTTCTCAGCTGAAAACCCCAGCAATTCCAAACTTAAAGTTAAGATGCAGATATTCACCCACTGTGCCATTACACGTTAGTAACTTTGGAAATTAGAAGTCTGTCGTATGTTCTATGGGTGAAAGTGTAGAAAAAACTGAGAAACCAAGTTTTTAAGTAACTCTGAAAATGTAGAACCAATTGTCTTTTTCATGCTGACAGCTGAACAGGCAAAAAGTACTGTCTTTTTTTCCAAACTAAACTTTGATACAAGAGTGAATTCAATAGCTGATTACAGGAGATCGTCTACTTTCAATTATGATGAGTATTCTACTCTAACAATGCCCTTTCGTTTTCACTGGTATAAAAGTAAATGCAGGATGGAGTCATTAGTTGAGAAATTGAAAAGGTGAACCTGCATATCGCACAAATGATGCTGTTATTGCAAACTTAATTATATTATTCCATGTAAATATCTGTCAAAGCAAATAGTTTTCCTAAATATGAAGGTTTATTGGTTTCAGGAACAATTCTTTCAATCTGGCATTACCTTCTCTATTGCAGTATAATTTCCCCCTGTTTTTGACCCTTTTTTTGTTGCTTCTTATAAGTTGAAAATACTTCTAGATGCAAGGATTGCATGTCTAACTCTGTGTTGAAGCCTTTTCTAAGCATGTCACATCTGGGTGGATTTTATCTCACAGGTTCGTGTTGCTGACTATAATAATGTGCGCAGCCAACTTAATGCCATAAGTCGAAAGCAGGCTGGAAGGTATGTGATTAATCTGAAGCTTACTGATCTAGATTTGGAATTGTGGTAACTACTGCAGGCAAGATATGAATGCAGCGTGGCATGCTGTCTGTTATTTATTCATCAACTGTAGTGCATGTGTATTAGTGAGTCATGATTTTGTTTGCAAGATATATGGTAGATATTGCAAATAAATATCTGAAGTTTGCCATTTATCTGATGTCTACAAACTATTAATTTTGGAATGAGAATACAGCTTGTGCAGCTATACTGATTTACATGAATGTTATAACAGTTCAGTGTTCATGACACTCTTTGACTATGGGGAATCCATTAGATATCCATCATGAGATCATTATTTGCTCAAGAAATTTTAGATGCAGTAATGAAAGCTTCTCAATACATCTAGGATGCTCTTGTTTAAAGTTCTTTGCATCTGAAGTCTTGTTTTAATCATTTAAATTACAGAAAAACTGTGATTTCAAGATAAAGGAAGATCAATTTATTTTTAGATGCATGACTGAAGTTGAGCCCATTGTTGCTGGGAGGATGGGTTCTATAAAGGATGAAAAAAGATCATACTTGGGTCTGGCATCAATTTCGGTTGGGAGATAGCTAGGTATATAGCATTATAAACAGCATTGGATGGTTTAGCATATTGTAGCTGCAATAGAGCTGCTATACCTTATGCCCGATACTCGGCCTTCTAGTCTACCTACAATTCTTTTCTCTTGCAAGAGAAACTTTCCACGTAAAAACTGCTGCCAGATGTGAATTCAATAAATGGTTACGTCTTCAAACCTTCAGAAGCAGATTGCTAAAGCTAACAAGAATAATAAAAGAGAAAGATCACTTATCATAGAGAAAAGGAATTTCCTAGGTTACATGATTTTCTATATCTATTGCCCCGTACTCGAGCTATATTGTGAGGTGGCCGTGTGGTTAAGTGACATAGAATAAGTGATTGGAAGTGTGGTGCACACAATTTTTTTTTCTTTTTTTATGTTGGAAAATAGTTATGGATATTCGATCTATTCTCTCTCTCTCTCTGTCTCTCTCTCTCTCTCTCTCGTGCGTGTGTGCGCATGCATGTGAACATGCTTGGCCTGAGAATGGATTATGAATTTTGTTGGTGGTGGAAGTGGGAATATTGTGACAGCATCCTTAAAAGACCACCATATTTATTGATAACAGAAATTCTATTGTATCTCGCCACCTGAACTTCTAGCTGATCCAAATGATTTTTCATTGCAGCTTAGCGGTCCGTGACCTTTCCAATTTGGTAAAGCCACAGGACATCATTAATTCAGAACACTTAACAACCCTCCTCGCGATAGTTCCAAAGTATTCTCAAAAGGATTGGTTATCAAGCTATGAGACACTGACAACTTATGTGGTAAGTACGCCATTTAATAGTTATGAAGCAATCCTATTATTCTTTCAGATTTGCACTCTAGGGAGCCCCACATTTTAGCATTTATTGCCACATTAACATATTGAGTTGGTGAAATTCCAAGGATAAAATAACCATTTTTTTCCCATACTCACCAAACATGAAAATTGGCATTGTGCTTGCTTGGTGGCCATTAATTTTGTACTATTATTTTCTTAAATATGTTGAATATGTTTTGAATTATTAAATTCCACATTTTGATTGAACTAATTGTTTTAGGTCCCCAGATCCTCGAAGAAGCTCCTTGAGGACAATGAATATGCTCTATATACTGTAACATTATTCAGTCGTGATGCTGACAATTTTAGAACTAAGGGGCGCGAAAGAAACTTTCAAGTGAGTTATGGATCCTTCCATTTCTTTTGCAATCTGTTTCATCTCCTGTTCTTAAGAATATCTTGCTGCACTAAATACAGAGTGGTGTTGAGATTGTATGATTGAAGTTTTCAGTTCTGGAGGAACTCCCTGTTAATGATATGTTCATTTTTGTGTGATTAGATTCGTGATTTTGAATATAATTCAGAAACACAAGAGAGTCGGAAGCAGGAGCTTGAAAAGCTGATGCAAGACATGGAAACATTGAGAAGTTCTTTGTTGCAATGGTGCTATACCAGTTATGGAGAGGTATCTTTCCCCCTCCTATTAGTTGCTGAAATTTAGTTCTCTCTTTTTTGTTTCTGTGGTGCTATGTTGATAAACTTGATTTCAGACTCCGGGTTTGTTAAAGTGCCTAGGTATAGTCACATGAAGGAACATTTACACTGTGGAAGTAGTCACTAATTTTTTAATTGTTCCATTGACATATTTGGGAACCATTTCTTGGTTCCATTGTTGCTGATGTAATAAGAATCCATCTGATCTTCTACTGTCAGCCTAAATCTGGGTCTGGTTCTATCCTGTAACAATTCATTAAACTTGAAATGTAGAGTCCTCTTACGCATGGAGATTGTGTTCTGGGTTAGTTGTTTTCATGCATGATTGGATTGTCTAATATAGTTTCTTTTTATTTTTGCTGTTTCTTGGTTGCTTTTATTTGAAGAAAAAACTTTAATGTATTCTTCCACTGTGCAGGCAGTTGTTTGCTAAGTTTTTTAGTGGTAATTGGAACTGTAACACAAACACCTTGATATAACATAAATCATCTCTTCTAGTCATATATCTTTAAATAAAGTCAAACCAGATGCACTAAAGATAAGAGGGAGTTTACACGACCGGATTTACAAATTTACCATATGATATCACTGCACCTTACTGAGGACTCTAGAAATTTCAACTGCTATCCTGGAGTGCCAAAGTATTATATTGTTCCTAGCTAGTCATTGGCTTCAAGAACTACAAGAATCAAATAAAACCAAAATAATAGCTGCATCGAATCAAATAAAACCAAAATAATAGCCGCATCGAATAATTACAGAAGTTTACATAGACATCATATGTATACGAATAATAAACCGCTATGTAATTTTATTTATGTGCTCAACTGTTTTTCAATTGTTTATGATTAACTGGACGAACAGGAGGATATTTTCCTCTTCCTTTCAGAAGTTATAGATTAGTAGAAGACGTTCAGAGATATTTTCTTTATTTTTCAAGATTTAATTCACTGCTCTAAAAGTAGTTTTATAGCTTAACATGATAATTACATTTACTAATAATGTGTAGATAACAAGTTTATTAGCAGCCTCTGGAAGTGAACCTATTCTTTAGCTCTCTTTATAATTTCTCTTGGTTCATCCATACCTCATAATCGTAAGAAGGAAACCAATTCACTACACCTTTATTTCATCATCTTTCTATTTTACCCCACCAAAAAATTTAAAACATGTGCTCCTTTGAGTTTGCTTTTGAGTCACTGCCGTCCTCCTGCCTCAAGCAAATTTTTCAGTGCCTCCTCCTCCCCAATACACACTCACTCACTCACACACACACACACACACACTCCCCCTAACATAAAGAAAAAGAAAAAGGAAAAAAGAAATATGAAGTTCCATTATTTATCCCAGATTCTTGGCATGTATTAATATTGTGATTATTTCAGAGTTGACCTTCATTTGTTACACAGGTTTTTAGCTCCTGGATGCACTTCTGTGCTGTACGTGTCTTTAGTGAAAGCATTCTGCGATATGGTCTGCCTCCATCATTTCTGGTAAATTACTGCCTATCCCTTTAACTTCTGCTTCTTTGCTGTTTTCTTTATTGGATGCATGCTACAACTTAAATTGCTATATGAGAGGTCTTATAAATTTTCGATTTCAGTCTGTTGTATTGTCACCATCTGTGAAAAGCGAGAAGAAAGTTCGCTCCATTCTGGAGGGACTGTGCAGCAGTTCAAATAGGTACTACCTTTGGTCACTTGTGAGCTTTCCATTCATTTCCATTAGTTTGTTCTAGCCCTTTTTGACAAAGTTCTGGAAACGTGTTACATCGTGGGACTATGTCTCCAATTATACTTAACCGGATCATGTAATCTGCTCTAGAGAATGCTTGTCGGCATAAAATGTTAACCTGTCAGTTCATCAACATTTGGTATCTTTAGATTGAACAGAAGTACTAAAATTAAGTGCATGGCACCACGTCTATTTTGTCAAAAAGTTCTAAAGGAAGGGACAAGGGTGAAGCTCTGCATGTGTTAAAAATTTATAGCATTTACCATCAAATGGTTTGGGTGGTTTGGCGTAGGTCCGCCCTCTTGAAGCACAGATATAGTGTATGTTGTTTAACTGACTCCAATATATACCTCCTAAAAGGCCACATGTTTGATGGTCCCAGGACCTTGTGAACTCTGATCTCTTTCAAATATTTCACTAGAGAAAAATCTTTGGTTGATATAACGTTTTGTCTTCTTTGTGTAACTGCAGCATATACTGGAAAACAGAGGACGAAGGAGGGATGGGCGGTTTAGCAGGCGATGCAGATGCACATCCTTATGTCTCCTTCACCATTAACCTTATTTAAACTGAGGCACCAGTGTTGCTGTCCATTTGGCTTATTCTCATGGCCTTAGAAAATAAGGACAGATTCTACCCTTGTATAATAGAGTAAATTATCCAATTCATTTCTTCTTTTAAGACGTATATGCTGCCTGTAAAACATTTGCATCAATTTTTCTCATTGTGTCTTCTCCAAACTTCTGCTTTGTTTGCACAAGAATCTGAAATTGTAGCAGATTACTTCTTCCTCTCATATTTTTGTTGTTGAGTTGTGTTGGACCTACCGAATTGAATTGAATGTATTATCAGTGAGGAATTATAAAGTAAAATAAACTGTTTTTCTCCAAAATTCTAGCCTGTCTTGATGATGGTAGCATTCTTCTCCTACTCTCTTGGTAATGCCCCCTGGTGTGTGTTGCAGTGTTAAAGACACTGGATGATACAGCTATTGTATTCTGTTGTGAAGTTGAGATATTTTAACAGTTTTCACTGTGCAAATATAACCAAAACAAAACACTGTTGACCTCTCATGTTGTATGAATATCTGCATATGCATGAGGCATGTTATTGGACTGTTATTGTATTCTAAATATGCATGAGGCATGTTATTGGACTGAATGAAAAAGGATATCTGCACATTCTCAACAAGTTGGCAAATTGGATAATGGGACAGAGTAATTTGCAGCAAGACCAGAACATAGAAAGTGCTTTGATTTTTCAAGAACACTGCACATGTTCTGAATATTTAAAAACATTGAATATGTTCTGAATAAGCAGTTTTTATCATTTTTATGTGGAGATACCTTAGTTTAGAGGTAGTCAAGTTCATGTCCAAGCAATTAGTTGTTGCATAGTGGTGTACAACAATTGTTGATATGATGCATCTATGTAGGAATTATCATCTTACCATCCAAAAAGTAGACATCAGTCTAGATCTCGTCGACAACATTCTCAATAATAATACGTAAATTAGTGTTACTCTTTTGTAAATTTACCCTGGACATATGAGCAAGGTTAAAACTTTTGTCAGGTAATGTGGTCTGTTTTTTTCTCCTTTATGAGGCAACCTCTTCCCCCTCTATGGAGGTGCAGAGAAGGCATTAATGGCGGTGGTCCTTGAGGCTTCAGCGGTTCAAGTTCTCCACGTTTTGAATGGCAAGAAAAACTGATTCCTACTGAGTACTACTGACCCCTCCATCATGGCAATTTGAGTGGCCCAACCTTACCCCAAACACCTTTTGGGTTACTACCAAAGAAGAAGAAAAAAAAAGGATATTTCAAAAAATTAATAAATATAAAACCCCAAAGTTAGAAGAAAACATTTGATAATTGCTAGGTACATAATATAGGAGTATTCATGAGTAAAACATTTTTAAGATTGCAAACTACATGGAGCTCTAAAGTATCTTGGATTAAGCAATTTCTTGTATTTATTGCAAGAAAGCAACATGATGAAACAATTATATAAGAAAGATAAGACAGACAGACTCAAATATTCAAAAATTATAGGGATGAAGTTGATTGGGTTGAGAAAGTTTAATGGGCTAAACCCATCAAAGTTCATTAGTTTTGACCAATCCGTCACCACTTGATGGACTAATCAATAGCAATATTGTCGGATCAAACTCGTTTTCATTGTCATTTATAAATGTTGTATCAAACGTAAAACAACTTACATGTTATTTTGACTACCCTTTTACATCGACTCATTAATAGGACAAGGGACCATTGTCCCAACAAATACAAAGAAACAAAACCAAAATTTTTTTTAAAAAAAAGGAAGACAAAAAAGCAAGTGGGGATGAAAACCCTAGTCAAGATTAGGACAACCCATGCCTTAGATGCATCACATGAGGACACTACCTATTTAAATCAATGTCACCTTCTTCTCATTTTCTTCTTCCTATATGGACACAAAGTAGGGAGACAAGGCAATTCAATAGCTCAATGCACCGCCGATGGGACCACCGGTCCTATCGACCTCTATCCTAGGTTGCACTTAGGGACGAAACCAGAAAATGAATATTGGGGGACGAGAATTATTTTTTCTTAAAAACAACAAATAAAGAGATATTTTTTATTATTTAGAGAGATAAATTTTCAAATTTTAATAATTTTATGTATAAAATTAATACTAATTTTTTTATAAAAATGAAGTTGATGGAGGGTCGCCGCCGCCGTTCTTCCCCTAATTCCGCCGCTGGCTGCACCCTCCTAGCACCGGGCGGCCCTAGACTGGACCCGCATGAACCGCCTCTCTATGAGCTGATAATGAGTTTGTTGATAGTTGCCCATCCCTATATCTCCTTCACCCCCTAAGATACATGAATACATACACATACAAATAAACAAAAAAAGTTATGAAAACAACATGAATATCCTAGTGAGTTAGTGCAGTTTGTCTCTACATATGAACCACAACTACTTGTCCCAATTTTTGGAATCTTAATTAATGGCGAATCAATTTGATTGTTTTTCTTAGTGCAAATACAGACAATTTAGTCATTTTTGTTAGAAAAATAATTGAATAATATTAAATAACTTGACAAATAATGAAATTTGAAGTTATGTTGCTTCAAAATTATCAAGAAATTAATAAGTTAAATAACTCAAAAGATCTCCAACTTTATGTAGTAGCTTATCGAGCAATTATTTTGAGACAAATGGAATATTATATATCAGTCTTAGCTACATACATATCACATTTTTATGAACTTTTTTTCTTTAATCTTTAGATTTTTTTTATAGCTACAAAAAATTAAGAGTATAAAGTTTTTCTTTATATAGAAATTCAGTGGCCAAATTTAAGAAAATCTTGTCTGATTGTCTCATTGAATTTTGGTCTTTGCATGGATAGTAAAGGAGGTAATGTTGAAAGAGACAAGGGGGATGGAGTTAATACAAGAAAAAGAAAAAGAATGGAGAAGAGGAATTTTTTTCTTCACTTACCATTCACACAACAAACAAAATTAATTGAAAGAAAGTTTGATAGTGATGTCATCCTCTTGTTGAAAAAGACTAATTTCTTTTATATTACCCTCTTTGGAAAATTACTATATGTCTTTAATCTCAAGAATCCTTACATTAAAAAATTAATTTTGTTATAATTTAGACGTATAAAAATGTGCAAGTCGCGTTTTTCTTTAAAAAAAATTGTAAGTCGGAACTTATTATTTCTTGCCAATTTAAAAAAAAATAGTGGCTTAAGTGACATAAAATCTAATTCAAGTCTTTCCATAACACAAGTGTATGATATCTTTTGTGTATATGCATCAATCTGCGACATGTTTTATATCTATTTCTTTCCATTATAGTGTAGGTTTCATATTTGAAACATCCTTAGTTTCGACTCTAGCTTATTTTTGGTAGAAATATTTTCAGACGCGAGTAGATGCGCTAAACGTAAAATACAGTTATGGGGTCATGACCCCATTTCATTTTCATTTTAAATACCTAAATAAATTAAATTGAATTTTAGGGACTTTCAAGTTCCTTTCCCACAATTTTCCTTTTTAAAATAGAGTAAATTACAAAAAATACTCTTGTGCTTTTGACATAATTATAAAAAAAAATCCTACTAAGAATTGCTAATATCCCTTTATATTTATTTTTATTTTGCTAATTACATTTATTTAGAGAAATATTTGTAAAATAAAGACAAATATTAAGGGGGTATTTGTAATGCTTCAAGGGTATTTGAAATTTTGAAACATAACGAGGTATTTTTGTAAATAGGTCAAGCCTTAAAGATAGTTTTGACAATTTACGTTGAATTTTAAATTCTTGATAAGAAAAAATATTATAACTAATTATTTAATAGTGTTCGAATAAGAAGTACTTAGATAATTGATTAAGAAGCTATGTGATCACTTGTCAACAATCTGTTATTAGTGTTTTGATTACAGAAATTTAACCAAGTAAAAAAAAATAAACATATGCACATGATGGCCATCAAGGACTTAGGACCACGTCCTATAATTAAGATGGGTAGTGTTTTCATCTAACCATCTCATAGAACAAATCTTATTACATGAAAATTTGAACATTTCATGGGAGGAAAAGAAATCAATTCTAAGTAAAAATTAAATTCCATAACCACTCTTTAGATACCTCCACTTATTTTAGCTCTAGAAAGAAATACGGCTAACTATACAAATAAATATCTCTTTTATTTTTGGAGGTTCAAAGGGAGGCTCGTTTACTTATGTTTTCAAATGAGTCTTTTGTCTCTAACTATTTGAGATCTCATTTTTGTACCAATTTAATATATGCTTATTATTGGACACTATGTATTAACGAGCGAAAATCGTCGAGATATTTGTGTAAATAAGTATAATTTATGAAATCGCAGAAACTATCAATAAAAATAATAATAATAATCATACGCAAGAATCTTTTTTTTTCTAAGTCCTATGATGCAATTGGAGTTTATCGGCATAAACGGAATACAATTGATTATACAGATAAATATATCTTTTTTCAACGTGTTACTTTCTTAAATAAAGTGATGTCGTATTATTTTGAATCACATGATATTACTTTAAAACACGAACGTACTTTAAATTTGATAAATCATTGGCTTACAACAAAATAGAAGGGATAAAAGATAAAAGTGTAATAATTAGAGGTAACGGATCACTAACCAATTTCAACTAACTAGCATTTGACACATAGATTATCACATGAACTTGTAACCTATTTCTCCAACAAAAGTAGGGAAATAAACATGGAGCCTCTTCCCATCCATGATCACAAAGCAATCCCACCATGTATCTAGAACTATTCCAAGCTTAACTTATCCTTTGATTTGTCAAGTTTGGTAGAGCTACGTATTAATGCTGTGTGATTGAGTCCATCACTAGCATGTGTTTCTTCCAGAAAAGAAAAGAACAACCTGATTGTAGATGGGATTAAGAAAACTAACATCCTTTTATGGAAAAAAGGAGTTGGCATGGCCATGGATGCATCCACGTTGACCAATGGTGAAAAAAAGTGTTGGATGAGTACCATACTTATATGGCCATGTCCCATCCAGATTATGATGAGTCATACATTCTGTATCATCATAATTATCATAAAAGTGGTGCAATGAGCCCCTGTAGGCCAGTGCTTGTATTGATTGTATTCTAGAGAGGGACACCATTTTGGGGGTTTAATTTGTAACACATAAATTTTGTGGAGGTGGGTGGGGTATTGGGGTGGGGGTTACTCTATCTAACACAAGATAATTTAAAGGGTTAATTATAAAAATCGCCCCTGAAATTTGGATTATTTACAAAAATTATTTTTAAAAATTTTAAATTACAAATATTTAACTTCTTGATATTTTTACCACTTGTAACTACTATGTATCATCGTAAAAAAAAATATTCTTATCTATTTTTGGTTGATATCAATATTTTTCGAAAATGTAATAGACGAACAAATGTGCAATTTGTAAAATAAAAATAAATCTCGTTAACGTATTTGTAATTTATAAACTTAAAGTTACAATTTATGTAAAATTTAGGGGTATTTTTGTAATTAACCCTAATGTGAATATGGTTTGATGATTCTTGATTGTAGCATTTCAAATGGGGCAACCCCATATGTCCATATTTCAACCCTCAACCAATCCGAGGAGGACATAAAAAAAACAAGGATAATATCTACATTAGCATTATGAGAAGCTACCAAATTAAAAGGTGGAGTGCAAGTAACACTACCCCCAGATAATTGCACACTAATAACCATAACTTTTATTTTCTATATTATGTGGCTTCTTTCCTAGTTTACTTCAAAAAGTGAAAAAGATGAGAGTATTTCATAAGGTTAGAAGATACAAACGAATTTAAGTAAAACACCTATTTAATTATCACTTTTTTTTTCTTTTTTTGATAAATACAAAGACAATTGATGGGTATTAGTGTGTCAAACTTATTCAATGTGACCATAGAACAGGCTATTCGAATTAATACATAGTTATTCTCAAAAAATAGAAATTACTATAACTCAACTATATTTATGATGGATGTTTGAATTGATACATAGTTGCTGCAAGAAAGCAAACCATTACTACAACTCAATTAAATGCCAAACTGAAGCTCCAATCTATAACGAAAACACCATAAAGACATCAGTCAAATTCTTTCACTACAAAGATGATTAGTTCATGAACTGCAGTCGATCAATAGAATTTAATCCCATAATCTCTTATGAAAATCAATAAGCCACGTCTTGGGGCTACCATTAAAAATGATATTGGAGCGAGTTCAAATCCAGACTTGTCCTAGGTCTGCCTAATTTGGGGTAAATTTTTAAATTTATAAACGGGTTTGGGTAAGTCTTGATTTTTTATTTTCAAACTCGTCCCGCCTTGAACTCATTCCATTTAATTTTTTATTTATATATATTTATATAAAATTATTTTTAAAAAATATATTTTTTAAAAATATTTTAATGATGTTATTTAAAAAAAGTATTTTTTATATTTTAAAAATTATAAAAAAAGTCTAATAAATTTAATTTAAACCCTACAAGTTTGAGTACTTAAAAATTTTAATAAAACGAATCTTATATTTTAACAAATTCATTTCAAATCTGCCTCCAATCATCCTTATTACAATGGTATTGGTAGTACAATCCTTAACCATTCGGCCGAGGGAAAGATCCAAAAATTGCCGACATGGAGACCAAAATCATTGGAGCAAAATCACTGTATATGATGGAAACGGACAATGACTAGTTATTGAAAAAATCAATTAAGACAAATAAATCTAGATCAATATATTCGCAGGAAATATTATCTGTATGGGAACTTGTTTAGGACTGATCAATAAAGCCCAACAAACATTTATATATCAACTTGGCGCCAACCGAACACTTGATATTCCAAATCCAAAACAATCACAAGGTTTGTTTTTTTGTATATATTCATTATGGTAACATTGAATTAAAATAATTATTATAATAATCGTTAAATAATTTGATGTGATTAAAGTCTTGCGAAAGTTGACACTTTTGTAGGACAACTCATTTGCAAAAATAGTAACAACAATAAGAAGAAGAAGAAGAAAAAGAGAAAGGCACAAAATGCAAAAATGTATTTTGATGATATAATTTGGAATAATATGTAAAGAAAAGAGCATTTTTAAGTTTATTTTCATTGAATATGAGATAGCGTGAAGCCATTACTTAGAGAAGTAAAATAAGAAGATAAGTTAATCAATTCGAAGTAAAAAGTAATTTTAAAGCATCATTTCTAAGTTTTTGGATAAAAGTAATTAAAAATTATACTTTTAAATGAAAAGCCATATATATATATATATGTGTGTGTGGGCGAAGCCAAGGGCGGCAGCGGCGCCCCCTCTGCTACATTAATGTAAATTTTAAATATAAATTTATTAAAATTTTAAAACTTTTTTTTAAAAAAATTAAAAATACCTATTTATCTATTATTTTAAAAAAAAGTAGCCTCTCTCAACCTCCATTTTTTTTTTTGTTTGGCTCCATCCTATGTGTGTGTTAGGTTAGACTAATGAAAAAAATTGGGACCTAGAGGGAACAAATTGATGAGTTGGTGACTAGCATCAGCTTACAAAGCAAATATTTTAAGATCACAATTATTTTTAGTTTATTTTATTTTATTTACCTTCAAAAACAGTGTAAGAAAAGACTATAATCCATGTGCAGCACATAGACAGAAAGATTTAAATGTCTGCCTTTGACATACATACTTTTTTGGGCCAAGTGGTTCAAATTTATTTACATGATTAATTGAATTTTCCATAACATGAATTGAATTTGTGGGTCAACCCCTCCTCAGATTTGTCTTTCCTTTCTCTTTTGGGAAAGATGATCATGGAGAAAAAGTTAGCAGATGGAGGAGCAGGATAGGCTGAGAACCCAAACTTTGGGATAAAATCTAAATAAAGGCTGCTAAACCTCATCATTATTGAATGGATAATTTATATTAATCCTTTTTTTTAATCTTTAAAGAAGAATATTAGTCGTTCTTCAACTTCTCTCCATTATTTATTTTGATCTACTATTATGATATAGTTACTTTTAGGAACGACAATCGGCGGATTCATTGTGAATTTATCAAAATTTGATATCTCTCATTTTCATAGATTTGAATTCAGACTCAATGAATTGGACCAATTAGATCCACTACATCTATTTTATAATTTTAAAAATATTATATTTATGTTATATACGTGAGCATATATGCAATACGATATTTTTTTCTCATATATATAAATCACCCACATAAATAAATACATAATAAATAAAATATATATATCAAATCTTAATGAGGCAGGTTTGGATTGGGTCTGACTTTAAAAACTAAAATCAACACCTGCTTTCAAGGCTTTCCTTGGCAATTATCCCAAATTTGTTATCGTCTTCAAGATCACTTCAAACAGGTCGAATTTGAATTTTACCAGAATTCATTGTCATTCATAGGAGAGGATAACAATATTAACATGAAAACATGATAGATTTAAATATTAAGTTTTTGGTAAGAATGAAAAGGCGAAATACAATTTTATTTTTAAAAATAGAGGTTGTGAGTTATTAATTTGATTGTTTCATCACAACAAAATTATAGGGTATTTTGAATATAAATTTTTCATTTAAAAAATATGTCATTATACACAAACATTACAAAAAGAAAATATATAGGAGTATTCAATGTGGAAAACATTCCTCTTTTTATGTTTTTTCTTTTTAAATTTCCCTAGGGCCCATATATATTTGATTTAAATTAATTTTTAAATAGTTGATTCCTGATAGTAACTTATCAGTTTAATAGATCCTGCAAATCATACATACAACATGCCATGCCTCCCTCAAATCCCAATCTTGGACCAATCCCAGTGTTTCTCCCCACTTTTTGGTTCTTAGAAAATAATGCCTTTAGTCTAAGAAAAGTATATTTGATTTATGCCAAAATCTGAATATGATGTTTCCTGAATAATTTTGCATACTTTTAAATCATACCATAGTGATTTATATCTAGAGAAGAAAAATATCCTCTTTTTCCACCCTTATTTTTCCTTCTTTTTAACTTTTTTTTTTTAATTTCTTAAGCCGATTTAAGTATAATTGAAGCTTGTTCGTGTAGATTTTGTTATTATGATTATTTAAAAAATTATTTTTGAAACAACAAGTTCTTGAGAAAATATCTTGAGATAGAAGCTTTGGTCTAGCGGCAAAATTGAGGCCTCAAGATTTTAAAATTTTAGGTTTGACTCCGACAAAAAGTAGAGGTATTTGTCTACTTTATTGTAGATAGTTAATTATTGTATGTTGTTGATTGATGATTGTTAATTCTTTATTAATTAGTACCTAAATATATATAATATGTATTTGATCGCTTTACTCGTAATATTGAAAAATAAAATAAGTTACTCAAATTCATCATTAAAATCTCATTTAAACTTGATTCGTTAATTGAACAAATCAAGTTTGAACATATTTTTTTGTTTAATAAGATTTGAAATTCAGTTCTAGTTTAACTCGATTAGTAAAAAAACAAAAAAGTATTTATTAAATAAATCAAGCTACTCGAATTCAATTTGTATTCGACTTGATTAAATCTCGTTCAACCTCAAGTCGATTAACTATCAAATCAAACTCAAATATAACATGACAATTTGGCTCAATTTGTTTACTCCCCTATTCACTAAAAAAAACTTAAAATTTGGACATGTAATCAATTTGGAAATATAAAACATGCCAAATTTTCTGCCACATTCTTCATGAAAAGTTTTGGTCTGTTTTCCCCTGCCTAATTGTTCATGGTTTCTCAAATAATCAAATTCTAGTAGTCACCCTTTTATAATAAATTTTTCCACCTTAACCAGATACTTCATTTATTAACCAGTGTTTTGAATTAATCATAAGAAAATTCTAACCTAGCACCTGATCCACTTATGAATTTTCACACCAGTCCTTGAAAATTAATTCAATAATAATAAATTAATTAAATGTGTTATATTTCATTCATCCAAAAATTTTATTATTGTTAAATACTGAGTAAATTTTTTTCCCCCTTGAGAAAAGTACGAGCTTTAGAAAAAAAATTATTAAATTTATTGAAGTGGAATAAATGCAGTTATTTTTTACTAACAATAAGGGATGTATTAAAAAAAATAAAATGAAAGCTTACTGAAAATGGCAAAATAAAATTTGGATTATATCAACGATGAAAAGAAAATATTATATGAAATGTAACTACGAAAATAACTCTTAAACAATTTTAATACTACTGTCCTCTATGATATGTTGTTTTATATGTAAAAAAAACTGTATAATGCTGTGATTATTAACACTAAATGGTAGGAGTATTTAAGGATTATTTTACTTCATTTTAAAAAAAAAAGAAAATATTATTGAATTTGTGAAGCAACTAGCAAGCATGTTCATCGACAAATTAAACAATATAATTTGTATTTGAAAATTGAAAATATATATATATATATAGGTTTTTCTTCCTTATTTATTTTACTCCACTTTTTAATTTAATTTCTGAAGTTTGTACCCATAAAAACTTGTTTAAACCTAAAAACTATATTTGTTACATCTATATTCCTATATATAATTTTTTTCATTTGGGTTGGAGTCGTCCACGAATGGTTTGTGTGCTTCGTTTAATGTTTTGTGTTGAAATTTTTTTACAAATTCATAACACAATCATAAATTTGCATTATTTTAAAATTTTAATTATCAATAAAAAAATAGCATAATTTCTTATACACGAAGTATACAATTCTTCCTCTTTGTTTTTTATACGCCCTATGAAAATATTTAATGAGTGGAGTGAAGACTTGCACAATTGAATGCTTTGTGATAAAGTTTTGTTTGTTTTTACTTATGAAGCAACTCAAATTCATGTAATATCTTGTTTAGTTATCGACATTAATATTTTTAAAATTGAATTGATTGGTCGGTTCGATCGGTCTACCTACAAATCAACGGTCGATCCAGATCGACTGGACCAAAAAATAAAAAAATTGATTAATCCGATCAAATTGAAGAAAAAATCGATCAAATTGATCATAATTATTTTTTTATTTTTATTTTTATTTTTTTAAGAATCTTAAACTTGTGATTTGGTTACATATATTATTATTTGAATTTTGAACTTAATTATATGTGTTTTTTAATTAATTATTTATTTATTTTATCTTATATATAATAATTTGTATATTGTATTATTATTTTGTATAATATAATAAAAAATATAATCAATTTTTATTAAACAAATCAAAACTACAGTTGAATCATTGAACCGCATTCCAACACCAAAATCAATTTGATCATAATTGCTTATAAAAATACTAATAAACATGTCCTTCTCAACGTCGAATGTAGATTTGAAGGTGTAAATTGAACATCTATTTGTTAAAGGGCTCATTAGGTGTAATATATATGTTCTTCATACATACACACACATACATACATACATATATAGTATGTATGTATATACAGTATGTATATATACACATATACGTACACATATATGTATATATTCCACCATACGTAAAGATAGATACCCAACATAAAACTAGGTACGTATAAGCAGTCATGTCAGTAGCAAACATCAAATCAAAGACAAAAAGTCTGCAAATGGACAAGAAAGAAACCCATAACTGTAAAATTAACTGTAATAACAGACACACAGTAAAAAAAAAAAAAAAGAAAGAAAGAAAGAAATAAAAAAGTGCATTAATTAACAACCATACACATATCCAACAGGTATTTTTTTTTTTTTTTTTGCAATAATAATATATTTTTTACTAACTAGTGCCTAAATTCTAACCACCACAAGCGTAGGGGTGCAGAAATTTGTGCTCCCATATTTGGGAGTCAAATTTGCTAGGAACAAAGTCTCTGAAGAAATAAAGTCATGCTCTTATTTGGTCGGATGCATTAATTTGTGACTCTCGTTCCGTTATTCATCACTGCATCAATGTTCATCAAATCAACAGGACCAAGAATTTGAGCACCCTCTATGGCCTCTTCTCCTAAGAAGCTTTAGTATCCTTTGCTCCTTTTTGCTTGATCAAATACCTAACAATTTGGAAAAAAAAAAAAAAATCATGTGAAGATGAACTCGAAAGAGTCTATATGCAAATTATGAATAATAATTGGGGAAGTACGGCAATCGCCCATACGTTTGACCTGAATATAAGCGCAAGTATCATGTGTGTTTTTATTTTTATTTTTATTTTTTAGACATGCAAATTATGTAACCCTTGTACTTATACTACTCGAAAATATATTAGTCGTCCCTTATTCTAAAATTCTTGTTCCATCGCTAAATCTAGAGTAACTAATCATGTGGCAAGTAATGATTAGTGATATAACTATACCTCTTCATATTTGACAAAGAAACTTGTTTAGGGGCAATTTAGACAATATTAACTTGTCCCTGTATTATTCAAGTTTATGTATAAGTCTTCTTTAAAGACATGCAAGGTTGGCAAAATGGGCTTTTTGGGATTGTTTGGAAAAGCAAAAGGGAGCAAGAAAACATTTATTTGAAATGATAATCAGCTATTTGGTAATTACTTGATTAAGGGTAATAATGATTTGTTATCAATCATTTCTACATGATTAATTAAGAGAATAATAATAATGCTACGGACAGTGAATGAGCTCTTACCTGATGCTTGTAGGGCAGATGTTGGTTTTACATTAATGGAATGAAAACAAACTGCTGTTGATTCCTGACTGATTAATAATGTTTTGTCTTTGGTCATCCACTTCCCACAAGACCTGTCTGTGACCCTGAAAATGATGTATTTTGTCCATTGTTAGACAGATAATAATACATAGTATATTGTAATATTATAGAATAAATAATTTATTTATTTTTTATGTTTACAAATTGGAAAAATAAATAATTGTGTACCTGGGGGAGATCACTTGGGATTTGGGCTTGTTGTAACAGAAGAGAATTAGCAGAATTATCCAGGAGAGGATAGGCATTTGCTGTTGTGGGGCTGCATTCTTGCATGCCTGGCAATGGTGATGGCAAGCTACTTAAATTCTGCATGCATTTATCAGACAGAAATATTAATCATAAGTGCTTAAAATAAAAGAATTGAAGAAAATCCAGCACAGAAAAAAAGAAAGAATTGATAATAACTATTTTGTACCTGATCAGGCCTAACCATGAATGATTCCAAGTCCATCCCAAAGTCATAGAACATGGGATTAACAGATGCAAGCTTCATTGAAAGAAACTGCAAAAATTGACAGGAAAATGGATAAGTGAAAATCAGTTTCTATAGAGAATGCATGTGTAATAGGGAACAAAAAAGATAAAACAAAATAAAAAATTAAAAAAAAATGATTATAATAATCACCTCCACTTGATTTTGGAGTGACTGGACATAGTTGATTATTTCATCCAACATGAGGGCCTTTCCAGTTACCTGTTTATCACTCAAAACACATGAAGCTGTCAGAAAAAAATACAACACTTTTAAACAAATTGCACTGCTTCAAACAGAAACAGACAATGATATTAAGACAAAAAAATATTGAACTTGACCTTGTCACAACCAGGGACAAGAGCTTGAAGCAGCTTCATTCTTTCACTTATTCTCTCCCTCCTTACCTGATACATACCATAATTTGTTCAACATAATCAAGATTAGTTCAGTACAGATGAAAAAGATACTAAATTAAGAGTCTTGGTGCTGCTTAATTAGTGCAATTTAGAGGGAAATTAACATCTTTTTTAAGTAAGAAAATAAAAAGTCTTAGAAACTTGAGAGAAATTAACAGTTTTGAGTACCCTCTCAGCAAGGCTGTGGCTATCTGTTGCCTGGCCCCTCCTAGCCCTGACATGAATATAGCCTGTTGGAGCTGTTTCTGCTGCTTTCTTTTCATCTTTGGACTTCTTCTTTTCTTCACAATCTTTCATTTTCTTTTGCTTCTTTCCTTTCACTTCTCTCATATCCTGGATATCAAACCAGCAGTTTAAAGAAAAAAACACACATTAACCTACAAGGGGGCTGGAAAATGCTTGAAAATTCAGGCTTATATAGAGAGAAATTGTATTGTGGTGTTGGACCTTGGACTGAGCACAATTTGCAGAAGAACCCTCTTTGCATCTCCTTTTCCTGTCCATGGGGGTGGTGGCCTTTTGAGTGACTTGCCCACTGCTATCATAGTACTTATCAGTTAGAATAGATGAGGAATCCATGCTATTCTTGTTTGTTACACTCAAAACAGAAGCCTCATTATTGCCAAGAGCTGAGACTTTTGTACTCTGGTCAAGATTCTGAAGGTTTCCATGTTGGTAAATTTGAGAAAAGCAGGGGGAGGCATTGTCTGGTTCCTCCAAAAGGGCACACATCTTATTAATGGTGGAGGGAGTAGAGTTTGGCAGGAAAGCTGATGAGTCAAGGAGCTGAAAAGGGTGGTGGTGCTGAAATGATGAAAAGGCTGCCATAATATTATTTTATTTTTCTTAGTTCTTCAAGAAAGTGATGGAAGAGAGATTCTTGAGAATTGGGGTCTGATTGACACTCTCAAAATCTATAATCATGGGTCTGAGCCAATCTGAAGAGGGTCAGGTTTATATAAGCATGAAGAGAGAGAGAGAGAGAGAGAGAGAGACAGGCAGAGGAAATCCAAGACTTTGCTAAAATCATCTTTAATTAGATCTTCCCCATGCAGTTACTTTACATTTGACTGGTCTAGTCACACACACACACACACACACACACTCTCTTCGTATTCAATGTGTCACTATTCAAAAGCACCTTGATTAAGGAAAGGATAGGATAAATTATTTACACATTATATAATATGTATAATATGTAATATAATATTATAATTATTTATTTAATTTTTTCATGTAATTAATGGTGATTATGTTTCGAGATGATTGACCAAGTACATCATACTTAAAAACGTGATAAAAATGAAATTTCAATCAAATTTAGTTCAAATGAGCTATTTATTTTAAAAGTTTGCATAAAGTGAGTGCAATTATTGAATTCCCAAATAATTATTGGGCTAGCGTCGACACTCAAATACCATACCTCTCTTCTCTCTCTCTCTCTCTCTCACCACACAGACAAACGCGTGTGTGTGTGTGTGTGTGTGTGAGAGAGAGAGAGAGAGAGAGAGAACATGAATTAGTTGAAGGGAAGGGGAGGGGAAGGTGGGGGGCTACTATTTAAAGGTGTGAAGCTTTGATATTCAGACAAGTCGATGCCAATTTCTACTGATTAGTTAATCCACAGACCACCAAACAAAGGGAGTGAGTAAATTATGAACAGTTACACAGTTGAATGTCAGTTTGCTTTTTCTCATCCTCCTTTCTTTTGATTCAGTGAATCAGATCATTGGAGTACAGATACAGTGCATACGATTCAGGTAATTGGATTATTAACTGAGGACAATATATTCTGTACAAATATTCAAACGATCAAAACAATATTTTTATAATTTAAACTCATTTCATTTTTTGGTTTTTGGTTATCGATTCATCAATTCAACTAGCTTAATTAAAATTAATTATACTTTTTTATTTACTTTATAATAATAATATAATAAAATTAATTATTATGTATTAAATTTTAAAAATAAAAAAATATAAATAATCGATCAAAAAACATATCTAATAAAATTATAAATCCAAATAACTACATGTATATAATCAATTATCAAGTTTTAACTTCATCAAAAAAATATACGTCGATTTTTATTTAATCGGACCGACCATCGATCCCAATTGATCCGACTGGTCGGGTCTGAATTTAAAAGTATTGGTTTAAAAATTTCATTTATTTTAGATAAAAGTAAAAAAATTAAATCTTTTTACAATATTAAACACAAAAAGTAATAGTTGAGAGTTAAAGAATATTTTTGAAAAAAAAAATTAATTTTAAGAAATAAAATTTTATTTTAGAACATCTTAAAAAAATAAAAAAAATAAATTTAAAATAAATAGTATATCTTTCTCTTTAATCTTTAGTATGAATTTGTGGTTAAGTTCCAGTAACAATTATAACTCAATTTGTATACTCACACCATCAAATGATTCCTATAATCACGTCTGTGATTGCTACGCTGTGTTACACTCCTCCCTACCTTTTCTAAAGTTTTTTCTTTTCCTTTTTTTTTTTTTTTGTTTTTTCTAAAGTTTTTTCTTTACAAGAAGAGTGGATGCTTTTAGTGTTAGCTCTTTTTTGGTTTCATTTTATAAACTGTTTTACTGTTTCCATCTACGTGTTTTGTTTTGCCATTGAATTTTTAAAAACATTTTTTTTAATTATACTTTTAATTTTAAAATCCTTTTTTTCTCTCATATTTTCAAAGATAAATCCCATATTTTAAAATTTTACACTCTATTTTTAGAAAATAATTACTACTCCATTTCATAAAGTACACTTTATTTTACCTCCAACTAATATTTTTGGAACCGCACCGGATCGTCCGACTATATTGGTTTGATCGCCAATCGGCGACCAGTCCTGTCCAATTAGCTTTAAATAATTATTTTTATGGTTCAACTAGTTAAATTATTTTTTATTTTTTATTTTTTATTTTTATATTTTTTAAAAAGTTTAAAGTTTTAAACTTTGTATTTTATTATGTGTATGTGATTATTTGAATTTTAAACTTTATTAGATATTTTTTTAGTTGATTAATTTTTTTACTTTTAAAATATATTAAATAATAATTAATCTATTATTTTATCATTTTATATAATATAATAAAAAATAATCTATTATTTTTAACGGTCCGATCGATTGAATTACTGACCGACAGTAAGATCGATTTGATAGTCGATCCGATAACGAAAACACTAACTCCTACAGCCGAAATCCCCAAATTTGAAGGTGGTGTGCTAGTAAATCACTTTTTCTGGCCAAAATTGAATTTTCTGATAAAAAATAGATTAAAAGAATAAAAATTGAAAATTACTACATGTAGATTGTAGGCCTCCATTTTAAAAGATAAAAAATGAAAATAGGCAGAGTCACAAAATAAATAAAAAATAAAAAAAAGTTGCCTTTCATCCCCCAAAAATTGTTACTTCTTGTGTAATATTTTGCAAAATTGCATGTGAGTAATGTTTTCTTAATTTAACAAAATTGTTCCCTCTTTATTTGTTTTTTTAGACAAAATCAATATTAGATATTATTTATTTTTAGTATTTTGAGTTTTTAAATAAAATAGTCATGGCTGATGTTAGAGTCACATTTTGTAAATGTCGGCGCACACAATTTCTGCTCTACTATCTTCTTTTCTACGTTCATTTTAGGTCCTCTTAACAATATTAAGGCCAGTTTTTCTTTTATACACGGGCTTTTAGAATTTAAACCTCTCCCCTACTTCTCTATAATATTATAATTATTACCAAGAAAGTATTACTATAATTAGTTTAATTCCCTCCATAATGAAATGGCATTATGAAAAACTTACCTCATACAGTGTCGGACATATGTCGAACATACCAATATGAGTCCAACACGTCATTTGTCGTTACTAGAAAATAAACCAAAAAAGAAAAATTCCGACACAACATGGATATAGCACCAATGCAGGAATGACACTGTACAATCACCAGGAGCGAAGCCAGAATTTCAATGTAGGGAGCGAGATCCGATCATAAAAATATAATATTAATTATTTTTTTCATCTATAAAAATATTTTTTTATTGTGATTTTTATTAATTAATTATTAAAAAATAAATACAATTATAAATAAAATATAATATTTATACATAAATTTCTCATACTTATCGTATCTGCACAAGTATTCGAACAAAAAAATGACTTCTAAATGAAAATGAAAATCAATTCTAATTCAATTTAATACAAAACAAAAACTAACTTACAATGTTGGAAAATATAATTCGAATATTAGAGTAATTCTTACAATTTCATCACAAACTTATGAGTCTTTATTAAGTGTTCAAAATTATCTTTTTTCATATTTTACAAAGTTTAGGGGTTATAAAATTTAACAAAACATCAAAAATTTCTAAAAATTAAGTGAAAAAATACTACCTCATCTAAATTCACCTTCTCTCTCTTTTTAAATTTTTCCTTTTTAAGATTTTTTTTTCCTCGCAATATCATAGTCCACAAATTACATTAGCGGATATTGAAATGTATTTCTCATTGTAACTGCACCTAGGAAAAGGGATATTATATATATGTATACATATTTATTTATTTATATATATATGCTTGACCTAAGAAAAACATTATGATATGCATACGAGGGTCATGAATGAGATATTAAATACTAAATGTATTTCATCTCTAACCGTATTAAGAGAGTATTAAATTGATATTATAATTTTTTTAAAATATATTATAAGATATTTTAAAATTTATAAATATCATTGGGGAATTGGCTAAAATTCAGAATACGAGCTTATAAACTTAAAAAATAAGATATTGAGAACTTTTCACAAAATAATAATAATAATAGTTCAACTTATACCAAATTATAAAGAGTTATTCTCGATTCATTATATAAATTAAAAAGATTTTCATTACAAACTAGAGATGTTTTATAACATAGCACGTATCTATTGACTCAACATACATCGGCCTCTTTCTGAGAAAATTAAAAAAACTTTTCTTCTAAAGAATTATTATAGTATTCATCGTAATTATTTATTTTACAGCTAATTAATTATTATAGTTTAATAATCTTGAATTAGTGCATTAAACTTTGTGCCATGTGTCAAGGAGGTATCAGCAAAAGCACACCAATGAAAGAGAAAACATAATATATACGTCTTTTTTTTTTTTAATCAATATAATATGTATGTGTCAAATCAACATAAAGTTTGCAAAATCTAGTTTGTATATTTGAAAATCTCATATGGATCACATACAATATACTCGATTTTTTTATAGTCGTAAAATATACAGATCTACTATCTGGAAAAATTACAAAAAAAAAAAAAAACACATAATAATTTATAAAATCAGAAATAAAAAAACAAAAACCTTTAAAAGTAAGCTAGTTAGATTTGGAATTCCAATATTTCCCTTTAACAAGTTAGTATATTTGCATTGTACGACATTATTATATGAAGGCGTCTTTTATTTGGATGAAATGAGAATAGTTTATGATAGAATTCATAATTAATTATGATTTAATTAGTTAGTATTGATTGATAATTTTTTATTTTTGTCCAAAAATTAATTGATTTTATTGGTTTATTTTTTATTTATTAATTGTCTAGTTTATCTTGTACAAATTTGATTAGATTGCATTAATGGAAAGATTTGAAAATTTTATTTATAAAGATAAATTTAAATTTTTTTTTTTGAAAAGAAAATGATCTTGACATGTGTTGTATTATTCTATACAATTAATCTAAACACTTTTAAATTGAAAATTCGAATTTAATTAATATTACATATAAATTCTAAAAATTGAAAAAGAAAGACATACCTTTTAAAGAAAAGAAGTGCATGGCTCCAAGTTTTGAGAATTGTTCTCATTTTTATTCACTAATCGGGAGAAGAGGGTGAATCTTTCAAAAATTGGCGCAATTTTTCAGAAGAAAATTTTGAAAATTTTCGTGAGAAGGTCAATTTGCCGTTTAAAAGGATTTCAGCATTGAAAGGAGTTCAACATAACAAACTTAAAAGTCGAGAAGATCTCTCTAAAACTTCACCAAAATTAATTTATTTATGAACGACCTCATTAGTAAAGAGGGAGGTTTTACATTTTGAATAAATTTTATTATTATAACTATAATTTAAATTAGTGAAATATTCATTGCAAATGGTGATTTCGTGCATATAAAGTACATTTATATTTAAAAAATATAAAAAAAATTATATGTCATTTATTTTATTATTATTTACTTATTGTAATAAACTGTAAAATTTTTACAATAATTGAATCTAATTAACATTCATAATAATATGTAACAATTTCAAATTCAAATTAGAACACATAACTTGAGTCTATTGAATAGGTAACTTGAGTGTAATATTTTTGTACCAAAAAGAAAACAAAGCATTTTAAAAGGCATTTTAAAATGCCTTTTAGCTTGTGGTCTAATCATGCCATTTTAGAAGGGCACCAAAAAAAAAATAAAAAAGTGAAGAAATGAAAAGAACATTTATGTGCATGGTTTTTGTGTTTAAAGTGTAAGCAGCGTTTTCGCTGCCATGAATATGTCTAAATATCTTTTTAATGTTCCTCATTTGCATACCAAGATGATTCATATTGATATATTTTATGTGTTAATTACAGTTGCCATTTTTAAGTGAAAATTATAAAAAAAACTATAGTTTTTTTATGTTTTTAATGATGTAATATCATGGATTTAAAATAATATGATAGTTTTGGAATGAAAAAGTATATTTGGTTTGTTTTTTGAAAAAATGTGTTCTGGAAGAATATATTGAACAATATATGTATGTATTAAGGGGAAAATATTTTGAAAAATAAGATGTTGTTTGATTTTATTTTAAAAAAATAAATAAAATGGAATGAAAATTTAATACCAAATATAGCCTCTCTTTTAAAAAATGAAGTCTTATTTTTACACTTCTCTCTTTCAAACTAATGTTTCATTTCATATTTCATTTTCTAGATGCATATTAATTATAGATGATTCACGATAAATATGTATTTAAAAAAATATTTTATATATTTAATATATATTTATAATATGAAATATACGATAAAACATCAAATTAAAATAAAGGATATTTAAATAAAATAAGAGTAATAAATTTGGAACAAAAGCAATGTTAATTAATTATTCTTAGGATAGTGTTTTTTTTTTTTTTTTTAGTGAAATGGTTTATATCTTATTATACAAGAAATATCGTCAATTAATTAAGAATTAATAATTAAATAATCAACTTTTTCACCCACAATTTAGTCAGACTCGAACCAAATACTGATAATCTTCAAACCTTAATGTTTTAAATCCTCATTGGTCTTAGGATGGTTTCTGGCTTCATTTATATACTTAATTATATATTTATATACACACGTGTGTGTGTATATTTATATATATATATATATATATTGATGTATAAAGCCTCTACATTACACTTCTACCCAAGGAAAATATTCAAAATTCTTGAAATATCCGGAATTGCGCATCTTTTTAATTATATTCAAAGTGAAGGTCGGGTCTATTTGATCGCTCAGCGGTTGATATGCGAGGCAGATAGAACTAGCAAGTCGATGAGATTATAACACGTGGATTATAATTTATATGATTTAGGTGAACCAATAAGTATAAATATATCAATGTGGTCATAAAATAAATTTTACTTTATACTCATTTTGCTCATTATTTTTTTATAACATCTTGACCTGAAATAACTTAAGTATTGAAGGATTTTAGTTGAGGATTATCCAACAAACATAATATATTTGTTTCATGTCATCTCGAGCTTAAATACTTTAACTTGATATTATTTCGACTCAAACTCATGTTCAATAATTTTTTTCAAATCATATATATGTGTGTGTACACAAAATAGTAGTCAGGATCAAATGTTACATGGAGAAAGAAAGGAATTCATTTAATTCTGCCTATAATTTCACTGCCAGTGCGAAAAGATTTCAGAGAAAAAAAAATCAATGTTTGCCCACTTCGAGTTAGAAATTAATCGTGCCATGTAACATGTGATTAAACAGGTGTAACTCCGAACCCGGTCAAGTAAAAATATAATCAATTACGTCTCTGTTTCGTCAATGATATTTAGGCAGAATATTCTTCAACGTTAGGCATATGATGCATGAATTAAGGCCGCATTAATTTTCTTTAAATTAATTGGAAAATTTTAAAGTCACAAAAATTTTGAGTCTTTTTCCTCTTATGTTTCATATGAGGGGGGGGGGGGGGGGGTGATTTTTGGATCTCTTTTTTTTTTTTTTAAGTCCACCTTAATGCTAAAGTAATTACTGTTTTTTTCTAAAAGGAATAAGTATATTGTTACATCCATCGTATCAATTAACAATTAATTTTATATATTTATCAATAATAAATTAATACAATGAACGAGGAAATAGTAATATTCACATGAGACGAACACAAGTTTGAAGGGATTTTGAACTTTAAAATCTCATACTTATAAAATTTTAAATTATTTAATCTAATTTTTTTATCTGGGAGGGACATTTTTGTACTATCGATAATTCATCTGTATAATGATTAATTCACCATTTCTAGACCTAGTTTGGCCAATTTCAAGTAAATTTACATAGGAAATCTAATGCAATTTGATTTGGTAGAATTCGAATCAATTGTGGAGCGAGTAAAATATATTATGTAATTAACTTAATCGGATCTAAATAAGAATTTCCCAATATGTAATGTTTTTTTTATTCGATCAAATCGAATTTGAGTTAAAAATTTAAAAATATTGCATGGTTCATATGTTATATGTATTGTCTTCCACCATGTAAAAGTATTTAAACATGCCAATGTGATCCCCATGACAGCAGCAGTTATATATAGGAAAGTGTTTAAACATGTGAAATAAATTGTCTCTAATAATTGATTCCTTTTTGTCTTTTCCATTCTTGAAACAATTTTGAAATTCTTGTTTTTTCATATGAATCAAAAAAGGAACACATACTAGACTGTCTTTTTGTGTTAAAAAAAATAAATAATATTTTAAATCGATGAGATGAACGAGAATTGCAGCATTGATGTTTTGTACTACCTACAAGATGAATTAGACTGATCATAAAATTTAAAAAATTATTTAAATCGTTCTAATCGGATTATAATAAATTATTTTTGTTGATTTGCTATACGAATTTTAATTTAAAATTTTAAACAAAACCGTCAACCATCTTATGTGGTTTGGAGTTCAAATAAGACCAACCATACTACCTAGTTCAATAATTGGTGTCACCTACTAGTTTGGGTACAATGTTTTCAACATGGACATGATTAGGTCTTTGATTTATTGAAATAGTGGGAGTTGTTAATTTATTTGGTATATTATTATTATTATTATTATTATTATTCAACATATTTTATTACAAGATTAAATTGGTCAATGTGCATCATGATAAGCTCTTGAACAAATTCAAATTTGTACGAGTTGTTGAGTATCTTAAGAAAAGGTGTTGGTTTTAAGAGATGCATCTGAAGCATTTATCGAGGCATACATGGCTTCCCCTAGAAACTCATGTTGGACAAGAAAATCAAATTCTCTTGTGATTTTTCATTTCTTTTTTTTTACTCATTTCTTACAAGAAAATATGTTTTTTTTTATCATATTGTTATGCTATTTCGCTATACCACTACATTTGAATATATGTCGGTAAAATTACTGATATTTGTGATAATGAAAAGTTTTGTGTCAATAAGGGGCATAATCACCAGCACGATCCTATATTAATAGTATTACTATGACAAATCGTATATGAGATGCTATCACATTGTCATATTTGTTTTATAAAATGTAACCACAATTGAAACTATTTATTTAGTCAAAGGATTGTCTTCCTAAATAATTTTTTTTAAACTTTAAAATTACAATTAACAGAGATCTCAATCATATTTATATTTAGGTGTGATTAAAAGAGATTGCGGTAAGATGAAGAAAAGTATTGATTCGTGTGAGTTTTGACATAATTCTTTTGAAAAGTTAATAACTTTATCGTTCTTAATTCACGTGGATGTTTATTTCTTTGCAAAATTTATTGTTTTTTTAGTAACACCTAAAAAGTGAGATAAGGGAAATTCCATACCATTATGCTTTGTCATAGGAAATGACAAGATTGACTATCAAAGGGTGGTAAGAGAAAGACAAGAAATCATAAAAATAGGCTTTGCCCATTAGACTAGTCAGAGATGTTGGAATTTTTCATTAATTGGAGTTTTGGGTTTTGTTTTTTTTTATTATAAATGAAATAAAATATTATGGTATATAAAACACAACTATTATAGCCTATTTTGTCACAAACTTACTATTCTTAAAGACCTTTTGGAAAGACTTGATTTTGACAACAAATGTAGGCCAAATCCTAGAAAGCTGGTAATGGAGGGCCTTAGGGTTGCATTATTAATATTAGCTAGATCCCCTCTCCACTCCACTTTGTAATATCCTTATTCTCTTAAAAACTCTCAATTTTGATGTGAGATAGAAAGGAAGCTCTAACCAAGAATGTTCGTGCAAACATCCAAAAAATGCTCATCATAAACTTAATGATGCAAAGTGTGGAAGAATTTAATTATTATAGTGTTCTAAATTCATAATGTACAATCTTGATTATAATTTTTTTAATTTTTTGCTTACAATCTTTTCAAAACGTCTTATATGTTTAAAAACTTATAAGTTTTGAAAAAGTGTTTGGTATTTTTTTTCTAAAAGAGTTTATAAGATTAAAAAAAAAATGTTGTTTAAGAGCTTACAAGCTCCTAAAAAAAATATTTTCACCCCAACTTATTTTCAAATTAAAATCTTATTTTAACAAACTATTTTAATTTTGACAGTTTTAATTATAAAATTGTCATTACTAACATATTAAAAGTTGTATAATCTTATTTTACCCAAATACTTCAATAATTTATTTTTAAAATAAGATCTAACATTTTATAAAATATTTTAAATAAACTTAGTCAAACACCCTCTTAATCTTTTTTCCCAACTAATTTCGCATTTTGATAGGTTAAAGGTCGTTTTATGAATAAATGCAATTTTCATCTACCATTTTCAGTTTTTTCATCAAATTCTCTTGTGACTTCTTTTTTTAATAAATCCATTTCTTACAAGGAAACTAGAGGACCTACAATGAAATAACATATATTTTTGGATCATATTATGATGCTATTTCGGTATATCAACAATGGAAGATTTTGTGTCAATAAGGGGCATAATCACCGTTATGATTCTATATTAGTAATTTTGCTATGACTAATCGTATGTGAGATGTTATCACATTGTCATATTTATTTTTAAAATGTGACCCCAATTGAAATTATATTATTTAGTCAAAGGATTGTTTCCCTAAATATTTTTTCTAAACTTTTAAATTACAATAAATAGAGATCTCAATTCCATTCGTCTTTAGGTGTGATTCAAAGAGTCTGTTGAGAAATATATTGATTCGCATGGTTTTTGACAGAATATTTTTAAAAAGTTGATAATTTTATCGTTTTTACTTTGTTTGGATATTTGTTTATTTGCAAAACTTATTTTTTTATATATATAACCCAAGGTTTTCAATTCTACCTCATCCACTAGGTTTCGGTTGAACAACCTTGGAGGAGGAGGATTTTCTCCCCTGCTTCGCCCTCTGAATAAATACGGTAACAGGATTTTTACACGGTTGAAGTCTGATATTCGATGTGGCCCATAGGGGGACAACACAAATATGTCATGGCATTTACATTCGTTAAGATTCCAATATCGATACTCAAAGAAATCATCCAACCGTCTTACGAGTTTGTGCTTATTGTTTTTTTTAGTAGTGCCTAAAAGATGAGATAGGGAAAATTTCATACCATAATGCTTTGTCATAGGGAATGATAAGATTGGCTACCAAAGAGTGGTAAGAGAAAGACAAAAACTCATAAAACTAGGCTTTGCCTATTGAACTAGTAAGAGATATTGGAATTCTTGATGAATGGGACTTCTATTAATTGGGTTTTGTTTTTTTTTATTATAAATGAAATAAAATATTATGGTATATAAAACACAACTAGTATATATATATATATATATATATAATGCAACCCTAGGGCCCTCAATTACGAGCATTCTATGATTTGCCTGCATTTGTTGTCAAAATCAAGTCTTTCCAAAAGGGCTTTAAGAATAGTAGGTTTGTGACAAAATAGGCTATACTAGTTGTGTTTTATATACCATAAATATATATATATATATATATGTGCATATATGTATATTAGCTAGATATGTTAAAAACTCTCAATTTTGATGTGAGACGAAAAAGAAGCTCTAACCAAGAATGTTCGTGCAATATCCAGAGATTGTACTCATCATAAACTTCATGATGCAAAGTATGGAAGAATTTAATTATTATAATGTTCTAAATTCATAATGTACAATCTGGATTATAAATTTTCTGCTTACAAGGCCAAGTTTGTACTTAATTTTTTTTCCCTACTAATTTCGCATTTTGACCATTTAAAGGTCGTTTTATGAATAAAAGCAATTTCATCTACCATTTTCGGCTTTTTAAAAAATATATATATACATATATATATATATGGGTACGCCTTGTCGTTCTAAAACTGGTTATAGAAATCTGGACATTTTAATGAACGTGGCCCAAAAGATGCAAAGAAAATAATGTACTCACTTTGTTGAAATTTTAGACAAGCCCATCAAATATCCCAATGTGCATTATTACATGAATAGTGCAAAACAATTGTGATCAAATCTAACACAAGCCTTGCTAGTATATATACATACACTAAACCACATTCCAGAGGAAGAACAAAAACTCACCTATAATCATCTGTGACTTCAAAACTGTTTGAAAACAATCAAACTGCTAAAACTTTAGTATGCATAGAATATAATCCCCACCATGGAGAAGAAAAATACTGTAACCAAGAAGAGAAAAGCATTAGTTCTTTCATATTATCTCTCTGTTCACTTTACTGCAGGAGCAGGACTTCCACCACCAGTAGTAGACCTGCAAGAACAAAAGGTTTTATCGTCATATCGAGAGTGAAGCAACGCATTGATACTTATAAGGTTTGTCGGATTGAAGGAGAGGTTATGAAGAACATTTTGATGTTAAGAGATTAAAAGCATATCAGAAGAAAAAGATAGGAAAATTACAGCCCAAAAAAGACTTTGAATGAATCATAGATGCCCCATTGTACTCCAGTAAGGGTACCAATCATGACAATACGGAGAGGGAGACCCCGAGTACACAGACCCCATAATCCTAGCTTATTCACAGCCTGGAACACAAGAAGTACAACCAACAGAGTTAGAGAATATCAGCAGTCATCAACAGAGAATACTGTAAAATCTTCGAGAAACGAAAGTGATTATTGATACTCACATCACCCACTGTTGCTCCCTTGGCATTGTTGAGGAAAGACACCAAGTTATCAGCAGGGTGTGAAACAATGGCACAGAATACCCCTGCTATGTAACCACCGGAGAAACTAACACCAACCTGCAAGGTTTGGCTACACTGGTCTTTCGGAGTTGGAATGGCGTATTTGTATATACCTTCAACAATATTCTCAAAAGTGGCAAACTTCATCATTGTATCTGCATTGAACACAATATGATCATTAGTAATTTTCTACTGAAAGTTACTTGGATGAAGAAGTTTTTCCCATGATCAGATCGGATTGTGTAAAAAGACATGTCCAGTACAAGTGAAACAAATCGTGGGTTCAAACATTCAACTCAAGAAAATTTGAACATTTACTTGGAAAAGTTTGTTAATGTGAAACTTGGGCTTGTATCGGCCAAGATCGTCTATATCTTTTTATACAAATAAATTAAGAATTTTTAATTTATTGCTTCCATGTTACAAATGGTAAACCAAAATGCTCCAGGTGTCACAATGTTTGTCCGAACAGCTGACTATATGAAAAGATAGGCGTATTTGTCCCATCAGCGTCACCCTTTCCAACAGTTGTCCCTTTGTCAAACACAACTTTTCAATAATTATAAATGTACTCCTCCAATTACAGAATCATTCATTCTCATGCTTGCACCTTCATACTTTTCAGTACTCCTCCACTTCTCTTCTCACTTTTGAGTACTTTGAATTCAAACTTTGGTTGGTTCGTTGTTTTTAAAACATGTAGTGCTACTATTTTAAAGAAGTGATCGTAACTTATGAGACGATTGCTAAAAACCTGTCAACACTAGTGTTGGACAATTTCATTTTAAGAAAAAAAAAATCAACTGTTGCCATGACCAAATTTCAATTGTCTAACTCTTACTCTACCCAATTTTTTTCCTGCCTTCTTAAATTACAGACCGTCCGAATATAATGCATCCAACATCACCTCCAATTAGGATTGAATGAATCAATTAGACGAAGCAAAACGAGATTCACCAGTGAAATCCTCAACAATATAAGACAAACGAAAAAAATTCCACAGACACAACACCTCCTCTATAGATACTTACGATTGTAATGGCACACACGAACTCATACAAAATCAGTCTAATTCGGGAAAATCAGTAGACTTACATGGAATCTGTCGTCCCCAAAGTGGAACTATCCCTTTGTAAAGCCTGCAGAAACGATCCATTTTGAGAAGCTCTTTCAATCACAGGTCACAGAGAAATTACATTAAGTGAAAAAAAAAAAAAAAAAAAAGTACAAGAAGTTACAAGCCTACCCTGAAGCTCCTTCAGCCTTGATAAGCTTAGGAAGTCCATCAGCCAAACCTCTAGCAAAGCCAGGTTGAGTTTGGACTCGAACCTTAAGTGCCTCAAAGGGACAGAGTGCAACATCCGCAATAAATTCAGCTGAGGCAGATCCTGCAAGATAGATCAAGGTCTTGTATTTGGCAGCGTACTCAGGACCAGCAATGTCGGAGTAGTACTTCTTGAAAAATTCATATAATCCATACTTGAACGCTCCCTGGGCACTGTATCCGAGCAGGGTTGGCGCCCAACCCCTAAAGAAACCTTTGACTCCCTGCTCCTTGAGCAGAATGCTGAAACCAGAGCTAACGCTCTTGTACTTTGCAGGATCAATCTGAGAAAATAAAGATGAGATCAATTTGAAATACGAGGAATTATAATAGCAACTTAGTAAAGCAAGATAAAAAATCTAATGTGCTAGCACTCACTATAGACATATTGCTCAGAAATGGACATCTAGGGAAACCATCAACCAACACTCAAATGAATCTATACTAAAGAAAGTATATCTTTATGCAACATGTATTCTACAATTCTCAGTTTTTTGCTGATAAAATAGGGCAAAATCTAAATATATTGTAATGATCCCAGGAAATTTCATGCCGGCCACTTGGTAGTACCGAAGTAGATATATATATACATGATTTATGGCTCATTCCATGCATTTACAACCTAGACAGTACACAAGTGGGTGGCATAGAATGAGCCCGTAATTCCGTATTTGACCGAAAATCTCTAATTAATTAGTAATGGAGTGTTCATAAAAATCACAAGCATAACTATCAAAACAAAAACTCAGAAAGTAATAAAATCAAATGAACAAAAGATAAACAATCGACAAAATAGAGTTAACCTGCATGTTGCACTTGATAATATCAAGTGGGGTGACGGCCGTGTGAGTGAGACCACAGCTCAATATTCCTCCTGCGGTGCAAGCAGCATAATACGCCGGTGAGAACATCTCTATCCTGCTTTCCTTCGGCGCCGGAATCACGAAATTCCGCTTAGTCCCAGCCGTAGACGGTGGCGTTGCCGGTGAATCCAGCGACCCGGATGGATTCTTGAAACCCGGCATCATATTCTGCTCCAAATTCACCATCCTCTTTGGTGTCATCGACGTAGTGTAAAGGAAACTCGGAATCAAAGATTGCCGCGATGGGCTCTCAGAAAAAGCCATTCTTGAAAAAAAAAATCTTTCTTTTTTCGCAAATACTGAGAAAAGAGAGAAAAGACGAAAGAATGAAGTTTTCTCCAAGAAAGAAAACAAGAGAAGGGAGTCCGAGGAAATGGGAGGGGGTCGGAAATGGCTGCGGGGGGTTGGTTTCAGAGGAGAAGAGTCGCTGATTGCTCCTATATATTTGCGCGCCATTTTGGAACGTTGGCTTGTAGAATTGAAAATTCTTGGGGTCCAAGTTGAATTCCAATGACCAGTGGGTACGCGACTCTGTTTTCTTCTGTTTACCATTTCAATTTTGCTTTCTTTTCGTCCACGGATTTTATATGATTCTCGTCTATTTTAATTAAACAGAAGATGAAATATGAATTTAAAATAGAAAATGTAAACTGTCAATCTAATATTAATTTTGTTCATTAATGGTTTGAATTAGGGAGTTGGCGGAAATTTTTATATCATTTAAAGTATTTGAGTAAAATTACGAGATGTTAAATGTATATTTAATGATTTAAATCAAAATATAATATTATCTATATGTAATTCAATAATATACAAACTTCGCTTGAATAATATCAAAATGGATAGCATGAAATGAGACGAGCATGGCCATTTTCTCCCCAAGTCTCGACACCACTCGAGCACATACATGTATAATTTATATTTGATCACATACTATTTGTTTAACTTATTTTGGTAATTGCTCGTATTGTATTCATTTTATTTCCAAATGAATGTTCCATTTGTTATAATACGAACTCAAATTGTTTAATCTTTTGGTTATTTTATTATATTATAATTTTATAGTTTTGGTATTATGAACATTTTCAAATTCTGGTATGTGTTACGTTGGACATAATAAGTTTTAAATATTTAAAGAGACAGGAACAATAAACTCTATAATTTATTTAAAGACGACGACTTTGATATAAAATTATATCTCTACTTATATTTCTTGTATTAACACTTCTTTAATCTATAGTCACATCTGTTTTCCTTACATAACCTATTTGGACAATGGATTTTATTGAGGAAAAAAAAGAAAAACATTAAAAATCAAAGCACAAAGTTGTATCATATGTGATAAGTGTGTTTTTTTTTTTAAATATTTTGTTCACTAAAATTCGATATCAAACATAGTATAAAGGAAAATGCATAGCCTAAAGGAAAAAGGATAAGGGAAACATATGAAAAGGATAAAATTAAGAGTAAATTACATAAACTATTCTTGAGATTTAGTTTAATTATAAAAAAAAATTAATTATATTTTTAAATTATAAATACCTTCTTGATATTTGTTTTTATTTTACCAATACCCTCAATAGATTTTATTTGCAAAATAGAAATAAATGTCAGAAAGGTATTTGTAATTTTAAAAATTAATTGGATTTTTTTTTATAATTAGACCAAAACTCGTGAATAATTTTTGTAATTTAATATAAAATTAATTTGTGACTTTTCTCCAAAATAGTAGGTATCAACCAGTAAGTTAAACAAAATAAATTATTCTACCTTTAAACTGCACTTTGATTATAATATAAATATATTAGCTTACAATTTAATAGATTACTTGTTTTGTTTAGTGGTGCATTGTTAAGATTAACATATTATTTATAGTATTTATTTGATTGAGTCAAAATTAATTTGTGATAATTAATTACCGATATTATTTTGTTGGGGCACGGATATTATCAAATGCAAAAACTATATATTATCATATATACCATTAAATTGAGTAGGTAAATATTTATAATGTATTTCATCTATATTCTCATATGAAAAGGTTGCATTTTACATGTGCAAAATATTCTTGGTAAGGCATCAACTCATAAGATTTTTACCTAGTGGAAACTTAGTAAATTAAATTATTGTAACATATAATATAATAACACCACAAATAATATGATAATAGATGTAATTTTTTTTATCATATATTGTTTTTTCATAAATTTAAAATTTAGTACTCCTTCTCTCCAAATAATTTAAAATTATTATGTACTTTGTAAATAAAAAAAGTTCCTAATCTTTTGAGGCTCGTGTAATTTTATGTCAAAATAGTTTTCTTAATAAATTACATAGTTTACTGTTCCTTTCTCTTTAAATACTTAATCAGTTGTTGTGTCCTTTGTAAATAAGAAAAATTATGTTCCCTTAACAATAATTTTTCTATTATTTTTGCTTTTTGGAGCCCCCAAAATAATAATTTAAATAGTTAAAAAAAACTTATAATAATTATTTTTTAAATTTTATGCGATTACCCTCCAAAGTGTATATATATATATAATGTATCGTATTATTGCATTGTGTTACACTAGAAATATTCATACCCCCATAGTGTTTGAGCATGTAATTCTTCTTATGAGTTTATAAAAAAGTCCTTAGGAAATCCCAAGGAAGTTTCAAAACCCAAACCTTGATTGAGTTGCCTCATTCTTCCACTTGACCAAAAATATGGTCCATTAGAAGTTTCCAAAGAAACAAGACTCAATTTAGGTGCCTGTGGTGTTAGTAGTTGACCATAAAATCTAATTTTGCAATAAACTAACATAAGTGAAAGTTTATATATATATATATATATATATGATATCAACTCGATTTCTATAAACTCCAATATGAATATTTTGTGTTAGTGGACAAGTAACCTGCATCATAACAAGTCATTAGGGATATCGAAATTAATTCGATAAAAACCCTTTGTCACTTAAGTTAGAATCAGAGAGTACATTATAAGAATGCAAATTATTGTATATATTTATAAAAGTAGTAGAATATGGTATTTATATATTTATATACAATACTTGTTATCCAGTGTTCGTTGGTGCGTCGGACTGCATAAACTCTGTGGGTTCATTGAAGTGAACCATCTTGTTCGATATTTTTTATTATCTTATTAAGTCTTGTATTGTTTGGTCATATGTCGTTAATATATTTAGTTTATTTATTTATTTTTTTGGAAAATTATAAGAACTTGTGGATTTTTTGGATAGGATTTTAACTTTGGAAACAAACTTGTGGATCCCTACCTAATATACAAAAGCCAAAAGGCCAGCAATTAGTGGCTGCTGGTTAAAATTTTTTGATGTACTCGTAAAGGGCCAAAATATGCTCCCATAAAAAAGAAAAGAAAAAAAGAAAAGTATGGAATCATACTTATGAATTATGATCAAATTAAATAGTATATATATGTATATGGATTATATAAGACTATTTTTCATAATAATTTTTTAAGTGGAGATCTATTTAAAACTTCATATTTTTATAGTGTGTACTCTATCATTTTTTTATTTTTATTTTTTTTCAATGGAACAATCTATTGCATCATGCATTACATCTGCATATCATATTAAAAATTAATTAAGTAAATTCTTTATTGTTTTAAAAAATTATACTGCATCTAATATAATTTTTTTATCTATAATAGTATATAAATAAATATCCACACATTTGATGGACCTCAAATCCGATTTCCAGTTGTCATTGAGTAAAATATGATAATTTGATCCTTTGAATTTTTACTTTTCCTATTTGATATTTCGAATATATATATATATATTTTTAATTCATAAAATCTTGTGTAAGAAACTCACATAATATCGAACACAAATTAAAAATCTAAAATTAAGAACAAAAAAAGAAAAGAAAAAGAAAAAACGAAGTAAAATTCCATGGGCTGGCTAACCTAATTGGCCCAACCCAAAACGTTTAGGGGTTAAGGCCGGGTTTTATATATTGGGCTAACTGATTGTGGGCTAGACTGAATTTGGGATCACATAAGAGCCCTTTATGTTTCATGATTAGCCCAATCCAATGCCTTTTGACTCTCCCACCATGATTATTAACACCCGTACTTATGGCATGACCCATATTTAAATTATTTATTTTTTTAGTCTTTTAATTAAAAAAATACTAACCTCATTCTAAAATTCAAATAAAGCACTATTATCCTTAATATCCTTAAGTTTATGTAAACATAAATTTTATGTATAAATTTAATAAAATTTAAAATTTTATGGCTTCCTCTTAAAGTAATAAAATTGTTATTTATATGACTGGAAATATCTTTTTACTCATTATCGTTAAGAGAAAAAAGCCCTACGAGATTAAAATATTTGGCTTCGTCCCTAACTATAATTTGAAATTTTTTTAGATTAAAATAGCTTCTTCTTTTTTTTAAACCTTAGGCTCTATTTAGATGATGGATTTTAGGGGGGGGGGGGGGGGGGGGGGAATACACTGTATATTTTCTTTTGTTTGAATTCTAAAGAATATTGAAAAGTAATGCTTGAACAAATATAATCATGGAAGATATTTTTATCTCGTATTATACCTTCATAATATTCGAATATGTTTTGAAACTATAATTTTTATGAATTTTGCTTGTCCTTTTTTTTTTATTTACCTCCACTAAATTTTCAACAAGATTGAAATATAATAATAGAGTCAAGCGTTTCTTGAGTCGATACTATTACTTTAGTTAGATTTCCTTTTATTGATTTATAACAATTATAGTCTCAAAAGTGGTTCAAGTCCAAAAATCTACCCAATTTTTAAATGGATTCGGGTTCATCCCAGGGACCCATGCAGCGATTTAATTGTTGGGAATAATTTACTAATTTTCTTTAAGATAAATGTTATGTGTTATTTGTTATTTACTTGCTATTTTTTCATACTTCATAATTTACAAAATACTGATTTATTAAATTAATGACACCAATTCCTTATCAAGATTAGGAAAGTGAATATTAGCTCATGAAATATATCCCAAATTTTAAAGTCAACTTATATATATATATATTCCTTATCTACATGTTTTTAATGCAAAACAAAGCAAATTCACCAATGATATATAAGTTAAGCCACTTGCTTGATATAAAAGTTAATAGATGATTATGGCATAATTATGATTAGGGGTGTAAATAATTGAGTCGAGTCAAGTCGAATACGTAGTAGTTCAAACTTAATTGATTTTTTATTGAATTTTAAAAATTATATTTGAATTTAATTTGATTATTACTTGAGTCGATCTTAATCTAATTTTAATCAAATCAAATACGAATCGAGTTCGAGTATATATATTTTTGTTTTCTTATTAATCGAGTCTAACTTGATCTAAACTTCATATCTTATTGAGTGAAAATATTTGTACAAATTTGATTTATTAAGTTAACGAATCAAATTCAAATGAATTTTAACCGAGTGACCACAAGCTAGTATCCCTAATTATGATTAAGTAATTTTTGATTAATAAAATTATATTCGACCTAAATTTATTAAATAAATAATAAATCTTGACAAAGGAAAACATGGATTGATCCAACCCTAATTTATTGATGTCACTCGTTACTACAAATAATTTATAATACAATAAATTTTAAAAGTTTGTGTGTTAATGTGAATGTAATGTGAAACTGTATGATATGTGATCATCAATTTAATAATCATCAATTTAATAAATGAAAATCTTTTTAACCCAACAAAATATTGTGGCTTTCTCAAACATTAAATTATCAAAAATTAATTCTTGGAACACTTCATGATATGAACCCAAATACAAAGTTCATACCTAGATTACATAAATTTTGTCTCAAGTCACGTGCCCACCATGTATAAATCACGTGCCTACACATCATCACTCTATTTCTATTTGCTATACGTCATCACTCCATTTCTATTCCTACTAAAAACCCAAAATAAGAAAAAATAAAAAATTCCTTAAGAGCAAAGATTTTCAATGAATTACAGTTTAACACCAATACCGTGAATTTTGCTTCGATCCTTCAGAAATTCACCTCTATTGCGTTTTTGTTCTCTCTCTACACCTCTACTTCGATCCATAAATATTAGTAATTATTTCTAAACCCCTTCTGCTCAAAGGGTGAATATTTTGTAGCAAAATTGAGGTACCTCCAATTATTTCTCTCAGTTGTTTACGCTCATGGTACATGCGGATTTGTTTGTGTTCTTTTCTGTTGGATTTTTGGATCCAATTTGTTTAATGCATTTGTTTCTGTGTTTGTTTAGTCAGATCGAAGTCTGGTACGAAAGCGGTCTGTTCTTTCTGTAACGGACCGGAATTTTGGCCTCCATCACAGGTTTTCTTTTTACGTTTTTTGGGTTCTGTATTTGTTTGATTTGGCAAAAAGATTGCTTCTTGATGTATCTACTTTTGTGGGTTTTTTGATATGTAGATTTGGATTGGATTGGATTGGACTGAATTGGTGCGAGAGGTTTAAAAAGTGTGATTTTGTTGAGGATCCGGGCTTTTTGATTATTACAGATTTCTGATTAGGTGAACTGATGGCAACTCCAGGGAGACCTAGACCGGGGAATTTCCCCCGGAATTATAATCCAAACGCACTTTCTAATAACATGCAAAATCTACAAATTAATCAGCCTAATCAGCAGCAATCGAGCAATCTTGGTGGTAGTGCCCCTAGACCTCCTAATACTACACCTTTTGGCCAACAGGCCCCACCTTTTACTGGTAGCCGACCAGGCGCACCCCTGCCCGGTGTATTTCTGAGGGGTCCCGTCCCTCCTAATGCTCCCGCCCAAACTACATTGCCTCCAAATATGATGTCTACTAGACCCACTGGCCCACCACCTGTGTCTCAGCCTCCTCCCTTTGCATCAAGACCTCCACCACCTGGTGCATTACCGTCATCCATTGGTGGACCTGTGGCTCCCTCGCCTTCTAGGCCAGGCCCTCGTCCAGGACATTTCTCATCTTCGCCTTCGACATCAGGTCCTGCCACTCCACCCCACATGAGCGCTTCTGGCCCTATTAGTAATGGACCACCTACATTTGCCCCAGGGATGGCACAAAGTGGGCCAAGGTTCCCTCCTGCAATGGGTAGTATGGCAAGGCCATCAGTTGGACCTCCTCAGTCGCCAACTATTTTATCGTCTGGGCCATCTTCTCAGCAGCTGCAAATGCACCCTAGCTTTGGTAGTCCACCTACTGGAGCATCATCTGCTATAGGGCAACCAGCGCCACCATTTTCAGCCCCACCACAGAACATGCCGCCTCCTCCGGGTTCGTCCCCATTTTCAGCTCCAGTTCCAGGCATGCTTCAATCTTCGGGTTCTCCTTATGGGATGCAGACGTGGCCAGCACAACCACAGCAGGTTAATTTATCAACTTTACTGTTCTTCTTATGATACTACTTTTCTTTTAGAGATTTGGTTGTTTGTGCACCGTAAAATTATTCTTCATTTTTCAGTAATAAAAGCCTTAAGACTCATTTACAAGTTATTTAGAGTGCATCATGGAGGAATAAATATGTGCCATTGAAACCTGCTTGACTCTAACTGTTGAAAATATTGGGCTTCTGATATAAATGAAACCCAGTATCTTACTGATGTTCTTGTTAATATGTTAATACGAGACGAAAGCCAATTCAGGTTTACTATGTACCATGTTGAGTCGTGCAACTTTGAAACCAAATGTCTCATTCAGACTTATATGGGCAAATTAACCTATTGACACCATATAGATAGGGATAAAAGGATGCTATGTACCAAAACAGGCTAGTGTAACTCCAAAAAATAGGGTTTTCATAGTAGCAAATGATCAGCTTTATTTGTAGATTGACAGATCAAATTATCATCCTAACCACTTCAAAGCCATGGCTCATCACCTTTACATCTGGATTCATGGAATCAATCAAAAGGCATGATATGCCGGACTTTGTAGATTGAGTTGACATAGATTTGGCTTTTGTCCGTCCAAGGAGCTCTCTTTAGTATGTAATTTGGATCTGAGATTTATCCAATTAGTGATGGATGAGTGAGAGACAAAATGCACATACAAGCTAAGGCCATATGTTAAATGATGGATTCATCAGATACATAAGATTATGAGGTTTTCTTCTTTCGAAAATCTTCAATTAAAATATTATTCCCTTACTGCTAGAGGATTTGCAAGTGGAAATCTGTTTAGTGGGAGAGTAAAGACTTGTGAAAGGTTTGTGGGTCTGGTTTTTGTGCTGCCAGCTCGACAAGGCTTTGATTTTAGATCCAGAATTGGGATATTATCCACTGCTCCTCTTAGTACTGATAGATGTTTCAATTATGTTTTTGATTAATTTATCCTTGGTGCCATTGATTTAGTAATGTGATATACAAGTAGTTTTATGTTTTAGTTGGAAATGATTGTTCGGATCCCCACAGGACCTTTTTTAATGGTTAGTAATAAGTTATAGATGTGAAATATGAATAAACAATTGTTAGTAGTAAGTTATAGATGTGAAATATGAATAAACAATTGTTAGTAGTAAGTTCTAGGGGTGGAAATAGATCTTTATGATGAGTTTTAGATAACATTAAGAAATAAAAGGGCGAAGAATTTGCAAAAATATGGAGAAGGTAGCTAAAGAGTACAACCTACTATCTCTTTTCAATGGCCTATGGATAGTATGTGTAATGCTGTCTTTTTAGGTAACATATTCACGCCCATATAAGAACAAAAGTTGCTGTGGGGGCCATATCCATCGATTTTCTCACCTCCATCCTTATTTTCATTCTCCATTTCTAAGCTTCCCTGTGATACCCCTGCTTTGCACATTGCAACTGCCACACTCCACACCTATATGGCCGCCAGTCCTTTAATATCTTCCTCATCCATTTCACGTTTCCCTTTCACAAACCAATTTCAGCATTCTACCCAATCGCAGCCATAAAAATGACTCTGGCTTGTGTTCCTAGCCCAGTCCACACCATAATCACCTTCTACTTTCACTCCTCAACTTCTTAACACTAAATTGCAGAATCGCATAGCCCCACCTCCTCCCAAGAAGCCTCATGTTATTTTTAGACATAATAACTAATAAATTGGATTTAATTTAAGAAAGTATCTTATCCAGTTTTTATGGATCTTAATATGGTGTCTGATAGATGATGGATGACAAACAGGAGGACAAAAATGAAAAATGGAATAGAACCAAATAGATAAAGAAGGGAATTTAGAAAAATAGGGAAGAGAAAGCAAAAAAGGTAGCTCTACAGTTTTGCTGTCTGAGGGAAGAAAAAGAGGAATTAACAACAAAGAAGGGAATATACAAAAAATGAGGGATGGATTCACCCGTTTCGAGGTCTGTTTTTTTTTTGGGTTGGAAATGCTCTATAAGATGTCTCCCATATACCACATGTAAAAGAAATTAGGGAGTTTCCATTCAAAATCAATCATATGAGCTTAACTTAATTATCTGCATCTTTTTTTATGATGTCAATCCTCATGTATTTGGGCCTGTTAGAGGCTTAGAGCAATCAACTAGTTCCTATTGGAGCACTTATTTTGAGTCATAAAAAGAATCTACAAGACTGGAGACTTTTTGTTAAGTCTAGACATTAGTCTGTGTGTAAATTAGACACGGAATTTTATCTGTACTTGGAGAGTGTTTAAACTCGAACCTAATGAGGGAGAAAGGATTTGTGACATTTGAAGGTTCTCTAATTGTGTGTCTATGTGTGGTTTTGGGAGCTTGGCACGAAGTGATTGCGGAAGAAAGTGAGGCAATCTGAATTATGACCTTCAAATTATTGGTTGTATCCTTCACTATTCAGCAAACTCCTTGGGTTTTTAATTTCAACTTTTGTAATTATTATTTGAGAAGTGAAGGGAAGGGAAATGATTGCTTCTGAAGAAGTATGATAATTACTAGACCATTGATCTTACAAGTGGGAAGTGGTGCTAGTCTAGTTAGCTTGAAACTTCATTTACCATCTCTCTGCTTGAAGAGGATGAACAGATGAGCACCAAAAGTTTATTTCGTTTTTAAGGCTAGTACTTGCAAGCAAACAATACCTTACCTTCTTTCTTGGCAATGTTTGAAGGTAGTTTGAAATACACTATTTTGATCATATCCTTCTTGGGAAAGTGCAACATATAATGCTTTTTGGCTCATAGATTCTAAATTTAATTCTTTTAGATATATTTTACAAAGATTTTCTTTCTTGTTTGGGCTTTTGATATGATTTTATTGTTAAACATCTTTCATGAAATATGCTTAGTTATGAAAAGTGTGCTCAATGTATGTGCTTACTATATTGTTTGAGGTATACCTTTTAACATTCAAATATCAATCTCTTCATGAGTGGAGTAGAAGTGCTGCATTATCCGACTTCATCCAAAAATATCAAGAAATAAATTTTTCGGAGAACATGGCAAGAGATTTGTTTGCATTGCTTGCAAAAAAAAACAATGTTAATATTTTTGGTAAGCAGTTGTTTGACATGCATAGCATGTGCGTGCAACTAGTGTTTCTTAAATAAATTATTAATTTCTTGTTAGATGGTTTGGACTGTTGAAAGAATTTAACTCTTTTAAGACTCATACAGATATCCCAGATTTGACATGAATGACCATGCTTCATTTTCTGGGTTTATCTAATATGAAATAGATGATTTTGCATCTAAACACTAAAATCACTAAAAACACTAATATTAAGCAGGATGGTGCGGATCAATTTGCATTCACTTCAGCCTTTCCTCTTGTCTTTTGGCTGCTTACTGGTCCTGCGGCTCAATAAAATCACTAGTTTTGTGAATTGTACTACACATCACATCACTTGATTTTGCACTCTAAATCTAGTGTTGATGTGTAGGTGGCTCCACCTCCTCCAATTCCCGGTCCTATGCTGCAGCAGCAGCAGCAGCAGCAGCGGATGTTTGGAATGCCACCAGGGGGACCACCACTTCCAAATCAATCTATGGCTTTGAGTCAAACAGGGCAATCAAAAATTGATCCCAACCAGATTCCCCGCCTTACACCAAGTTCTGCTGTAATTTTGCATGAAACCCGTCAGGGCAATCAGGCAAACCCTCCTCCGGTAATTAGTAGTACTTCTTATTTGCTTAACTTAATTTTATATTTTATTTTTGTGTATTGAAATCTTTTATGGTCTATTGTATTTTCACTAATATCATAGCGCAAGTTGATATTTCCTGCTCAAACTGTTAACTAAGTGAAATATTCAGTTATGACATCAAATTTTCAGATTTTCCCTCATTCTTTATTTTATCTTTTCTTTGCCAAGCCTGCAACAAGTGATTATATAGTCAAAGACAATGGAAATTGCAGTCCACGCTACATCAGGTGTACTATAAATCAGGTTAAGTATCCAATTCAGTTTTTTTAAAGCCTTTTTAGCAATTATTGTCTTTTTCTTTTCTTATTATTTTCAATTTCTATTCTAATATCAAAGACCATTTAGTTGTAACTTTGACCATAAGGCTGTAATTGCGAATAACAACAGATACTTTTGTTTGTTTTATTAGATTCCATGTACTGTAGACCTTCTATCGACATCTGCAATGCAGTTGGCTTTGTTGGTCCAGCCTTTTGCTCTTCCACATCCGTCTGAGGAGCCCATCCATGTAATGTGAAAGATTCTATTATCTTTATCTTTCTTCTTATTCTGTTCTGGTAGCATAAATGTGGAGTTTCTTGTTTGACTTGCCATTATACGAAGAATTTGCACTCCATGACATCGCCAAGGAGGATTAAATCACAGATCACCAGTCAATTTTTTCTTGCATACTGTTATATGTTTTTTCTATGTATAAGTTGATTGCAGAGTTTGTTTGTCATACTTCATGTTTGACTATGTTATCATCCATACCAAACTTGCTATTGTTTTATTTCATGTGCACTGATTTTTGTTAGGATGATTTGGTAAATATTGAACTATTTTAGTTGACTTATGTTATTATGCTTGCTAGGTTGTTGATTTTGGGGAAAGTGGTCCTGTTCGATGTTCTCGTTGCAAAGGTTACATTAATCCTTTCGTGAAGTTTATTGATCAAGGAAGACGTTTCGTTTGTAACTTGTGTGGTAAGAATAATTTTTTCTTTTAATGTTTTTTGTAATAAATAGTGGGTTATCATTTTGCTGGGGATTTATAAAAGCATACTTCATTGAGTTCGATATTCATGGGGTGCCCTCATTTGTTTTTTCACAGTTAGAAACATATGAAGAAATAATGAACCTGAATATGAATGATGCAGATTTGTCAAGCTTTACAAAACCCCAAATCCATGATCCTTAAATGCTCTATTCTCATACTTCATGGGTATCATGAATATTGGCGTCTGTGTTGTATCTTTCTTGAATGCATTGCTCCATTTTGAACTTTTGGTCGCATATAGCATCTGAGGTTATTAAATTATTGGCATTCACTTCTTACTATTCTTTTTTGCAGGGTTTACCGATGAAACTCCGCGTGACTATCACTGCAACTTAGGTCCAGATGGTCGGCGCAGAGATGCTGATGAAAGGCCTGAGCTATGCAGAGGAACAGTTGAATTTGTTGCTTCTAAGGAATACATGGTTAGTGCCACGTGTGATCTAGATTTGGATCTGGCATAGGATTTAATATGGATGGAAGTTGTTGTTACTAGGACATTAGGGTTGGGATTTTATTCTCAAATAGAGCCAGACTCTAGGCCAGAGAGCAACTTTGGTTTGGCCCTTGTCAAAGTGAAAAATGAGGATCCCTGTGGTTGATTGGGAGTGCTTAGGATATGATTTTGTTAAGTTCAATTCAGTCATACACCAGGCTGAAGAAGCAACTCTGATTATGATACCACCTCAAGTAATTTCTGTATTTGGAGAATACGGGTGTGTGTAGCAAAGCATCGTATGTTAAAAGCCCTTTTTGGTAGATGGCCTTTTTGAGGATAAGATTTGTATTATTGGTAGGTGAGAAAATCAGAAGTCCTTCCAGGATAAACTATGATAGTATATTTATGTTTCATGGCTTGACTTTTTTAATAACTATACCAAAAGGTCCTCTCAATCTTGGGGCCTGAGCTTCTTAACATATCCTTCTCAAAAAATTAATTAAGCACAAAAATTATGCAAAAATGTCCTTTGTCCTCTGGAAAGGGCTTATCAAGCTCTCTCCAAAAGTAATCCAAAACTATACCTCCTTACTTGTGGAAGGGTTTATGCATTCAACTTCTTTATCCACGGTCTAGTTGCTATGGCTCACAACTCTGGCTGACATCTTTTCAAGAATGAAGTGATTAATTCTTGTTTCAACTGGACCTATTTTTAATGCTTGCCATATGGTGATCAAATCTTTTATCAATCTTTCTACTGCAAAATCTCAATTTGCATGAATCACTCATGTTATTTTCTACATCTAGGTCTTCCCTGTTCTGTTATCTGGCTTATGTCCTTATGTAGCATTCAAATTGAATGACTTGTCAATACTTCCGCTCTATAGGTTCTAACAAAGCTGCTAGATGGTGTAAAGGATTTCCTAGATCTATAAACTTAGGTAGCTAGCCATCCACCCTAAGCTGCTTATAAGATTATCAACAGCTGGGTGATCTCTTGGCCTTGCTTACTCAATACAGAATCATTGTTATGTTGAAGCGGCAGTAATAAACATATATGTAATCACAAAATCTCATCCATCACTTGGTGTTGGCTCCTGGCTTGCCAACCCTTTTTCTTTTTCTTTTTTTTTTTGTTGGGGGGGGGGGGGGGTTGGTTTGGGGTGGCTGGGAGTTTAGACTGTATTGGTAATTTGTAGCGTTATAAAAAATCAAAGTACTATTTTCCACAATCAATGTAGATATTTGAAGGAGTTTCTTACCTGGATAAGAACCGTAAATGGCCAATCCTATGCATTTAAAATTTCTATTGTTTTCTCTTTAACTAACTTTCAAATATAAATTTTATTGTAGTGGCCCTTTTAACTTACAATTCCAATGCATTTAAAATTTCTTTTATGTTCTCTTTAACTTTTTTTTTTCTTAAAGTAAAACTGTTCTTATAGCAGCCCCTTCAACTATAGTAAGGTTTGATATATTATGCATAAGGAAGACTGTAAGTTTGATTTTCAAGTTTCTCCCTAATAGCAGTATATTTCGCCAATTTTTTAGTTCTCATCTTTACAGTGAGACACAATTTTCAAAATTTGATACAATTTGAGTACTCCCATAAATATTTTCAAAAGCTCGAATTTTTTTATCTATTTTACTCTCCATGTAGTATTTTATTCTCTCAGAACCAATAGTTGATATATTTAAAGTTTTGACCAAGAATGCAATGGCCTCTATTAAATGTTATGATTCACTTAGAATGAGATGGGTGATTGTTGGGTAGGAATGGATGGGGGAATGGGTAGGAGGGAACACATCAAGTTTCATGAGATAAAATATCTAATGACACATTGATTTTGGTCTAGATATATAAGTTAGAATATTTGGTTAGTACTATATGATATATATGGACTATATTATCGGTTTTAAGCTGAATTGAATGTTGAAGAATATGCATAGACCAATCAACATGGTAAACTTTTGTTGGCACTCAGCTATATGTCTTCTGCAACCTAGAATTCTGGCAGACTTCTCCATTACATACATACAATACTTTATTCATCTATATTCTATTGCTTGGGTGTGGGTATTGGACAGGGGGATAGCATAGCCTCTTTTCGTTGGTTGTTTGCATGAAATATAGCACTTTTTTCCATTCTTACGTTCTGCATTATGTGCCATATGATATTTCAGGTGCGAGATCCGATGCCTGCTGTATTTTTCTTCCTTATTGATGTATCAATGAATGCCATACAAACTGGTGCAACTGCAGCAGCTTGCAGTGCAATCAATCAAGTTATAGCCGATCTTCCTGTAAGTTCATGCTTGGATTCTTCATGCAAGTAATATTTTATTTGAGCACTTTCCATCAGGTTAATGATGTTTTGATGAATTCAATTTCTGTACTGTTTTCTTCCGTAAAGCTAACTTGGTTGTGGTGTATTTACTTTAGAATTTTAGAAATAAATCCAGGGAAAGAAAATCGAATTTTTAGCTTAGAACTGGTATTTGGTAGTGTTTAATTGCCGTCACAAGTTCTGTTCAAATGTTTTCTTTTTGAAGAGTTTTCAGTCTCCCAATGGACTGAGTAGTTACCAAGCGATGTGATATAGATTTTGCATTTGACGTAATTTTGTATCAGATTTACGGATTTGCAAGAGGAGCTCTAGAACCATAGATAACATTTGTAGCCTTTTTACTGGTGACTTTGGTAATATTCTGACTAGTGAAACTTAATTTTCCGCCAAGTGCAGTGGACAACCGCAGGGTTTTTTGTTTATTGTCTTATCAGCGAAAGAGAAAGATTAACCTGGATTAATGATCTTTTTCTTGCAGAAGGGCCCTCGAACAATGGTGGGCATTGCTACATTTGACTCGACAATCCACTTTTACAACCTAAAACGAGCTTCACAGCAGGTTGGTGGAGAATTATCAGCTTCTTTGGTCGTAGATTGAACATATTGTCTTCTCCTTGCAATTCATATACTCTCTTGCCTTGATGACAATGGTTTATATCTATTATTTTCTTAGTTATTTCATGTTTACATTGATCTTAAACTGTTCCTGTACAAAAGCCCCTATGCTCAATATGTTGATCACCTGATCACCTCAAGCAAAACAATGGCTTCCGTCAATGGTGTATTAGTAGTTGCTGCTGTGGGTGCTAACTTTAATGTTCTTGTTTGGTTTCATTTCAGCCGTTGATGCTTATAGTTCCTGATGTACAAGATGTCTACACTCCTCTCCAAAGTGATGTTATTGTTCAACTTGCTGAGGTTGGTAATCATTCTCTTTTCAGCTGTAGGTTCACATGTGTGCAACATGTTGACTTTCAGTTTTATATAATTTTTCTTTTCTCAAACTCCTTTTTTCCGCTCTGATCATTGTTTTTTATTTTTAATATTTTTTGATGCCTGGAGGTGGGGTGGTGAAAGGATCAGTGCCAGGGTATTAATGCTTTCGCTTATGTTAAAATTTTCCAAATGATCAAAAATAATTTTGGTAACTGCAGTGCCGCCAGCATTTGGAGATATTGCTGGAAAGCATTCCTACAATGTTTGAGAGTAATAGGACTGCTGATTCAGCTTTTGGTGCTGCAGTAAAGGTATGGGCATGTAATGTTTTTATATCTGTTTATACCTTGTTAACATATAATTGCTGAGTCATTTAGTTGTTGAGTAGAATTCACTCGGGGAGGTGAAGTATTTAGTACATCACATTCAAAAGTTTATTGTGACTTACATTGAGGGCATATAATATTTTCTTGGACCATGAGATGTTTCATATAAGTTTATTGCGACTTTTACAAGTCATGGTAAGACTAACTGGTTAAGGACAAGTATTGGGATGTACTTCTGGCATAGCACATCTCCCATAGGAATCCCATCAGAAGGAAGAATTGCTACGACATGTGAAACATGCTTCTGAGAAGTGGCTTGGCCATGTTTCATTCTCAATAAATCAAGCATGGAGACACTTTTCACTTGATATGAGGATATTTAACATATGATTTCATTACATTTTCTGATGACCTTGCATTTGATATGTCTGATTTGATAATTGGCCATCCTACATGATATTCATTCCTTGTTCTCTTCTTTCTTACTTTAGGCGGCTTTCCTGGCAATGAAAAGCACTGGTGGCAAACTTCTTGTTTTCCAATCGGGTAAGCTGACAAATATGACTAAGTTGTATACTAGAATACATAAACAAGCATTGAAACCGCACCTCCTTAAACTTCATAATGTCAAACTAGTTTAACTTCTAAGCTACAAAGTTTTAATCTTCATGCATCGATCATATTCTGTTTAACTTGTTTCGTGCATGAAACTATTTGGATGAACCTAACTGCTTTTGTGGTTTTTGTATATATTGTTTGAGGAATTTTCTCTTCAATCTTTCTGCCTTGTTCACTTTTTCGGGTTTCTGTATGTTTGCTACTTTGTAACACCTCATTCGATGGAATTGTTAGTTTTGATGTTAAGGTCACTAAAATCTTCCTGTAGTACTATTATGTCGATAATTTATGATATTGCAGCCTTGCCATCAATTGGCATTGGATCCCTTTCTGCTAGAGAAGCGGAAGGCAGAAGCAACATATCAGCAGGAGAAAAGGTAATGCTGCGTATAAGATTATTAAATCACCCTGTGCTTGTCTCTCGAGAACACATTATTAATATAGTATATTTTTTTGGATAAATAGTCTTTTGAATTGATAATGCATTATCTCCCTTTTTTTAGCGGGGCCGAAAAATGAATATAGAGCTGCATGACTAGGGGTGATACTGTGATAGTCTTGATAATCTCTTTCATTGTGTTTTTGTCCCTTCGCCACCCTATCCTCTCTCATATCAGCATATATTTATCTTTCTAACCTCTGATTCTTGAGTCTAACAATAGAGTGCAATCTTTAATTCCCCTTTTCTTAAGTTACTAGAAACTTGATCATCGGTTGCGGGGTGTGCAGTGTAAAATATTAATTATGCATTTTACTTTAGAATTTTTATAACCAATAAAAGTTGTATTTTTTTTATGCCCTTTAATCATCAAATTTGAGTTTGGTGTTTATTAATTTCTAAAAAGGAAGGTGAACTGCTTTTTAATAAGATTTCAATTTTTCATCCTTCCACTTATGAATAATCTGTGTGGTGGAAAAAGATAATTGCAATTTAGATGGCTTATAAGGATAATTAGGTAGCTAAATGTTATAAATTTTAATTAGATGGCTTATAAGGATTAATAGGTAGCTAAATGGCAATAAATTCCAATTACACCAAGCTGTAGTCTAAAGGTGCTCTTGAGTTCAATCCTCGTATAAATACACACAATGAATATTGTATATAGATTGGTTTGGTCATCCATTATGAACATTTCTGCAAGTGTTCTTTGTAGTTAGATGCGAGATTAGCTTATTTTTTGTTAGTTCATCAATAGAATTGGTAATCCATGCACTTACTTTTAGCACTGTGTAGCGTTGTAAACCATTTAAGTTTCTATTTAATTTTAAAAAACTTGTATCTTGTTGTTCCCCATATCTTTGGGTTGGGTTTCTGTGCATCTGTGATGGAAATTAAAAGTCATAGTTCAGTACCATGAGATATAAATTTTCTATTAATTGCAATGCTTGGATTTCAGGAGGCTCACAAATTACTCCAACCAGTTGACAAGACTCTAAAAACTATGGCCATTGAATTTGCAGAGCACCAGGTGACTTCAAAAGTGTTTAGTCTTGACAATCCATGATGCGCCCAAAATCTTACCATTGTTTTTATTTCTGTTTGGGATCAATTTATTGTCTGTTCTTGTCATTTATTATTTCTTAACACTTCCAGGTCTGTGTTGACTTGTTTATTACAACACAAACATATGTAGATATAGCTTCTCTCTCTGTCATTCCAAGAACTACTGGAGGCCAGGTAATTGAAAAAATATTCAAGTTCTTAATCATAGAGTATTATGAGTGACCATCCCGTATTGGGCGATGGATTATGTCTGATTTGCATTATCATATAAAACATCTCTTCATATTTCTGATGTTATTTTTGAGCTCTGAATTCAGTGGTTTAAATCTGCAGGTTTACTATTATTATCCTTTTTCTGCCCTTTCTGATACTGCTAAGCTTTACAATGATCTTCGGTGGAATGTCACGAGGCCCCAAGGATTTGAGGCGGTGATGCGTGTTAGATGCAGCCAGGTGAGCTTGTATTAATGTAGTTTCTTAACTTGTTACTTGTGCAAACTCACAAAATTTCTTTGGAGAAAACTGCTTGTTTGGACGGTGAATATGACACTAGGTTATATTTTTTGTTTTTTCCTGAGTAGGGTATTCAAGTACAGGAATATTCTGGAAACTTCTGTAGGCGCATACCAACTGATGTTGATCTACCTGCAGTATGTCTCTCTCTCTCTCTCTCTCTCTCTCTCTCTCTCTCACACACACACACACACAAAAAAAAAAAAAGAAGATATTTCTAAGTATTGATCCTGGTGTTGATCTATGAAGCGAATCAAGGTTATCTTTGTCTCGATGATCTGTCCAACCAATCACTGAACGAATTATATGGACAGTCCTTAATAGCCTTTTTAGTTGTTAAGTTATCAACGGCTTACCTTTTCAATTGTTCAGAAGTTAATCAGAGTTCCTGCTTCCTTTCAAGTCTACACTGGCATTTTCAGCTTTTACTACCAAAGCAACATTAATAGAAGACCTGGATCTGTTGTGTGGCAAATGTCTTCACATTGTTTTGTTTATCTAGATACAGAATTAATTGTCTTGAACTTGAAAAGAGTAACTTATTTCACTAAAGATATTTGCAGCTTCTCTCTCTATTGAATGTCGAAGCCGCATCATCTTGAATGTATATTTAGATCAGTTGACAGCATGTGCTGAAAATTGAACATTCTTATGATATAAATTATGGACACATTTTTGCATGAAAGATAATGAAAGAATGCAATTCATAGGTCTCTGTTTAAGCACAGAAACAAGAAGGTTTTTGCAACTGTTCATAACATGGTCAGGCATGGCTTTTGGGGGTCTAGTCCTGTGAATCCCATTTTAATAAGTTGTAACATGTGGATCACTATTTTGTAGTTGATGCAGTAAAGTGAACTCAGATGCATATGATTTCCATTTTGCTACTTTTTATCTGTAGATTATGCTTGAGGAATATAATTATTATGTCAGAAATAAGAAGTTAAATAACTTAATCATTACTATCAAGAAAAAATGGTATTGGTAATTTTCTGAATGCACCGTAGTTGGAATTACCATGATCTTCTATTAACTTGTTCATTTCTCCCATTTTTAAATTTTCTGAATGCACCATGGTTGCCGTTATATGTGGTGTTGCGTAAATTAATTCTTTCTTCGTAATCTTCTCTTGCTTTCTTTAGTACGATTCTTTATTTACGAAGAAGAATTATTATTGTTGCCGCAATAATGTTAATTGCTGGGGCAGACTTGTCTACTCTTAAACTAATTTTCATTTTTCTCAGATCGATTGTGACAAAACGATAATGGTGTCCCTAAAACACGATGATAAATTGCAGGAAGGTTCCGAGTGTGCTTTTCAGGTATTACTTCAAGTCTCTTCAACAGTGCCTTCTACTTGGAACTTTTCATCTATTTGCCTGATTTATGGAAAATATTTCTTTTATTTAACCGGGAAAGCAAGATTTCTCTCGTGATTCTCTTTCTCTCTGTAGTCATTGGTCATCTAATCACTTTGTATGTTTATGTTGTCCAGTGTGCCCTTCTTTACACCACCGTATATGGACAAAGAAGAATCCGAGTTTCAACCTTGTCTCTGCCTTGCACCAACATGCTGAGTAATCTGTTCCGCTCGGCTGACCTGGACACCCAATTTGCTTGTATCTTGAAGCAAGGTACTTTGCTGTTATGACTTTCTTGGACATACTATATTGAATTTGTCATTAGCAGGTAGGGTGTATCTATTACTTGTTTGCATCTGGAATGCTAGTGAATTTGGCTTCTGCCCTTTCGTCCTCCTGTCCCTTCTCTATTTTTCTTAGTTTCATTCCATTTGATTAATGCAATGCTCGCATAGACATCATCTAGCATTAATCTTTGCTTTTTTGTCCATAGCATACTGACTCAGCTGCTATGGTTTTTCTCACCTGACAGCTGCTAATGAAATTCCTTCGGCTCCTCTTGCACAAGTCAGGGATCAAGCTACAAATGTTGGCATCAACATTTTATACTCGTATCGCAAGTTCTGTGCTACAGTATCATCTTCAGGACAACTTATTCTGCCTGAGGCTCTTAAGTTGTTGCCTCTATATACACTTGGTACATTCTAAGTTTCCTATAAGTATATATGTTATAGATTTTTCTTTCCGGAGTCTTAAATATATAACTGGAGTAGCTCCTTCCAAATGACTGATCATCTTTGTTTATATGGTTCCAACTCCCCATAGTCCTGGTTAGAGTTGATTTTTCTTATGGCAATGTAGTTTCTTGTGCAATTACCCTAATATTTTGAATTGAGCAACTAATTTTTCTATCCAATGTAGCTGTTTATTGCATGTAATTCATTTATGCTTCAATAGAATTCCCTCCATTCCAAAATTAAGCTTCCATTTGACTGCAATGAGAGTTGAAAAAGCCAAAGTTTTGTGTTATTTTACAGAATTGCCGTTATACGTAGTTGTTGAGATTTAGTGGTGTCAAATTACTTCTTTAAATGAGAAGGTACTTTTGGAAATAAAATCTTATTTTAGGACGTCCGAAAAATGAAATATGAGTGATAAATTTGGTCAGAGGAGTAATATCAAAGATAATGACGATGAAAAGATGCAAAAGAGATAATGAAATTCCGCTTATGGAAGACAGATGAAAATAAATGTAGATGTAGTAAATGCCACCTCAAGTAGTGATAGTGCCTCATTTCATATTTACTATAATGCAAAAGAGATAATGAAATTCCTGCTTATGGAGGACAGATGAAAATAAATGTAGATGTAGTAAATGCCACCTCAAGTAGTGATAGTGCCTCATTTCATATTTACTATAATGTGTTTCACAAAATAGAATATGAATGAAGATTCTGTTGAATAGTTTCTGACAACTGTCATAACTCAATTTCTCGTTGATGTGCTTAAATTTGATTTGACTTATGAATTGTCGTAGTGCTTCTCCTTTCAAATATTTTTCTCATGATATGTGTCGTGTTTGGCTTTTAACAGTTGATTTCTGCCTTTTTCAGCTTTACTCAAAAGCACTGGATTACGTTCTGATGGAAGAATAGACGATAGGTCCTTTTGGATTAATTATGTTTCCCCTTTACCTACTCCTTTGGTAATCCCATTGGTGTACCCAAGGATGGTGGCCATTCATGACCTTGAAGAGAAGGTATGGAGTTTTTGATATATGGTGTCATCATTGGTTTAATTGTATGCCTCTTCTCTCATTCTTAATGCTGAATTGTCAGGATTCGGATGATTCCATCATTCCCACTTCTATTCCACTTTCCAGCGAGCACATTACCGATGAAGAAATATATCTTCTTGAAAATGGAGAAGATTGTTTAATTTATGTTGGTAATTCTGTTCAGCCAAATATTTTGCAACAGTTGTTCGGCATTTCATCAGTTGAAGAGATTTCTAGTCAGGTATTCTTTTACAAGCATGATGATTGGGTATTTTTATTTTGAATGTAAATGGCATAGTTAATCTCTTATTTATTGCCACTTGCAATCTGAGAGCATGCATATTTGGATCCTTTGTCGATCAAAATGTCTAATTCTGGAGTTTCTGCACTTGAAAAAAGGGTGATTAAAATGATATCCTATATATACTTCCATGCATTAAGTTGTGTGGAAAAACATCAATTGTCCGTGTTTCATTCTTAAAAACCGTGGTAGCTATTTTTCCTTTTTCTCATATTTGTTTTTATATTTTATTGCTTTCAACCACTGAATTTATTCTTTTTTGTTTTTTGATTTATTTCCATGGCAAAAGGAACTAATTGTGCATCAATTTTTTGTATTTTCAAAGAAATTAGCACTTACGGCATTTTGCGTTTTATCAGTTTATTCTGCAGGAATATGACAATCCGTTGTCAAAGAAGGTGAATGCCATTGTAAATGAAATAAGGCGCCAGCGATGTTCTTACCTACGGTATGAATATATCTTCATTATTGCTTGCGGCAGTGAATGTAATATTTGGTTCTGTGACATGCTCAAATATCAAACGCATTTTCACTTTTCGTTTCTCTTTCTTATTCTGCAGCTTGAAATTGTGCAAAAAGGGAGATTCTTCAGGTTAGTGTTTGAGAAATTATTTTCCACCACAAATGGCTGAACTTTCTTGTTTTTACGACCTCACCCCTGCTAGCGCATCCCATGGTCTCCCCAAACCCCCAAACACCAAGGAAATGAAAATGAAATCACGAAAAAAAAAAATACAAAAATGAAAAACAAGAAGAAGAGAGAAGTGAAGCAAAATGCTAGTTGAATTAATGATGAAGGACAAGCATGGGATATTTCTGTAGGAAAGAGAATTTTTTGTTAGAGTTTATATAGTTTGGTGCGGAAGCAGAAGCTTTTGCAGTGTCCCTCAAGAATGTTTTGTAACCTATTCTGGAATATACACTTCAATCTATTGATTGCACTTTGATGAAAAATGTATCGAAAACTGGATCAAGGCTAAAAAACTATATATTGTTTGGCAATTTGATTATCTTGTTGATTCTAGTCTTACAGCCTTGTGTGTTGTAATTAATCTGAGTCTATAATTCTTTTTAGTATCTTCTTTTCGTTTTGGAAAATTGTTGTGATGGTGGTATTGGTGTTAAGAGATAGTAGTAGTAATATTGATAGTGATTGTGTATTTTATGTCTGGATATGTGTGGTCGAGATTGCCATTACTTCTATATCTTCTTGTCCTTTTCTTTTTAAAGATTTATTTTCCTTTCTCTGCAGGGATGATGTTTTTCTCTTACATGGTAGAAGACAAGACGTCAAGTGGGCTCTCATACGTTGAGTACCTAATACATATCCATCGGCAGATTCAAAGTAAAATGGCGTGAACGTATGCATAAAAGTTTTGGCTAAAAGTTTTGATTACCTCAGAGAAAGAACACATGAGCTGAAGCTGGCAAAATGTTGATTTGTGCTCTAATGGTCCACCCTGGGGGTGGCCTCAATGGATAGTTTTTCGGGTTTTGGTTGGGGGTTGCGGGGTTATAATTTTGTGAGAATAGGATTGGTACTTTTGATGGTTCCTATATAGAGGTAAAAGATAGAAATAAAACACAAAAAGGGTTGCTTTAATTCACTTGTTCACATCCCTATTTATCATCTTTTGCTACATTCATTCTGCAATGCAAAATTGAGAAGTTTGTTTTAGATGGAACATATGTTGTATTATTATTTAGATCTATTGTTTCTTGTTGAGATAACTGTTGTTGTAAGGTACACTGTCACTATGGCTTTGAGCTATGGTTTACAATGAAAGTAGAACTTCCAATTAAATTGTTTTTTTTTTTTTTTGTGGTTTTACTATTGTTTTACTTATTTGTGTGTGTGATCATTCTGGGAGTGCAAAAAGGGTAGGTTACATGAACTTTCTGTGATGCTAATGGTCATCAACAAATTATCAAACAGACTCTTATGCCCTTTTTATTATACAAAGCTCTCTTGAAGTTTGTTTAAATTACAGTAATCTCCTCCAAAATTTCTCATATGACAATTACATCTCTTGAAAGTTTTTCATTCATAGTTATCACCCCTATATTTTATCATTATAAAATATTCTAAATATTTAAGAACACTTTTAACCATAAAAGCTAAATGCTAAAATCCAAATTCAGATTTGTGATAATATATTTTAGATATAGATTTTGGTCATTGTCTTTTGTCTTTTCTAGCAACTATTATGCTTCTTGTTAAATCTTAAAGATTCAAAGTAACTTGAAAAAGTGGTGTTCTTAAGCATAAAGTAGTTGATTGATTATTCAAATGATATGATGGTGGCAATTTTAAAAAAATAGAAGGCGATAGAAAAATTAAAATGTAAGAAATATATGTAATCAATTTTCTAAATACAAATTTAAGTAAAGTAATTAGAATGCAGCTAATATTATAGAATGTAATCTCAAAATTTTTTACACAAGAATATTAAATATCAAGGGAAGTTAGTATGAAATGATAATTGTTAAAGGGATTTGTGTAAACATGGATAAACTTTAGTTGGACGGTTTTGTAACTTTGGGCAAATAGGAGGTTTAAAACTTATTGTTTTCACAAAATATTGATATCAACTATATAACAAATGACTAAGGTCATATGTAATATGAAAATAAATATTATGGGAGGTGGATGTAATTTCGGAGATCTTAGGGTGTATTAAAATCAAACTTAAAAAAAGATTTATGTAATTATGGGGATAATTTGGTTTGAAAAAATATGTAATCCTTGAATTAGTCAACGCCAAGGTAAAATTGAATTTTTATTGATTTTTTTTATTGATATCATCATCTTTAATTAAAAATTATAACGATTGGATTTATTCGTTAGACACTAACAAACGTCATAGATATTAAATGTAATTATCAAAACTTGAGAGAATGTACTTATATTTATCAAATCTCAAGAAAGATCTCTGTAATTATCCCTAAAATCTACATAATGTAAACTCAAGCACATAACAACACAAGTCATTCTCATTATAATTGCGTAAATAAAGCAATCAAGTAATGCTAAACACATACACATACGAATGATCCAAGAACATATATAAGCACATTCATACAACAAACACACACACACACACACACACATATATATATGTATATATATATATATAATTGGTATATTCAAATTTATATCTTCAGAGATTTGGTTATTAGATTTTGGGTGAGGAAAATACTTTCAAATGATGATATTTGTGCTTAATATTTTTTTTATTATTCCCCACCAAAATCCATCGGCCAAAAATAATAGATATTTTTCAAGAGGATAAATAAAAAAAAAAAAATTGTTGCTTGTTTCTTACAATACATGCTGTAAAAAATGGGTCGGAGCCCATATCTTATTCCTAATAAAGAAGCTCTATACTTGGGCCTGATCTTTACTGTTTAATAGTGCAGGCCCATTGGTAAAAAGCCCACAAACTGCATATCCGTAATTCTCATTCCCTTCTGTGTTCCTTCCTTTTTCTTCCCATTTTTTTTTTGGGTCAGAAAATACGCGCTTGTTTGGGCAGCACGCAGTCCCACCCTATAAATATGTACTCGCAGAAAGGAAAGCAAAAAATCAATTTCTTTCAAGTAATTGACTACCCAATAGAGAGAAAACTTACGGCAGAAATTGAGTGTCAGTAAGATATTTTTAATACTATACGATTTGGAAAGAAGGGATTGATTGGGTTTCCAATTTTCTGTTGTTTCCTCGTCAGGTGAGTACCGTATTTGTTTCATTCATATGTCTCTCTCTTTGTCTAATTTCATGATGTCGGTATGTGCCTATTTGTATTGTGATTTAATTTTTGATAAATGAAATGTTGTTTTTCATCACAAAAAGACTTTAGGGTTTGCGTATCAATCTTGTGGCATGTTTGATATGGATTATAGATTTCTTTTGTTTGAGTTATCTGATTGTTTTATACTATATCCCTTTTAGTTATTGGAGGTTGGGTTCATCTATTCCGACCAATTATTGATACGGATCGAGGCTTCAACAGTTTGGCATCTTTTGATCAGAATATGAGCTTTTCGGAGCCAAACAGACGGAGGGAAAACAGTAATCAACGGCCTAGAAACAACAACTATTTGCGGAATAACCGTCGTGAGTGGGTCCCGCGTGGCTCTGCGCCTGTTGTCGCCACGGTAGTTCCATCAGCTAGTGTTGATAGTTCGAGCCAGAATGAGAATGGAAGTGGTGGGGAGACCATCAATAGGTCGGTTCGGCCTGTTACTCCGGATTGGAATAGGACCCATGTTGGATCAAGAGGAAACCCAGCTCGATATGTTAGTCAAAAAGGGAAAGAGAAGGAGAAGGGGAAATATAATCATGACGAGAATCCTACAGTGTTGAAGGGCGTAAACATACCCCAACTTGTGCAGGAAATTCAGGACAAGCTTTTGAAGGGATCAGTTGAGTGCATGATTTGTTATGACATGGTGAGAAGATCTGCACCCATTTGGTCGTGCTCCAGCTGTTATTCAATTTTTCACCTCAATTGTATAAAGAAATGGGCTAGAGCTCCCACTTCTATTGATTTGTTGGCTGAGAAGAATCAAGGTTCTAATTGGCGTTGCCCTGGATGCCAATCTGTGCAGCTTATGTCAGCTAAGGAGATTCGATATGTCTGCTTTTGTGGGAAGAGACCGGACCCTCCTTCAGATCTATATTTGACTCCACATTCTTGTGGAGAGCCATGCGGAAAACCATTGGATGGGGAACTGCCTGGTAGTGGCATGGCTAATGAGGATATGTGTCCTCATATTTGTGTATTGCAATGCCATCCAGGTCCTTGTCCCCCTTGCAAGGCCTTTGCTCCTCCACGTAAATGCCCTTGTGGGAAGAAAGTTATTACCACAAGATGCTTTGATCGGAAGTCTGTTCTTACCTGTGGGCAGTTGTGTGATAAGCTTCTTGACTGTGGGCGGCATCGTTGTGAAAAGGTCTGCCATGTGGGTCCTTGTGATCCTTGCCAGGTTCTTGTTAATGCTTCTTGTTTCTGCAAGAAAAAGATTGAGGTTGTTCTTTGTGGAGATATGATTGTGAAGGGAGAAGTCAAGGGTGAAGATGGTGTATTCTCATGCAGTTTGACTTGTGAGAATAAACTTAACTGTGGTAATCATCTTTGCCACGAAACTTGCCATCCAGGCCCATGTGGGGAATGTGAGTTGTTGCCAGGCAAGATTAGGACATGCTGCTGTGGTAAAACAAGCTTAAATGAGGATAGGCAGAGTTGTTTGGATCCAATCCCAACTTGTTCGCAAATTTGTGGCAAGATTCTCCCTTGTGGGTTGCATCACTGCCAGGACGTATGCCATTCTGGGGTTTGTCCCCCATGTCTTGTGCTTGTTACCCAAAAGTGTCGTTGTGGGTCAACCTCTCGAACTGTAGAGTGCTATAAAACTGTTACAGAGAATGAGATATTTACTTGTGATAAACCCTGTGGCCAGAAGAAAAGCTGTGGAAGGCATCGGTGCAGTGAGCGGTGCTGCCCTCTTTCTAATTCCTTCAGTTCTTCCTTGGTTGATTGGGATCCACATCTGTGCTCAATGCCATGTGAGAAGAAGCTAAGGTGTGGGCAGCATTCTTGCATATCTCTGTGTCACAGTGGTCATTGTCCTCCCTGCCTGGAGACAATTTTTACCGACTTGGCTTGTGCTTGCGGTAGAACTTCTATTCCTCCTCCACTGCCTTGTGGTACACCTCCGCCTTCATGTCAGTACCCTTGCTCAGTTCCTCAGCCATGTGGTCATCCATCTTCACACAGCTGTCATTTTGGGGATTGCCCACCGTGCTCAGTTCCTATTGCGAAGGAGTGTGTCAGTGGACATGTAATCCTCCGGAACATACCTTGTGGATCAAAGGATATTAGATGTAATAAATTATGTGGAAAGACAAGGCAGTGTGGCTTACACGCATGCTCTAGAATTTGTCATCCACCCCCATGCGATTCTTCTGCTGCGTCAAGTACCAGTATGAGGGCAACTTGTGGGCAGACATGTGGTGCTCCAAGGAGAGATTGCAGGCATACATGTACTGCCCTTTGTCACCCTTCCACTCCATGTCCTGATGTAAGATGTGAGTTCCCTGTCACAATCACTTGTTCTTGTGGTCGAATAACTGCATCAGTTCCTTGTGATGCTGGAGGTAGCAGTGGTGGATATAATGCTGATACCGTTGTTGAAGCTTTTATAGTCCCAAAGTTGCCAGCATCTCTACAACCTGCTGAAGAAAATGGCCAGAAAATTCCGCTTGGTCAGAGGAAGCTCATGTGTGATGATGAATGTGCAAAAATGGAGCGCAAAAAGGTTCTTGCTGATGCTTTTGGCGTTACTCCCCCGAACTTGGATGCGCTTCACTTTGGTGAGAATGCATCAGTGTCTGAAGTGCTTTCAGACCTTCTCAGACGTGACCCAAAGTGGGTCTTGTCTGTGGAAGAGAGATGCAGATATCTGGTCGTTGGCAGGGGCAGAGGGGGGATAAATGCTCTTAAAGTCCATGTATTCTGTGTGATGACGAAGGAAAAGAGAGATGCAGTGAGGCTGATAGCAGAAAGGTGGAAGCTTTCTGTGAATGCAGCTGGCTGGGAGCCAAAAAGATTTGTTGTTGTTCATGTTACACCCAAGTCCAAAGCCCCAGCTCGTGTTCTTGGTTTTAAATCTTGTACTCCTAGTAACATGTTGCAGCCACCAATTTTTGATTCCCTGGTAGACATGGATCCCCGGCTTGTTGTTGCTTTATTTGATTTACCTCGGGATGCAGATGTTAGTGCATTGGTTCTGAGGTTTGGTGGGGAATGCGAACTAGTCTGGTTGAATGATAAGAATGCATTGGCCGTATTCAGTGATCCAGCGCGAGCAGCAACTGCTATGAGGAGATTGGATCAGGGCTCTGTGTATTATGGTGCTGTTGCAGTTCCTCAAAATGGTGGTGCTCCAGCAGTAATTTCAGGTGCTAGTGCATGTGGATCGGCTGCAGCATCCAAAGATGCAGCTTCAGGAGCAGCATTGAAGGGGAACCCCTGGAATAAGGTGGTACTGCAGGACACCAATTGGAAGGAGAGTTCATGGGGTGCTGAGGAATGGTCCACTAATGCTGCTGATTCTAAATTACCTCCTTCGAAAGAGAAGGAAGCTCCAATTGCAGCTTCAAGCAACAGGTGGAGTGTCCTGCTATCAGGAAGCACCTCCAAATCATCTGATGCTTCTGGAAAAATTGAGAATCTTCAAAAACAGCCAGAAAATCCTTCCATGTCGGGTTCTAAGGTAGAGGAACCTGGTTTGAATTTGCCAGTGCAGCTGGAAGGTGCGAGCAACGACATGTCTGGTGATGTAGTGGATGATTGGGAGAAAGCCTATGATTGACAAAGTATACATACAAACTTTGTCTGTCAAATAATGCATTCAAGTGCTAATTTAGGATAGGAGATATCTTTTAGTTGTTTTTCCTCTGTACAATTTTCCCCCTCAAATTTGATATTGTTGGTTGTGTTCTTTTTCGGTTTCCATTACACAACCATCTTTCATGCAGACTATTGCATACCCCTCTAGAAATATTTGGCAGGGAGTTTTGCAGCTGCCTTCTGTTTATCTTGAAAAATACTGAGTAAAAGGAAATGTATATTAGTTTCCTCTCATCTTCTTGTACTTGATATAAATTATGCTTCTTATACGAGTCTTCAGATGAGAGCGTGGTTTGCTTCTGTTTCATGCTTGTTACCACAATATATTCTTTGAAATCGTCTTCAATCCAGTTTATTTGGCTCCTTGTGTATAAGAAATTACCAGTAGAAACTTTTCTCTCTAAGTCTCAGACTCTGTGCTTCCTGTCTGATTTGAGTGTTTTTCATTTGGGGTTATTTGGACACACAGAGGTTGATATTTCTAAGTGATTGTCATTTTCATTACTTTGCTGACTTTGTTAAATACACTATCTGGGAGGCTGATGTCTGTGCTAAATTGCTAATCCTCCCCCCCCACCACACACACACACACAAGCAACAAAATACACATACAAAACACACTCAAAATAAGATGGAGGAGAATTTGCATACAGGAACTTTTTTTCATGTAATCCAGTGATGTGCATGCAAATCCACAGACAATTGCTGCTCTCAAATTTGTATTTTGAGCTCTTAAGAACAAACTTAATAAGATTGAAGTAATGGATTGTTTTTTAGGTATTTAAACTATGCTGAAGCCTGAATGTTTGCAAGCTCCTTGAAATTAAATTTTTAATCCCTCCCTAAATTCCAGGTTCCACTTCTATGTGTATATGTAGTAAATCTATTTGATAACTTGTTACACAAAATATTTGTATCAACTGCTGATGAATTAGTCCTTCCTTTTTATTTATTTAGATTTTTATTCGAAAGGCAACTAGTATAAAAAAAAATTTCCTTGAGTTTTCAACTATTAAAAAAAATTCGAATTAAATCATAATTACTTCTCAAAAAATGAACCCGTCACACATAAAAAACTAGACACAACACTGTGAAGCACTTAACTAAGTGTTATTAGATAGTTGAGTTTCATGCAAATTAAACTCTTGTCTCACAAATTTCCTTTGAAAACAAAATGGACAACCAGCTTCCCTAAAAAAATAAAACAATTATCATAGTAAACCTACAGAAATGAGCTATTCTTTCCAATTTGACAAAGAAAAGGGAAAGCCTTCCATAACCTTAAACTCCATTTGTAGGATGTTTTTTCTTAAAAAAAAAAAAAAGGTAAAGCGATTAAGTATATCATTATATTAATGTTAACAATCAATTCAATACATTCATTAATGATCAATTAATTACTAATGAAATATCAATATTCATATCAATACCTTATGTCTTATGAAATTTAAAATTCAAGATTTCATTTGGGATTTCAATTTTAATTGCTTGAATAAATACGGTCCATTTATGAAAAGTTTTACACGTAAACATAATAAACTTTTTAAAAATCTCAAATGACATTACTTTATTTGTCAAACTTTTCCTTCATATATTCTCATAGGTTTAAATTCATTTTGCTCTCTTGTATAGGGTTGATATCAATTACCTTTTTACATAAATAAAAACTTTTACTTACCTCCTTAATAATATAAAATTCAACTGATAAAACTCATTTTACCCCTTCTATTGTCTATATAGCACTTTATCCAATTTATAATAAAAAAATAAACTAATTTAACACAAATCTTATTCAATATGAAAAATTTAATTGAATAAGTACTTGCTTTACATAGGTTCAAATTCAAACATAAGTTATTAGTAAAATATCATACTAGCAAACTAAAATTAATATATTTATATTAAAAACATATGTAAACCAAAAAAAAACTGCCCCCTCTATAATCAAATATGTCAACAAAATTTGACCAAAAATTTTATTTGACATGAAAAACTAATTGAATATGTTCTCATTTTTTTGCTTTTCATTAGTTTAAATAAAAACATGAAAGTAGAATATCATAATAAACAATTAAAAATCATATTCAAGAAAGGAATTTTTAAGAACAAAAATCTCTCTGCAATCAATCATATCAACAAATTTGATCCCAAATTTTATTCAACATGAAAAAACTCATTGAATCATGTATCATTTTTGCTTTATATACGTTTAAATACACAAATCAAATAATAGTGAAGTATCATACTAACAAATTCAAATAAACATAGTTTATATATTTAAAATATAAAAAAATCATAAAATATGAAGTATTAGAGAAAGGAAATTCAAAAAATAAATTCTTAAGAAAAACCCCTCAACAATCAAATATATCAAGCAATTTAACCTAAATTTTATTTAACATGAAATAACTAATTGAATAAGGTGTCATTTTTGTTGTACATAAGTTTAAATAGAAATATAAAAAATTAGCAAAGCATCGTACCAATAAATTAAAATACACATAATTTTTATATTAAAAACAACCATAAACAAAATAATATTTTACAATATCAATTCTTAAGGAAAGAAAATTGTTCGAGAAATGAATTTCTTAAGAAAAAATGAATTCTCTCCAATTCTCCATATATATATATATATATATATATATATATATATATATATATTTTCATACAAAACATCAAATTTGCATTTGTTTCATTTTCTTCACATGTTTTTATCTTAATTAGGTTAATTCAATAAAATTTAAAATTCAAAAATTTACAACAAAAATTAAAAAAAATCTATAAAATTTGTTGAAGCAAAAACTTGCACCTTTAAATTTCAATAAAACTTTAGTACACCTTCAAAATCACATCTCAAATCTCACCTCATATTTTTTAACATAATATTGATGCAAAAATGTGTTTTAACATTTGAAAAATTAGACATGAATGTAAGATATAGTATATGGCTTTCCCCGATTAATTCTTACCCTATGTTTTCACATAACGATGAGAATGATACTATATTAGTATTATTATATTATGTTGATGTAGTATAATTGTTACCGTTTTAACATATAATACCAAACATAAGTAAGTATTTTTCGTTTCACCTTCTCCAAGATCAAAGAAAAACAACATGAAATGTGGTACTTCCCAAACTTAATATTAGTCAAGTACTTTGAAAAACTATTAGTCACGAAACATTATTAAATACTAATAGAAAATAGTGACAATAAGAGAGGTCATCAATCAAATTTGATTAAACGTAGGTTCATCAATCTGCTTTTCATTTGCATTCCTCTGAACCATTTCTGTTCATTGGAGCTCAGCTTTCTCCAGTTCCTGATCACAAAAATATACACATCAATGTACATTAGGATGTAGATAACCATTTATATGCATTTTTCAGAATATAAATCATATTCAACCCCTTTTTTCACCCCAGAAGTTCAAATCAGTTAATTAAGATTGTGCGTATACCTTTTTCTTTTTTTTTTAAATAAAAAAGAAATAAATTAAATTATAGAAATCTTTTAGCAGAACAAAAATAAGCTTTGCTCAAAGATATTGCTTTTGCTCCATTCCAGAATTACATATAACTGAGCAATTAGTAAGATCCATCCAAGCTATTTGACATATAAAAAATAAACACAAAATGAAAGAAAAGAAAAGGAAAAAAATTCAAGTTAGATGATACAATCCTGAAACTTGTAATAAATCAAGTTACATGTATGTCTCAACTATATAAATTAATATATCTGTGACATATATATTATTGATTCTTTCTTTATCAAAGAAAGATAGGATTAACCAGGCTTTTCAAACATGCCCAACTCAACTAAATGGTATTCCCATATCAACTGGGGTTATGGACTTTCAGTTTCACAAACCCCCATCCCCCCCACCCCACACACACACAGATATATATATACACACAAACATATAAAAGACCAACTTAAAAGCCCTTAACTTTGAAATTATGTTCTTACTGGAGGAACTGAGAGCTGATAAAGTGGGTGAGGATGGAATCTCCAGCAGTAGCTCTTCAAGTTGAGAGTACATGTAGTTAATGAATGCCATGGATTCTTGCTGGGGTTCCTCTATTACTTCCTTTAGCTTGGTTAGGGCCACACAGTATGCTTCCTGCATATTTTATTAGAGTTGAAAAAAAAGCATACAGAGTTAGGAAAAAAATGCCATATTATGCACAAGAAAGTCTATTAACTACATATAGCTATAGAAATTGCAATGCAGTCCTGATCTTACCATAAACTGGTCCAACTCCGATCGATCAGCCCTGAATAAGTTGGGATGGTTTGGAGATGCTGTTGGATCAATTACACTGTCAATGTTCTCCATGTTACCTAAACATAGCTGCAAAAGAAAAGTTGCCCATTTGGTTATATATACATATATATATATATATGGTTTTTATATACAAGAATGGTGTATATTCTATTGTCACACCAACAAGTGGCAATTCTACATGCCTTTCCCTATCCATGGAACATTCTTGGAAGTTCTGATTAGGTTGGATTCACCGACAAATATTTGTCATTAGATTTAGAAAAAAAAAAAATGAAAATAATGAGAAGAATGTAAACATCCCATGAAAAACTGTGGAAGAATGTTGACATGATTGTATATATATATTATATATAAATGAGTTTCTTAAGTTATCTCAAAAGATGGTGTAAAAGTTGGGGAATCTCTCTTACTCTCCAAGGTTCTTGCTAGCTAGTCTAAGGAGATAAAAGTTTTGGAGCCCAAAAACATAAAATTTAGAAAAAACACACCAAGATTCTAAGAAGTTCAAATAATTATTAATGTCCTACTCATCAACAACAAAAAAAAGAGGTCCAAAAAAAAAGTTGAAAATAAAAAAGGGACAAGTTAATAACCATAAAAGCACACCTTCAAGCAGTCCAAGTGGGACTCAACCAAAAGACCATACAAGGAATGGCAAGCAATTTCCCTCTTAAGTACACTTAAACCCTCTTTTTCTGAAATTTCATCATCTCCATTAATAGTAATGGTTGAACTCTGAACCCTTTCTTCTTCTTGACTATCTTGTTTTCTTTCCATTTATATCTTCCCAAATCCCAACTAAAACTACTGTTCAACTTCCAAAGTTTTCTTTCAATCCCAAAAAACACATCAAATTTCTTTGACCTAAAAGACAGCCTAGCCAGTGAAGTAATGAGGGTTATACATACATAGATACACATATACATATAATGTTGGAAAAAAAGTGTACTTTAAAATTTTTTAAAGTGTATTTGGAAGGGAGTAGTGATTGACTGATGCATGGCATGAGTTATTATATCAGTCAGAAGACAGTGAGTGGAGTTGAGTGGGCTTTTTGCCTCACCATTTCTATCTTTTTACACTCCTGAAAGGAACATTTCACAAGTTTCTTGGAGACTGGGGAGCCCTGATTGTACATTCATGATCCATTCTCAATCAGTTTTTTTTAACTGTTCCATTTGGACCCTTTTTCATTGGGTCTTGTCCCTAAGCTTTTCTGACCCTACTTATTCATAATTCGTTACTGTACTGACACATGTGATAATAAAGTTTTGAAATTAATTACACACTTCTCCCTCTATTTATTGTTGTAATTACCAACTCTTGTCCATCATAAAAATGAAAAAGTATGTGGAACAATTTGTCTTTTTTTTTTTTATTTATTTATTGGAAATTGGGTTATGTTTTAGATTTTGTGATTCAATTAATATTTATATTTGAATTAAATTTTATTTTTTATAATTCAAGTGGGGCTAGATTTCTAATTGAATTGGATTTTTTTATAGTCTTGAAAGATATATGAAACTATATATGTCCAATCCCTTTCCTCATTGCTTAAGATAATTAATGTGTTCATGATAGAGACTCTAATAAATTTTCTTTTTATATATTTCTCTTAAACTTTTTCCTATATATTTTCTTGGAGAACCAAGGCTGTGAATATGAAGTGTGTAAATGCATATATAGTTTTGGTAATTATTCATTACCGTTAGTAAGGTATAATTGATTGATTTCAAGCATGGAGTAAGACTGTGTTCATGATTAGTTGGAAAGGAATGGACTTTTAGGCAATATTGATTTGAATTATGTGAATTGATAAATTTCTATTTGAGTTTATGAATTCACGATATATAATTATAATAAATAAGTATGCCAATTACATAAAGAGTGTAATATTTATGTATTTTATAAGTAGTATATAAATGTGTAATCTGTATTATTATTATACAATATAATATAAGATATGAATAATATTTATATGTATTTTTTTAATGTAATATGTACAAATAAAATATAAAAACTAAACAATACATGCAAATGCGGGTACATATATATTATATGCATAATGTTTTATATTTTATATATAAACAATTTATAGAATTATTGATTATTTCACTTAAATAATTTAGACCTTAATGATTACACATAATCTGCATTATGACATATTAAAAAAATAAGAATATTATTTATAGATAGATATGTAATACATATGCATTTATCTATTTATTTTTTAGTTTAAAATAAATTTGTGTGTGTATTTGGTCCTAAATGCAAGATCTAAGCAAATTGGTGGGCACATGCCACCACATATATTTTTGTTTTTTGCATCAAAATATGTCACACTCAATTGCAGATAAAATAAAAATCAAATCAAAGAAATTGAAGAAATAAGGTTAAAATTTTTAATTTTATATTTTAAGTTTTAAAGTAAAAATAAATCATGTGCATCTCACATGCTAAAATTTCCTCCCAAATCTTGAATTTAAGGACCACGTGTGGCAAGATCAATTTTCTATCAAAAGTAACTATGGTACCAAAGTTGTAAGAATTATTGATATATGGTACTAAAATTGAATTTAAAAAAAAATTAATACCAAACTTGCAAATCCCTTATATTGTGGAACTAAAAAAAATAATTTTTCGTATTGTCACACTATCTAATGGTTGTAGTGGTTTGTTTTGATAAAGTTGTAGATAATTGTACTTTAATATGATGAAATACATATTACAAAAGCTAATGAAGTACTAGAGTGTGGATTTTTGTCTACTTATTAATTAATTATTAATTATTATTAGTTATTAAAGATTTATTGACCGATATATTTATTAATGGTTGATATTAATAATGTAATGATGTACTTACTTAAAAAAGAATTACATATTAAAGCACAAGTATCTTCAATTACAAGATCATAAACCTAAAAAGAAATAGTTAAATTGCTTTGGGTTGAGAAAATATGATAAGGAAAATTACAATTAAACCCCTTAGATTTGTAAAACATTATATGCACTCCCTATTGGATCCACTCAGGTGGATTGGTTGTAAGTTGCAATCTTACAATCATTGTCCTTCATATTTGGTAAGTTACCCTTATATCCATTACAAGCAAGGATATTTATGTTAAAAAATACGAAAAATAATCTACCCAAAGTAAAAATAGAAAGTTCATTCAAAATGGATGATAACATTAAGATTTTCCATTCTATACACTAGCATAAGAGAGTAATTTTCATGTTAATAAAATTAACAAGGGAGGTTGATCTTTTTTAAGGGAAAGACTTGGGCTTTGTTTGGTGTTACTTCCAGTTATTTTAGAAAAATTATTATGAGATAGTGTATTTTGATAGTAAGATCGGAGAATGTGTTGAAAATGAAAATATGTATGGATGTTTTTTTGGGAATAAATAATGTGATGTATTTGAGGAGTAATGTTGTTTATTTTAGTTAGTAAAAGATATTTTCAATGTAAATGTTTTGTTGTAGTTTTGTGAGAGTATAAAAGAGTATAGAATTATTTAAATATTTTAATAAATGATTGATATTTTTTAGGAATGAAATAGTATTTATAAAAAATACAAGTGATAAACGCATTTTCATTTTTTGAGAATAGAAATGAAACCAAATAAAGATTTGATAATTTCCCTAATTAACAAGGCAGTATAATTAAGCTTATTTAGTTTTAAATTATCCCTCCATTTTCATTATCAATTTATTCTCTCAAAATAAAACAAAACATACATTTTCCCTAAACACATTCTCCCAAAACATAAAAATAAAACCAAGCATAGCCTTAATCTTTTTTGGTGTGGGTTGGGGACGGATAGAGACTAAATCTAGGTTTCCAATGGAGAGATTGTTTTTCATCCCCTAACCATTCATCTTTCTTTTTCTTTTTTCTTTTTTCTCAATGCTCGACCATATCATTAAATTCAATTATAAATGTATATATCTTGCAATAATATTTTGTTAGAAGTAGAAGAGATGATGAAAAATAAAGGATAAAGAACTGTTAAATAGCTTTGCTCAAAACTAGTACAAAAGTGGTAATATGCACTCCATTGGTAAAAGACAAATATGACGCTATATAGTTTCAAAGTGTCTCTATGGTTCATAGTCATTCTTAATTATAATCAAGCTCAAGAAAAATTATCATGTGACTTTTTTATGGAAATTGATGAGAGGAATGTTGCTCCACAGTTGATGATGGGCTCGAGGACTAGTGCAATGGCAGACCAGTACTCCACCACATGAAATGGTGTCAGGCTGCTATATGGCTCTCACTTGTTCAGTCATTGTACTAATCCAGTGGAAAAGAATATTCCACACAATAAATCTAGAAATTACTAATATATTTTTAATTAGATCTCATCAAACTTACTTTAGTCAATATCCTAACTACCAGACTCAGTTATTTATCATGAACACACACTTATGTATGATAAGATGATTTAAACAGAACAACTGCTTTTTAAATGGCATCAGCCCAATAAGCAATAGAACAAAGTTCATATACAAAAATCTCCAACACATGGGAAGGATAAAAAGAATCTGTCTAACAATCCAAGAAATTATATTCATGAGGTGTCCAGCCACAGATTTGGCCAGTGGCCAGTGATATATTTGGGTGTATTGTTCACCTTAACTGGCATTTTATTTCAATATTTATATTGCCCAAACATCAAAGGGATGTTTTTTCTGAAACAAGAATCCAAAGGAAAAAAGAAAAGATCAGTTATTGATTGTCTCTGTACAAGCACATACAAAGAAGAAATTTACTTTTCAATGAAAGAAAAACTAGGGAGTTATGGCAACTGAGACCATTTATTTTTATGGAAGTACAATGAAGAGGATACAACTGTATTTACCAAATTAGTTGGAAACCATGCTCTCAGTTTCTTTCACAAAGCCATCTCCAGTCCAGTCTTTATCAGATTGCAAACCTTTCTTGATGGCCTTCCTTTCACGAATGGCTTCTTGTTGCCTTCTGACTAAATCCATATGGGTGGTGAAATACTCAAGTGAAGCCCTGGTCAAATGGATGAAGTGGGATAAAAGTTAAGCACTGATCGGTACAAGTGATTCGTATATTAAGAAGCCATCAAAAGGTTTAAGTGAATACCCCCTGAAATCTTCTATTGATGAAAAATTGTGCTTTTTCATGAAATCCTGCAGCTCAGTGCAAAGATTCTTTACAAGACCATATCCATGCATCATAACACCAGTGCAGACCTAGAATCAGAACTCTCGTTAGATAATTATTTTGTTAAATGGCAGCAATCGACTGTAAAGGAATGCGATAATAAAAGCCTTTCTGGATGTAGCATAAAGTTTTTCAGTTCACATTCTTTATCATATGTTGGTAACTTCTGTTTTTCATTTTTGCTCAATTTTCTTTCTTAGTCCCAGTAGAGTGTGCAGTTATCCAATTTGAATTTTGAATTTCTACCTTTTTTCTATTCATAGCATGTATGTTACATATTTATATATGGTCAAAGCTTCTCAAACTCACTATGAAAATCCAAACTAAAGGATCTTTACTTTCTCTTTACGTTTCTGATTGCAGGAGCATTCAATAATGCATGCCACAAAATTCTTTTGGTTCAGATGATTAAATGAACTATTGAGAACTTCATTTTTCAATCCACAATTTATGAAAAGGAAATTAAGCTTTCACAGTGAGCTAATATGTACTATGTTTTAACAGGGCACATTACTACTCTAGCGCAAAAGCAATTGTTTGATGCAATGCAGTAAAAATCAATGCAAAAAAATCTCCAGTTTCATAAAACTATCCATGATATCATATAGCATTCAAGAAAATATTTAGAGAGAAATAATTATACAGGTGTCCAACCTGAACCGTATTTGCTCCTAGAAGTATGAACTCTGCTGCCTCGCCACCTGTCTCGACACCTCCAATAGCAGAAAGTGAATAATCTTTGTCCCCAAATTCCTTTTTCATCATCTGTGCAATGCTCATCACTTTTGCAAGTGCAATAGGATGGACTGCCTTTGAAGAATAGCCACCAGGTGTAGAGTATCTAATTTGGCATATATAACACTTTAGAAGCATGAAGTTGGTATATGGGGGAGTGGGGAGGGGGTTGAGGAAGGTTGAAGTTGACAAGAATAGAGGTTATATCAACTCAAACAAATAACATCTGTACAGCAAAAGGCATACCCCTCTACACAAGGCTCTGGTCGCAACGTGTCAAGATTAATTCCCATGACACTCATGATTGTATTTATTGCAGAAACCCCTTCACATCCAGTTTGCAGAGAACTCTAGCTGGCTATACAAGCAAATAATTAATTTAGCCATGAGTTGGAACTTTTCATAAAAAGTTGCTGCAGGTAGTAACTGATTCTTATGACCATTCTGTTCACACATAAGAGCATAGATTCTTAACCTCAAGTAACAGAAATAAGGTGCAGTGGCAATGACGATAGTTAACGAGCATTAATGTTGGGATGCACTCTAATAAAGTTAACAATAATCATTTAGAGGAATGAAAATTTGCTCAGCAATTTAGGCATCACCTAATGATCGCTATTATCCTAGCTTGGTGTAAGACATGGTGAATGTCCATAGGAATAGCCAGTAATAACATATCTGATCATAATGGTTGATGATACGTATATCATATCTTCTGGTCGTGTTCTAAAATGCTAAAGAAGTCCAGCAATCAACTCAAAGGAAGAGTATCATTTTCAAACTTCCACATGTTTCGGCAACAGATCCATCAAAAATGACATGACAAATAAAAAGGTGTGGAAGGCCCCGATCAAGGTGCTGATTCAACTACTTTATCTTCTGTGTCCTCTTCGTCTGGCCTATTCTTTTTTCCCTTTTTTTTTTTGTAGAGTGTTTTCCCTCATCTCAGAACAGCCAAATATTTATTCAGACACGGAGTTGGGCAAGAATCGTCTCAAGATTGACAGATTTACTTAGGGAATTAGGAGTTGTTTGGAGGTGGGTACCATGGAAGAAGTACGTAATCCATGAAAGAGGGACTTTGATGGGAATAGACTAGAAGCTGACAGCAAGCTCTTAGTCTTGCCATCTTCTTCCTTTATGGAAAAAGAGTTAGGAGCATTTGAAGCATGTAATAAGTTGTTGCTTTGGGAGCCTATATGCTATGTAAACATTAAAGTCATGACAAGTGAATTACTGTCAGGAAAAAAAAAAAGATAAATGAAAAGACTTTTGCTGCAGAATTTTACAGAAACAGAAATTGGCAATGCCAATTACAAGGATTTTGCAGAATTTTTATATCTCCAAGAAAAAATAAAAGGGCAATATCAAATTTGCAAATATGAAACTGGCTGTATGTCGCATTTCCAGTGGCAAAATTAAAAAGAACAACATGAAAACCTGTGTAATGTCAGTGATGTTTGGAGTCATCTTAGCCCATACTGGAACAGTTGCTTTAGCATTAATCCATCCACAAACTTCCTCCAACAATGCACAATCCTGCCCAACCGCAGCACCCATTTTACGCTCTGGCATACCATGGGGACATGAAAAATTGATTTCCATAGCATCCTGTATGAGTGTCAATTTTGAGACCATAAATGCTCTTACAAGACAATGCAGTATTAGAGTAAATTCCACATATTTGAAGGTTTGAGTAAACTTATGCATTAAAACCGTTGCTACTGTTTGCTTACAATTCCAGTTTGCTCAACCCGATCAATGAGTTCCTCCCATGCAGCTTTGTTGTATTCTTCCATGATTGAAGCAATAAGTATTCTGTCCGGATACTCTTCCTTCAACTGTTTAAATTCTTTTAACATTGTTTCTAGAGGCCGGTCGCTTATGAGTTCAATATTTTCCCACCCAATAATTTGTCCTTTTGCTGATCCATTTACTCCGGCCCGTAATTTGGCATATCGAGGGGTTACATTTACAACTTTTGCAGCATCCAGTGATACCTGCACATAATAATTTAGGATCAAGAGTTTTTACTTTTATCATCAACACAACTAAAAACAAGCATATTCCTGTTTCCACGGAAAACTTCTCAGCTAGATTTGAAGTGCAATGAACAGAAACAGTAGATATAAAAAATAAGGTTAATTACACTTACTTGCACTCTGAAATGGCTAAATTAGCAACTCCCTCTTCCATCTTTCATAATTACAAAAACATCCTCTAAGTTTGCTATGTTAAAAAACCCAGAGGGAAGTCATAAATTGACCATCTTGCCCTCGAAATAAAACAAATAAAAAACAATTAAATTGTACGTTTATCAATTGACCATTCTGCCCCTAGGTGTCTCAGTAATGTTTGCAAAGGGTCTACTTGTAAAATTTGTAATGTTTATATAGTTGAAGCGGTGTTTTTGTAATATATCCAGAATTAAATTTCATTGCTCGTAAAAATTCATAATATTTTAAACGCAAAGGTCATTTTCCTCCCTAACTATATAAAAAGTATTTAAATCTTGGAATTGAGTTCATATATTAAAATCAATTATGAATTTTGTTGTTTTGACACAATTTAAAAATGCCCGACTCTCTCCTTCCTCCCCTCCCCCAGCTATTCCCCTCTCTCTCCAGCTGGTAATTTAGCTATTTCAAAGGGGAACCAAGTGTAATTAACCCTAAAAAATGAAGATTTTACTTTGAACCTACAATTCAACACGACTTCAGTCAAAACATGGTGAGGAAAAATACTTAATCACCATTCAAAAGATACCGGATGATATTCAATAAAATGTAACAAAGTTATCCAATCACCAAAAAGAGATGTTAGACTTTCAACTTTTTGTCCCTTTTGTTTATAAAGGAGGATATCTTTACCACCACCAAAAAAACCATTATCGTGGCACTACTTATTTAGTTATTTGATTATTTTAATTCTTTTATTGAATTATTGTACCAATATCCATATTACTCAATGTCATAAGAAAAAGATGGATTCTCCAAATTAACTTTGGTACAAATTGCAACATGTGGAATGTGCTCATAGGTTACTTCATTCAACCATTTGAACCAGGGATTACAATGGGGCGAGTTTGCAAGAAATCATGAACCGACCCGCCAAGATTAATGACCGAACCCACTCTAAACCCGAGACTCGACAAGTTAGACCCATTAGACCTGCTTTATAATTTAAAAATATTAAAAAAACTATTTTTTAAAAAATAGCAGCACCATAACTTGTTAAATATAAGAATATAATGTTATTACAAATAACTAATTATTTACAAATTTTTACGTGCATGGTTTAGTTTTTGAAAAATTAAAAAGGGTTAATAATATTTTGCCATCCTAACTATGATTGGTTTTATACTATACCATTTAAACTTTTTTTTTTTGTGCAACTCATCACCTAAACTACACAACTGCCGCCAGCGGAATATTCCCCCCAAATTCCATCACGTGTGCGGCACATGCTAAAGTCTTTGCCACTCAAATTTTGCACGACTTCTCACTTTGCAACCTCAGTTTAAAAAAAATTATGTATATAAATATACTTTATCTCTTTTTCTATTACTCATTCACAAAAATTAAATTTAATCAACACTTATTATAATAAAAAATATAATGTCAGTAAAATTAATTTTTTTTGGACATTCCTTTTTAACTTTTTTATTATATCATAAATTCTTTTATCTAATTTTCTTTAATAAGTTTTAATTTGAAGTAAATTATAATTATAAATTAGCAAAACTCTATACAATTATGGAGCAATAATAAAATTTTAAACAAAAAAATAATCAATTGCATTAAAATTGAAATACTTTTATATTTTTTATTTACTTGAATTTAGACTAATTTATTTTCAAAATGCATCCTAATATGTTCAAATTTACGTTGGTGTATATCTGTAATTTTATTCATCTCAAATTAACAAATAATTGTTTATGTGTTTTGTCATTTTTTCAATTTATAATTATAATTTCTTTTAATATAAAATTTAATAAAATAAATTAAAGAATAGAATTTATAATTCAACAAGAAAGTTAAAAAGATATCCAAAAAAATTAATTTTAGTAACAATATATTTTTTTATAATAAGTGTTGATAAATTTAATTTTTGTGAATGAACAATAGTAGAAAAAATAAAGTATAATTATATACATTTTTATTTTTTTTTAAACTAAGGTGGCAAAGTGAGAAATCGTGCAAAATTTGGGTGGTAAAGTGTAATAAATTTAGCATGTGGCGTGCATGTGATGGAATCTCGGTAGAATGTTCTGCCAACGGGAGTCTTGGATGCTAAAGTAAAACAACTCGTGTAATGGTGAATTGCCAAACAAAATAAAGTTTAAATGGTATAGTATAAAAACGGTCATAATTCGGATGGCAAAATGTTATTAACCGAATTAAAAATATCAAGCATATTTCTTACTTTCTTTTAAGCATATAAACTAGTTATTAGTTTTGCATTATTATTTTAATTTATAAAAGTATTATATTTATGTTTTATATGTAAGTATATATGAAATTTTGTCATATATATATGTAAATATAAGTAATGTAATATATATATATATTATATATAAATATATATATATATAATAAATAAAGAATATACGTAATATTTTAAATGGGATTGGGTTCCGGTAAGGTCCAGGTTTGAAAACTAAGCCGCGAGACCCTCCTCGCATCCGTTTGCCATCCCTATTTTGAACAATTTCTTTTGGTTAATTGAAGGGGTGACATTGTTGGCAAGCTTGCACCTGCAACCTCGTTGCTAATGGGTTAGAAGAAGTTGGGAAGCAATCATCGTCCTCCTTCAAGAAGAAAAAAAAAAAAAGAGAAAAATTGAAGGGGTGACACATACGACTCCTCTAAAGCAACAGCAAAAGTATTGGATCTAAAATGCGAAAAGTTCGATGGTCTCAAATGGATATCTCTGTCAATTCTAAGATAACTACTAACCAAAAGACCAGCCAATCGATATCAATCAGCTAAAAAATCTCTCGATCTTAGATCCATTTAGCCAAATTTAGTATTCAACGCTTTTCGTTTTCCTTGTCGATCACCTTTCACAACTAAATTCAACATCCAAATGGGCCGAAAAATTAATTCAAAAACTCAAAAAAGTCTTTCAGGAAGCAATCAAAAATCCTACACAGACCGATTAATCCATCCATATCAAGCATTTCCAATTATAACCCACAATATAAAATGAAATTATAATTATGAGGAAGAAGGCTACCGTTTTGGCGATGACGGCGCCCCATCCTTCATCAAAGGCCCTTTTCATAACGGTGTAGTTGGTCCCTGGAGGGCCCGACCCGATAACAAATGGGTTCGGCATCTTCAACCCATTTACCGTCACACTAAGATCAGGCTCCGCAGCAGCCTGAGCAAATACTCTGAACCCGACTCGGTTTTTGCTGAATCCACAACTCTGTTTCCGGCGCGGCCGACCCGCTGGAAACTCGGCCACCGAGCTGTTGATCTGGCGAGTCAATCCTAGAGATGCCATAACAGCACTCTTTTCTTGTGCTTTCTTTGGTGGGTTCCTGGAGTTTTTGGAGCTGGCAGATGGGGATGAAAATGAATATCTTGGAATCAGAGTTCAATTTTTTTAAGCATAAAGTGTTGGGGTAGAAAGAGACGCAAGCGTTTGCTGGTTTCGATTATAATAATAGTAAAGATTTGATCCCAACGTAGAAAAAGGAGAGCTATGATATATGGAATTTTCTAAGGAGATAATTCCATTTAAGATGCATATTTGATTCAAAAATTTAATTCAAAAAATAAATAGACAACATAATCAACTTGCATTTTCACCGCACATTTATATACATTCATATTTATATATACATGTGAATGTGTAAATATATAATAAAATATATATTCGATGTATAATATTTATAAGAAGTATTCAATAAATCTAACATATATATTAGGTGTGTTTCAAAAGATTAATATTTCAAAATATTATAAATTTAATTATGGAATAGTGTATATCAATTTTTATATTTAATTAAAATTGATGTTGAATGCATTAAAGATATAGACAATAATTCATTTTCCTTCTTATCATAACATCTCTAAAATGATTTTGCTTTAAAAAAATTATCAAATATTTTATTTTTTTACTTTTAATATAAATAAAATTACTTTATTTTGAGATAACGAATCCTAATAATATTGCATCATATATTTTTTACAAATTTTATGTTATAATATCTATTGTATCTATATTTCATATCCGTTCGATATAACATTAGAAGGTGAGCCATGTGATTATGATTGGCTTTTTCTTCCTATATTTCTTTCGGAAAAGCTCCTCTCCTACTTAGATTAGCAGTATTATTGGATATTAAGAGGTTAATTATTGAATGTTGCTTCACTTTTCTTAATAATTTGCTCTTTTTTGTTTTAAGGAAATAAATAACACAAAGTTGGATGTAATTTTAAAAGTAATATTTCTTTTAAAAGTAGTGAAATTTTATGTATTTTTATATTATTATTGAGTGATTAAAAGTTAGCAGATATAATTTAATATTTCAATAAAATAGTACTTTTGGAAATAAAAAATTCATTTTAGAAAAAAAATCTTTATTTTGAGGCATCACAAAAAGAAAATATATTTGATAGATAAAAAATTAATTTTGATTATATTTTTTGTTCCAAAAAAAAAAAAAAATCCTCTCATACTTCTCTAGAGCGCTGTTGTTATTTTTCGTTTTGAGCAATTGTGTTTTTAGCTATGTGTTTGAGTGGAAATTCTAATTATGATTAGTTGGCCGAGGCAAAGTCCATTACAAAATTGATCAATTATAAAATAAATATAATTATATCTATCATATGATTAATTAGATTTAATCCAATTAGGTCTGGATAATAATTTTCCGTGGTTGAATAATTCAAATTAATAGTAGAAATTTGGATTGATACGGAGTTTTTTTTCAGGATTTCAGTGTAATTTTTCAAACTTTCAACTTTTTTAGTCTTTAATGTTGGTACTTTTCATAAGTTTGATTTTTTGTTCAAATTTAGGAAAAGAAATGAGCAAAAAAATTAATGAATAGTCAACTTAGGAGATTAGTCGCAAATACAAGTACAAATAATTTTTTTTGTTACAAAAGTTAGAAATGTTGAAATTAACAAGCATGTTGAATATTTATTTATTTATTGATATTATCAAATATGATAAAAGTTTGGCAAGAATGAGACAAGTAACAATCAATGTGTTGTTTGGTTGTCATTTTCAAGTTCGACATATTAGTCTAAATACATTTTTAATAATAATTAAAAATTCATTATAAAAAAGACAATAGTTATATAAAATGTGATATATTGTTTCCTTAGGTGATAAAATTCACTTGGATATTTTAAAAATTTTATATTTTCAAACGACTATGGCACGATATACAAGACCATATTAACCCTTGGCAATAAAATCAAATTAATGCATGAGTTTTATAGAAAATATGAATAAAATCTTTATTTTTTTTTAAATATTTTTTTAGAATCTTTCAACATTTTGTCTTTCCTTCTAGCCATAAATAATAACATTTTTCTAGTATTAACCCGAACAGAGACGAAGCCAAGTGGGCGGGTTGGCGAAAGGCCCTTGTTCTTCTAAAAATTTAAAAATATTTATTTATTTATTATTTTTAAAAAATAAAAAATAAATTTGCCCTCTCCTATTTTATGGTTCCATCGTCCCTGCACCCGGATATGTTATAGATGGGTCCATGTTGTAGTCTGGTAATCTCCACTTTTGGGCTGGGTACCAATTAATTTTGGCCCAATTATAACTATCATGGGCTAAAGTACGGCCCAAGGACCTTATCTTCAGATGGGCTGAAGATGCTTTCAAGTTTGGCGGTTCTAGATTGAGCCTGTTACCATGACCATGCTGACATCTGACAGTTTATATTGTAAAGGGTGAATTTTACTTTAACCCCTCAACTTATGCATGCAGCACTTTGCCCTCTCTAACTATGAAAATATACACTATGCCCCCTCCAACTAAAAAAAATTAATATTTTTTTCAATATTAAAACTTTAAAATTTTATTTGAACATAAAAAGAAATTAATTTAAAGAAGACCAACTATAAAATGACATAGTTGAATTTTATATTAGAATAATAATTTTTATTTAATAAATTAATTATATTCTTAATTATAATAAATATTTTTTAAATAAGTAATACTTTTAGAAAAAGCTTTGAGCAAAAGGGTAAATTTAAAATTACCATAGGTGGGTTGGCAGCTTGGGATACTGAGATAATTTTCTTTAAGAAACTCGCAAAATAATTTTATAACTTCATGAGAAGATGGACCCTCCTTATAAAGGGAATCGAAATGACCAAATCGATATTACTATTTATGAAAAATATATATCTCTATAAAATTGTAAGATAATATATGAACGTTGACGCTTACATAACAGCGGAAGGTCAAAGAAGCTAATGACATGCTCTATATTCTCATTCTCAAGATTTAAGAATATTATTTTTATACTATTTCTTTATTTTTCAAACAGTGATTTTATTCACACTAGCAGTATTACTATTAATCACTTAATAACTATTTATGATAATTATAAATAAAATTAATTTATTAAATATTTTTTTAAAAAATAGTACCCTAAATATAACATTTTATTATGATAATTTATAGTTGGTCTAATTTAATTATTTAATTTATGTTCTTAAGTTCAAATAATAATTTTAAAAAATTTATATGTTTTTGAATAATTTACAAGAAGGGATATTTAGGAAATAAATTACATTTTCTTCCTTTGAAGGGGCAAAATGTTATTTTCATTGTTTAAGAGGACAAAATATTACATGCATATAATTGAGGGGGACAAAATGAAAAATGAAAAATGAAAAATTCACCCTATTGTAAATCCAATGGGAGGGGGGAGGTGTTGGAGTTGGGCCATTGGATTTACAATAGGGTGTGTGAAGAAACTATTAAAGTGCAGAAAACGTCTTTTTAAAAATTAATAACGACATTATGAATTAAAAACAGGCTAAATATGAAGATTAGAACCATTAACCAGAAGGATTAAATTTATAAACTACATAATCTTAATTTCAGCTCCAATATGTCTAGATTTATATTTTTATAAGCACTCCAAAAATTATTAGAGGAACTTCACTTTTATTTTATTTTTTTCTTAGTAGTTTGACAATAATGCCCATTAGCTCAAAAAACACAATTTTTGTTCCTTTATCTTACACACACACACACACACACACACACACACACACATATATATATATATATATAAAGTCTCTCGAGTATTTCTTTAATTGCTTGGATTTAATTCATTTTTTATTCACTTGCAGTGTATACTAATAAAAATACCATTTATTTATTTGTATTATTAGTTGATAATACAAAAATAACGCATCAGCTGCTTAAAAATATATAACGATAGCTAAAAGCTCGCGTTTGAGCTCGATTAGTTGTTAAAACATAACAAATTAAATTTGAATACATTTTTTTTTATTCCACAATATTCTAAAATTCAACTTGAATTCGATTCTATCAATAAAAAATAATCAAATATGTGCATAAAAATCAAGTTACTCGAACTCAATTCGTGTTCGATTTAATTAAAATTTGTTCAATCTCGATTCGATTAACAATTAAATAAAATTCAAATACAAATTTTTAAATTCAATAAAAGTTCAAATAAAATTGAACAGTAATATATTTAGTTTAATTTAATTAATAATTAAATATAATTCAAATATAATTTTTTAAACTCAATAAAAATTCAAAAATTTAATAGAAATATTATTCAGCTCGATTTTATATATTATATCCCTAAACGTTGTATGATAATTTGTATAGTGCCAATATCATTACTCATAAAAAAACAAAAATAATAAAAAACAATAGGAAAAATTAGGCCTAGCTAGCCATATATTTGACATATATATCCATGTTGAACAAGTTGTGAAGCTACTACTAGCGTACTAGGCAGGCAGCCACACAAAGTGGATATTTAGATATTGTTTATTATTTAAAAAAAAACAACAACCAAGTGGATAAGGATAAAATCTAAATGTTTTTATCTTTCGAGAAAGAGGCACGTGGGGTCATTAGTGATTTAACTGGCTTTAAATATGGAGAAAATGATTGGAGGAACGGTGTGGTGTGGTGTGGGGTGGGGTGGGGTGGGGGCGAGGGTGTGCGGGCTACCGGCGGCGCTGCCGCTTAAGTTAATCGGGAATTGTTAATGGTGTTTTTGAATTGTTAATGAAGAAGCCATGCACAACTTGGACTATTGATAGGGATGTGAATGGTATGTGGGTGTTCATTTGTTAAAATTAAATTCTTGATAAATTAAAATTTTAATTTGTTATAAAATATGATTTGAATGAATCAATTCAATTTGTTTATTAATTGAACTTTTATTTTATTTTTTTATTTGAGAATTGAATTAATGAATTTTTGAAGAAAAAATAAAGATAGATAATAGTTAATAAATATAAAAGATATAAAAAATTATAATTTATATTCAATACTATTCAACAAATCAAATTGAACTAAATACTGTATTTGCTTCACCCTTTTAATTTTGTAAGAGATATAAATATTTTTATTTCTCTTTCAAAATCGAAGAGAATGTAATATTATAAAGAAAAGAACACTAATAACGTAAATTGAATTGAATTAGAATATCTAGTACAAAAATATTTAAATCCTAATTAATTAAATACAAAATAGTTAAAAATCAGGTTTAAATACATACAAATATATTATATATTTTCATTAAAAATTAAAAAAAAATCAGTCAAAAAATATAAAAATAAATAATATATGAATTCATACTGATCAAATATAACTATAAAAGAATTATTCAAAAATAAAAATGTGATTTATTTTGATATTATTTTTATAAAAAATTATACTTATTTTTATATTATGCAAAAATTATTGTATATATATTTCTGTATTATTTAATTTATAATTATGATATAATTTAAAAATAATTAATACATTCACAAAATATTAAGATTTTTATTTATATATATATAATATTCCATTAATTCTTTAAAATATTTATATGAACTGTTTCACTCAAACATAAAACTCAATGGAGTAAATAAATTAGTCTTTTTTTTATTATTATTATTAAAGTATCCCAATTTCTACATCAATTGACTGTTGAAATGGATCAGTCCTCCAGAGTCACACACAGAGATTCATCAGAAAAGAAAAGAATATACACAAGGAATTAAAAACCCAAAAAAAAAAAAAAAAAAATCCGATTCTCTATGTACAGTAAGTAGAGTCCCCAAAATCACTCCGCCACCACAGCTCCGCCACGAGATTTCAAATTTTCCGGCGAGAAAACGCTGCAACATTCATACCGATTTCAAGTCTATATTGCTGACAAAAGGATGCGACAAAAGCTGTGTAGCACTCCACCTTTTACTTGAATCCTTCTGCAAACAGCACTCAATAAAACTCCTAAAAGTTTCCGATGCACTTTCCGGCAAGCTGGGCGGCTCACCGAAGCATATAGCGCACATTAGTGTCGCCCAGTCCGGCCTCTGTTCCGGGGGCAGATATGGAAAATGGCCCATGTACAGTTCCAATAAAGTCAATCCTAAGCTCCAAATATCTCCGGCGTATCCGTTGTAATTCTCCCCGTATGTATCAGGGTCAAACCGCTCCGGGCTCATGTACGCGCACGTTCCCACGTACGAATTGCACGGATCTAGGGTTCTTTGCATGATTTTGCTGACTCCGAAATCGGATATTTTCACTTCCATTTTGTGATCGACCAGTATATTTGAGGGCTTCAAGTCGCGGTGAATTATCTTATGGGAGTGGAGATATTCGAGTCCGCTCAAGACCTGGTGGCAGATTTGCGCGAGGAGGTGTTCGGTGAAGACGACGCCGTTTCCGAGCAATGTTTCGAGGGTGCCCATGTCCATGTACTCCATGCAGATCGCGATGTCGCCGCCGGGGATATCGAAGACGCCGTGGCACTTGATGACGTGGGGGGAGTCGGTGCGGCGGAGGATGGAGACTTCGCGGAGGATCTGGCGTCGGACGGCGTGGTCGCTGTCGCCGTGAACTACTTTCAAGGCGTAGATTGCGGATGTGTGCTTGTGGCGAACTTTGTAGACTGTGCCGCCGTTTCCGTGGCCGAGGACTTGGAGTTTCTCGAGGTCTGCCGCGGAAATTGAGGTGGTGGTGGAGGTGGCAGAGGCGGAGGTGTTAGTTGTGGTGGTTGTGGTGGAAGAGGAGGGAGGGAGGGGCGGAGGAAAGCGGTGAAGGCGCTCGGAAGGCTCCGGTAGAGGGAGACGGAGGTTGAGGTGGCGACGATCACGGACAACGGCCATGTGATAACTTGCGCAGGGAGTGAGGAGGGAGTGGGATAAGAACTTCCTATGAAAAATGGGAAGTGAAGTGTATATATACAGAGGATATAAGTGAAGCACGTGTAACCCTATTTTAGTTGAAATTAAATATTCAATTAGCTCATCGTCATCTCTTTTGGATTTTTCGTTTATAAACTTTTTTGGGATCGAGTGACAGTAGCTACAACTTCGTCACGCGTGAGCTAATTTTAAAATTTTCATTTTTTTTAAATAATAACAAAAACACTAATAGGTGGAATATCCTCAATCCATAAATATATACCACTGGATAATAATAGTACACTGTATTTTAAAAAAAAATAGTAAAAATAAAAAAAGAGTATTTCTTCATTTATAAGTTTTAACTAAGTTAACTCTACGTGGGATTAGATATTAAAAAAAAAAAACTCTACAAAAATTGAGCTAATATGAACATATGGATTTAAACGAGCCGAGTTCAAGTTGATCAAGTCTAACTAATCCAATAATTGTTCATAAAAATTGTTGTGTTTTGAAAGTTCTTGTGGGGTGTGTGTTGCAAGTTTCATTAATCAAATAATTTATTACCTTGTTTCCTTATATATGAATGTGCCAAGTAATAGTGTGCATACGTCTCAAATTGTTCTTGATCTCACTATTACTCTTGAAGTCTTTAGTGATCGTGTGTTGAAAATGTGATGATATGGGTAACTGCTTGTGCATTAAACTCAGTTCATAGTTTTGTGATGTTCGTCTCCTTTGCAAGTTACAAGCATCCATTAATTGCAAATACCTCGTCATATATGGTATTATAAGTACTATGAAGTCCTCATATACTAAGATAATATTGCTAAGATGATATCTGATGATGCCTCTTGTTCGATCTAATGTTTCTTTAGCTGCTCCATTTACGTTGAATTTGAATCAATTTGGTTGTGGGTTTTTTTAAAAAACTGTCAGTACCTTCATTTGTTTCTCGGAAGTGGAATTTGAAGTGTGAAGCCACTTTCAAAATTCTTTTCCAAAGCATTTTGTTCAATTTCTTGCATTTAAAAAGAAAAAATAAATGAGCTAATTTTAGAGTTACAAATAAATGGAGCAACTTTAGGATTATATGTAAAATTAAAATTAATTTTATACATATGTAAATATGCAATACAAAATTACAATAAAAATTCATAATGCATAAAAAATCCATTACGTAAATGTAACTTTTATTTTTGAATTAAATATAACGATATCTTTTAATATTTAATTAAATTATTGAATATGCCCTTTTCTTGGAGTTTTCTCCATTAAAAATTTAGGAGACAATGGAATTATTAATTTGTCTCAAAATTTAAAAAAAGAAAAACTTTAAAATATCTAATGTTTAAAGAATAATAATATCGTATTAAATCTCATATTATACCCATATAATACAAGTACATATAAATAATTAAAAAATATTTTATTTTCAGTACATATTCTAAACTTATTGATTAATATTTATACTTTTAAGGTGAAATATTTAATACACGTATTATATTTATTTCATTTGATAATTGACGAATAATACTCATATTTAATAAATATTTATAATACTTAATTAAAATCTAAAAATTATTTATAAAGTATTAATTGAATATCATATAAATAAGAAATAAAAATCCAAATAATTTACAAAAATGATTAGTTATTGTTAAATAAATATCTGTAAATTGTTATGATTATAAATTAAATTTTATATAAATACATATAAGATAATTTTTACATAATTTTAAAATAAGTACAAGTACAATATATATAGAAATAATGTCAAAATAAGTCGAATTTTTGCTTTCGAACAATATTTTTACATTCGCATTTATACATACGTTTACGAATTCATATATTATTCGTTTTTATATTTTCTTTTAATAAAAAATTATAATATATTCATATGTATTAAGTATCGAATTCTTCTCATCCCATATTTAGCTAACTAGCCTCTTCCTTACCTCAATAACCAAAAACAACTTAAATAAAATTACAAAGTCAAAATCAAAATTAAATCAATGGAAGAAAACAAAAACCAAACACCACCACTTCAGTCTTTCGCTTTCCCTTTCTTTTTCTTCTGTTCCCCCTTTTTTCTTCTTTTCAATTTTTCATCTTTATTTTCTCTTTCTGCTCCTCGCTTTCTTCTCATACTTTTTCATATGCGTACCAGGTTTTAAATCTAAGTTCTAGTTATTTCTAATTTTCATCCAACAAAGTATGTAAATAAACGTAATTCTCCCAAAACTCTCTTCATATCTCTCTTAAAATTTCTCTCTACATTTTTTCTTGAAGCATTACCATAAACTCCAAAAATTTGAGGTGTGTAATTGAGTGAGTAACTTTAGTAGTTATTCACCACCGATGAGAATGGTATGTTCATGGTTCGATCAAAAAGAGGTTGATAGACGAACTAGATCGAGATACGTGGATCGACAATTCGCTGCGGATAGATATACCCGATCCACATTAATTATATAAATATTTGAATCATATTATATTATTGATTAATTTTCTTTCAATTAGTAATTTAATATCTTAATGTAATAATACAATTATCAATTCTCTAATAAAATATTATAACCTATTTCTTCAATTAACAAATTCCTTAATTTTCTACAACTCTACCTAGCAATAAAACACGAGTACTACAAAATTGGACTATATGGCCTTAATAATGTTATCTTTGATGGGGAGTGTAGGGGCCTGTGACCCCCGGGTCGTAATCTCACTGCCGAGCAAGTAGACATTTCAACGTGCGCGTGCGTGCGTGTGGGCTTGTGTTTTGAGTGGCACCCAAGGTGTCTTGGTGCACACTTACCTTGATCCTCAGGCACCCTTTATTTGAAATTTTGTGCAGCATTAATTTCAATACATGTCGTCACACCTTGTATTTTGTATTTTGTATATCAATTTTGTATTATTTTTATTTTGTATTATATATGTATACTATATATATATATATATATATAAGAAAATAATATACGATACTTAGCGTGTATTTGTTGTGTAACATAAAATTAAAGTAAAAGATTCAAATCTAAGAATGGTAACGGAGAATGTCCAAATTTGAACCTATTAGATGAGTCGAATAAGTGAAATTTGGTCGTATTTTTACAATTTTATCATTAAAAATTATGAAAAAAGATCACTATTTTTATATTAGAATGTATATTTAAAAAAAAAACTATTTTTTTGAGAACCGACATATTAAAAGTAGATGTCCTGAACAAATTATAGAAAGTACAATTTTGTATAATTAAATTATATGCTTATTCTAAAATTGAGCAAATATTACATAAAAATTTGAATTTGCTATGCCTATAAGATTATCAATATTAAGAAATCCGAGAAGAATTTGGTGGGGCAATGTATTTGCTTATTGCTTGTTTTTGTCTATATTGATCACTCCAACTAGATGATGGACAAGTTTTAACTACCTAGAGTTATGGTACTACATATTTACATGAGTATAATAATTTCGATAAAGTCATGAATACGGGTATTGTATGAGATATTTTATATAAATGAATATAGCGGACTATTCTATCAATCATTTTCGTTATGTGATAACGAATATGAAGTAATCATTTTAGTTTGCAAGCCTCATTTCACGAGCAGGACGTGACATTTTATGTGTACTATTCATAAAAAAAAAAATCATATCGACTAAAAAGGCTTTTTCTTTAGTGGGGTTGGGATCAAACAGCGAGATAGTAGTTGCAAGTTGAGGCTTTTAATTAAAGAAGAAAATGACATAAATAATGAAATTTAATTTTCTTTTTTGAAAAGCATTATTTATATTATTATTTATTACAACAACATATTAAAAACTTGAGAATTTGTATTTGTGGCAGAAGTCACTATTAACAACTCATAAAAATTAATATAGATGTTTCACTTGATACACCTCGTACTTGTACTTAAGCAAAACTATTTGTGGTGATTACATATAGAACAACAAATTCAAGTTCATGTAATCATGCAGCATCAAGGGCACCCAACATTCCTCTCTTTTTGTTTGTTTTTTTTTTCTTTAAATAACAACTACAATAATAAATAAATTTTAATTATTTTGTTGGAAACGAATATGCAAGAAAAATTAGCACCTGGTTTCATTTTTTCCAAATCATTTTTCTTCTTAAAAAAGGAAAACGTGTCTGTTATTTATATTTTCATTCTCTTAAAATACCAATTATTTGTTACAATATCTAAATATATATATATATATATATATATATATATATATATATATTCGCACTATTTATAATAAAATAATATTGACAAGTCATTTATAATTAAAAATATCTACCACCAACCGCAATCAAAACAAGATTGACAAAACATTGACTTCGAGGCATAGTTCAACTGGCGGAATAATTGACTTGAACTTGCTTCCAACGGTAGGGTGGGGGTTCGAATTCTGGTGGGAACTTGCGGATGCATTTTCAATATGGAGCAATTACTGTACTCTCACTGAAAGCCTACGACTGAGGTGTCTCGAGCGATCACTGTGGGTTGAGTTTCTTTGAGCAAAAGTGTACAATTTTTGTTGGGAACTTGGGTATTGATTGAGGCATATCCAACGATTTATCCATTTTAGGTGGTAGAGGCAGGTGTCTAGGAGGTTCAGAACTAGTTCGGCACAAATCGAAAATTTGAGTTATAAAAAAAAAATTGATAAAATATTTATAATAAAAAATATCTTTCAAAATATATCATATTATTTTTTTCAACAAAAATACCAAATATATTTTCATTCTCTGATCTCACCGTCGAAATATTTTCCCAAAATATTCTCTTAAAAACGTCTAAAAATAACTATGCATTGAACAGGTCATTGAGACGTGACTCAAAAGTTAAGACCTCAAAATTCTATATTAGTTAAAATGTATCGACTTCAATTTCCACTACAAGTATATTCCATGTTATCAATGAAAAATTCTTAAATAGGCCCCAAGATTTTGAGATTTTGATTTCATATCCCACCGAAAATTGAATAATTGTCTCATTTGATAGTAGTTGAAGTTTGTTAATTAATGGATTCATTAGTAATTGATTGTTTATTTAAATTAGTTTTTAATTGATATCATTATTTAATATTGTACTTGAATATTTCCCTAAAACAAAAAGTCTAATTTCACACTGTGTTAGTTCCTTTCATTGTATGTATACTTTGATACATAACTGTTATTATATTTAATTCATTTCAATATCTTGTTTTATTAAATTATGTATTTAATTCATTTTAATATCTTGTTTTATTAAATTATGTATTTAATTTTTCCCTAATATAGTAGAAGGAAGTGTGACACATTTATCCAGATTATCTTCCCTAAATTAGAATAATTGTTTTTTAGTGGATTGATGGCTTGAGATACATAGGGGTGTAATTAGGGATAAAGAAAATCCAAAAAATAAGAAAGTTTGCACAAAAAAAAATAAAAAATTTAATCAATTAGTTTCACTTATTCCAGTAGCAGACGATTTGGGAGGAGTGAAGAATGCCTTGTAATTTTTAAGACGTTTGAGATTTTGAGTTTCACACAATCATAATTATTCATATATAATAAATGTCGTATAGATGAATGATTTCCAATTTAAAATTATTCCAATACTTAAAATCTCTAAACATGTTGAAAATAACATTACATGATCCCGTGTTTTAATTATAATTAAAAAATAAATTAAATTACTCGATATTCAATTTAAAATCGATTATTAAAATTTCATTTGAGCTCTTTTCGTTAACTTAACAAATTAAGTTTAAACACATTTTATCGTTCGATAGGATTTGATGTTCGCCTCTAGCTCGACTGGATTAATGACAAAATGAAAAAATATGTATAAAAAAATCAAGTTATTCAAACCCGATTCAAATTCGACTCGATTAAAATTTTTAATCTCAACTCAATTAATAATCAAACAAAACTTAAACATAATTTTTAAAACTCGATAAAAATCAAACAAACTTGAACAATAATATATTTGGTACGACTTAATTTGTTTACACATCTAATTTCAATTTATATTTTACCATGTATTATATTTTATGAATACATATAAATTAATGCGATCAGAATCAAGTATTTATTTTAAAAAATATTTAACACAATTAATAAATAAATGTATACATACAAATATATGTAATATAATATTAAATATTTATTTTAAAAAAATTATATAATTATAATTTATTTATACCGTGAAATAAAAATTTCAACAACATAATAGTTGCATTGTGTCTCCACTCTCACCAATCCGCATATGGCAACGGAAAAGGCGAGGTGTTGGAGATATTATATTTGATATATATACATTTGATATAAATTAATTATGTAAAAGTTTTATTTTTTTATAAAATAAAATAATTATTTTTTATATATAAACCAAATATAATATGATATTATCCAAAGGCGGCTAATTTAAATAACTATTTCTGTTCATTCATGGAATCGGGTCGATTTTGTTTCCCTCTCTTTTAACATTAGTTTATGATGAAGAATGTGCATGTGGTCACTTGTCACCTCAAAAAAAGACACATCAATTTCTTCTTTATCTTTTTTTTTTCATGTATTATATTTAATGCCATCCTATCTATAACACCACTACAAAAGCAATTTTGTATTATTTAATTAAATAAATTGTCCAATTATAGTTGGCATGATTGCATCGTAGTAAATTCATGGGGACAGGGGCTTGCATCAATTGCATCCCATTTTTTGTTGTGTTATTTACATTGTACTTAAAAATTTCACATCATTAGGAATAGAGATGTAATTGGATTTTTGAGCCGAGTTTGCCAAAAATTCTAAATTTGTACTTTTCAGATTTTTAAAAATTCTTATCCTAATTTATTCTAATTTTTTTTTATAACCCAGATTTTCGGTTTCGCCAAACTAATTTTGAACCTTCTAGACACTTGTCCCTATTATCTAGGAGGGGTAAATCGCGGGATATGTTTCAACCAACGACTAGGTTTCCAACAAGAACTGTACAAAAAGCCCAACCTACAGTGATCGCTAGAGACACATCAGTCGCAGCATTCTATTGGCAGCACAGTAATTGCTCCATACTAAAATGTATCGGCAGGTTCCCACCAGAATTCGAACCCGCACCCTGTCGTTAGAATCAAGTACAAGTCGATTGTTACGTCAGTTGAACTATGCACTGTGGGCTAATTTATTCTAATTTTTGATTCGATGGGTTGGACCATTCAATCTATTTTATTAAAAACTCATTCAATCCATTTTATAATTTTTAAAATAATATATATATATACATATTTAAAATAATATCATTAAAATTTTCTCAAAATATATTTTTTAAAATAATATTGCATAAATATATATACATATTCACATACATATATTATAAATTAAAAATTAAAAATAAATTTATAATAAGACAAATTTAAAAATAAATAAAAATAAAAATTAATCTTAAATTCATTTATAATTTTTAAAATTCACCACAAATAACTTAAGTTTGGAGCATCTCGGAAAAAGAAAAGAAAAAAAAAAAAAAAGACAGGATCAATCTAATCGAGACAATATTATAAGAAAGAGACATGATCACATTTATGAGTGACTCATGTTACATCTAAAAGGCTGGCAACTAAGGGACATGATGTCAACTTGGGGTTAGTTGAAAATTGATTTAATTTGTAGATGAGATCTAACTTCTGTGGTACGTCCCAAAACTACTATTATTATAAGATTTTGGGTATTTATTTAATTTCATAGTATTAATTTAATTTTGTTTCTTGATTTTTTTATTATTCCTAATCAATTATTGAATTATGTTTTAATATAATAATATAATTAAATACCTACTAAAAAGGTAAAAAGATAAATTTAGCTCCATATAAATTAGACTAGTAGTGGATTGAAATTCAAGAACCAAGATGAATTGGGCCAATTGGACACAACTATATTTTGTTATTGGGCTTTTAATCTCAAGATAAATATAGGATAAGGCTATCAATATTGGGCCAATTGAGTTGTAGATTTTCCTAGGTCTTGGCCAACTCCGTGAATTATAGACGTCTGAATTTTGGGACGGGTTTAGGGTTTTTATTTTTCGAATTTTAAGCTCAATCCAATTTTGATTAATTATTAGGATAGATCGTTTACTTATACCTAATTCTCGAGAAGTAATTTAGGTCATCTTATTACGACCAACCCGGTCTTGCCCTAATGTATTTGGATGGACTATATTTCTCAATTGATCTTGACCTATATGATCCGATCATAATTATTTTTCGAAGTAGTGTTTTATATAAAGAAATAAATTACAATTGTTCAAAATATTATGACATAAAAGTTAAATAGATATAATAAATGATTTTAAATTAAAATATGAACTTAAACAAAAAAAATTAAAGTATACTAATATCCATACGTTTTGCTACAATTTAAACTCAAGAATTTTTAGTTCTAAAATTTTGGCATCTCAATTTGACTAAATTGGGCAAGGCCTCGTTAGTGTCCCGTGTTATCTTTGTAAGCATCTAATTCCGCAATTGCCCATCGTACATGAGTTTCTGATGATTCCTCATAAAAAAGAAAAGAGTCATATTCTTCAACAGTTTCTATGATATTTTAGTTAAAATTTGTATTATATTTATAATATATATATATATATATTTATGAATAATTAAAAATATTTTCATTTTCGTACATATTTTGAATGCAGAATAATATTTTGTATATTTAAGGTGAAATATTATATATATATATTATATTTATTCTGTATTCAAAATATGCTTCACAATATAATCTAAAAATTATTTATAAATATGTACGGAATATCATATAAATAAAAAATAAAAGTCCTAATAATTTATGAATATACTAATTATTACTAAATAATTATCTTTAAATTATGCCATAGTTATAAATTAAACAATACAAAAATACATATAAGATAACTTTGCATAAAATATAAATAAGTATGAAGACAACTCATATAAAAATAATATTAAAATAAATCGTATTTTTGCTTTCGAATAATTTTTTTACATTCGTATTTTATTCGTACACCTACGACTTCCTATATTATCCATTTTCATATTTTTTATCGATTTTTTTTCGTAATTTATAAATATTCATAATATCACGTACATATTAAATATCAAATATTTCCCATTTCGTATTTAACTATTAAAAATTCGAATTAATTGCGTGATAAGTATAATTTGGAGCATAAACTTCCACATGCCCAGTGGAAAATTAACTTACCCTAGAATTTGTCTGAGGTCTTTCTTAATGTAAAACTACTATACTTGAGTTAGACAAATCTACTATGAACTATGTTTCAGTGCTATAAAAACCAAGTGAGAAAAAAAGAGACAGAAACAAAGAAAAAAGCAAAAATGTCCTTAAGATTCTCATCTTTAGCTTTTTGGAGTGAACCCAAAAGGCCTAAAGTTGATTCCCACACCCATAATTCATGAACCAACTTATAAGTGGTGTTGTGTCCTTTGGAAATAATAAAAGCCTTGGAATCAATTCATATGCTTAACGAGAAACCAATTTTATAATCATCGAATAAAAGACAAATGACGAGATAAAAAGTACATTGGTAAGTATATTATATTTATATTTTAATTGATAATGAATTCGAATCATTTGAATGAAAAGTGAGGAACGAGTTAATATCTTTATTTTTTTTTGAAAAGACAAACGAGGAGGAGGATAATGGTCCAATAATCTTTCACCATTGTTTGAATAAAGTCTAATAAAATTGGAAAAAGATTGCAACTTTATTGAGTATAATTGGAAATATGTATAAATCTAAGATTTTTCTTTATGGGAATTTATTTTGAATATGATTCTCTCACCACTATATACGGACATAAATTCCTCCACCAAGAAACTAAGACTATGTTTGGATTTGCTTTTTCAAAAATATTTTCATTCTTAAATATTTCTCCAAAAATCTTACCCAAAAAGATTCTGGGCCCACTATATCAACAGCAATATATATTATTACAAATTTATATTATTTTACGCTGTTAATCAATAAAATTTTACAAAATAAGATATTTACAATAAAAAATCTCTCATAAAAAAAATTACATATTATTTTCATACATTTTCATTCCATAATATATATTCTAAAACACTTCCCAGAACATTAAAAACAAATTCAAACATTAGCCAAGTTAATAAGTTGCTGACTGTCGGCAAAACCTAGCGATAATTTTGGTGTCGATGTTTCTTTGTAATAATGTAAAATCTGCCGTTATAACAATCATTTCACTTCACCTAAAAAGGAAAAGGGAAAGACACAATGTAAAATGGGAAATTGTTTGGAACCCTTCATTTTCTTTTTTTCATAAATCATAATCTTTAATTTTGACAAAATATCATCAGATTTCAATTAATTAAATAAATTGGTATTTTTGAGATTAATGAGACCCAAAAAAATAATGAAAGATTAGCAGGTAATAACTTATATTTCTCTTAAACTTGAAATATGGGATAATTGCAAATTTCTCCTGTGACATGTAAAATACAAATTAGCAAAATACCCCCTAAAAATGTTAAATTAGGAAATACCCCCCTAAAAAATAGGAAATACCCCCTAAAAATGTTATAAAGGGAACATCTGCTAATTCACCCCTACCCTACCCCTCCCCCAACCACAGACACCTCACATGTAAACAAGAGTAGTATGTCTTATAAATGAGACAAGACTTTACAATCATAAACTGCTTAGTGAACACAACATAATCAACCTTTTGTTCAAAAATCACAATAGATTGAAGAAGATGCATAGAAATAGAAGTGACAGAGAAAGGGATGATGAATCAGAAGCAGATGAACAGTTCAAGATTGAGGATCTGCAACACTCCACCAAATCATCATCATGGAGAAATGTGTATCCTTTCAAGTCATTGAGAAATTTCTGTTTTAGACAAGACTCTATTAGTATTAGCCATGGCAGGAGTGGAAGTGGAAGAGGCCATTCCCATGGATACATTATTCATCCTGAAAACTGGTAAAGCCTATCTTCGTTACTTCTCACTCTTGCCTTGTTTACTACTCCTTTACAGCTTCTAGTAGGGGTGGCCAATCAACTTTTTCAAGTGTAACGAACTTGGTTTACGTGTCTTGCTATATATTTGTGTTGTTGATAGATACATAGATGAAAAATATTTTGTTAATAGGTTATGTAACCAATACCAATAATGATTGTAATTTGTATATATGAATGATGTAATTTTTCTTGCAAACTTGTTTGGTGGTTTCTAAGGTGACTGTCAAGAAATTAGTAAATTTATTGGATTGGAGGTTGAACCTCTTTAAGCTTATTTTCAAGAGTTAATGAAAGAAATCCCCTTTTTATAATTTGGAAAACAATGTAAAGAGTTAGAAGTATAACCGTGTATGCAGTTTCTTAAGTTGTTGTTTGATCAACAAACAACAAATAAGTTAAAGGGATGGAAAAAGAAGAAGAAAGATTTTCAAGAAATGTTATATATAGATGAATACATATAAATGTATATAGTTAAAATGCAGGTGGTACGTTGCATGGACACATTTCATTCTGTTATGGGCAGTGTACTCCTCCTTCCTCACCCCACTAGAATTCGCATTCTTCAGAGGCCTGCCGGATAATCTTTTCCTTCTAGACATCGCCGGTCAATTCACTTTCTTTATCGACATTTTCCTCTGCTTCTTCGTTGGATATAGGGACCCCCACTCTTACTGCATGGTTTCTAATCACAACCTCATTGCCATCCGGTCAGCCATTTATCCATTTATTTTCATTTGTTCACTTGTTTAATATTGCATTTTCTTGAAATCTTGATGAGGTATTAATGCTGCTGCTCTAGGTACCTGAAGTCTCGATTTCTGGTTGATCTTCTGGGCTGCTTGCCATGGGATGTCATATACAAGGTACAGAGTGCAACCAACATATGTCTTCCAATAGTTCTAAGCTTAACTGCAAGATATTTTGATGTATCAAATTGCTAGAATAGCTCAGTCTTATTGTACTAAGTTAGTGTCACCTAATCAGGCTTGTGGAAGAAAGGAAGCAGTTAGGTATATGCTATGGATTAGGCTAAGCCGGGCGCTTAGGGTGACAGAATTTTTTGAGAAGCTAGAGAAAGACATACGTATCAATTATCTCTTTACAAGAATTATAAAGCTTTTTGTGGTTGAATTGTACTGCACGCACACGGCTGCTTGTATATTTTACTATCTGGCTACCACTCTGCCTCCATCAAAGGAAGGTTATACGTGGATAGGAAGTTTACAGTTGGGTGACTATAGTTATACAAACTTCAGAGACATTGATCTTTGGACGCGTTATATAACAGCACTATATTTTGCTGTCGTCACCATGGCAACCGTTGGTATGCTCCTTTCTTCTAGTCTGTGAACTATGATGGTCAAATTAACAGTTAGTTTTATACTGCTTTGTAGTCAGTTTGAATATTCATAATCTTTAAACCCCTGATTTTGATAATTTTTTTGAGTTGAAATGAAGGGAACTTAGGAATATCTATTGTTAGATTATGTATAGAATTATACGTACCATTGATAATCGGATATAGGTATAATTGTCATGGGAGCATGAACTAACCTTACTCTTGACAGGGAGGTCATGGTACTTCATAGTTTGGAGGGCTAATACAGAGCAATTATGATGCAGGTTATGGTGAAATTCATGCAGTCAATACCAGGGAAATGATATTTGTGATGATGTATGTGTCGTTTGACATGATTCTCGGTGCTTATTTACTGGGTAACATGACAGCATTGATTGTTAAAGGATCCAAAACTGAAAGGTTTAGGGATAAAATGGCAGAACTCATTAAATATATGAACAGAAACAAGCTAGGAAAGAACATAAGCAAAGAGATCAGAGGCCATGTTCGATTGCAGTATGAAAGCAATTACACTGATTCAGCAGCTCTTCAGGATCTTCCACTTGCTATACGAGCTAAGGTTTGAAAAGATCTTAATTCATTTGTTGTACTACTATGAAAATTTTATATGCATTCTCCATCTCAGGCTTCTTATTATTGTACCGATGTTTGCTTAATGATGTTGGCTCCCTGTCCCCGTAAGGAAACATTAAAAATATGCTACTTGAACTTTGCAGATATCAAACATATTATACGAACCCTATGTCAGAGAAGTTCCTCTTTTCAAAGGTTGCTCAGATGGGTTCATCAAGAAAGTAGTAAGACATATTTAATTACCACCTATGCTATAGTCTCATTGTCATCGAGTGGACTTCTTGCTGCTATAGTCTCATAAGTGAACCTCACCCCAACCTCATTTTCATTGAAAAGAATTAGTCTTATTCTTTGTGCTGATATTTAGGCAATCAGAGTACACGAAGAGTTTTTTCTTCCTGGAGAAGTGATCGTAGAAGAGGGAAGCATTGGTGATCAGCTTTATTTTCTTTGTGATGGTAAACTGGTATGCTTTTTCCCAGCCAGTAATCAAAAGAAACTTCACTGTGAATATAGTTTGATGACGTTCACTTGCTAGTTCTGAACCGCAATGATTGACTAAAGTTAAGAGTATGTGCAGGATGAAGTAAGAAACCCTGAAGACACTCAGTCGAAAGGATCTCTTCCTAATATACAGATTTACAGTTCAATCGGCGATATTTCTGTTCTTTGTAACATTCCTGAACCTTGTACAGTCCATGCTGCTGAACTGTCAAGGCTACTACGCATAGACAAGCAAGCTCTTATAGAAGTTATTGAGATATACTTTTCCGATGGGCGTATCATCCTTAATAATCTGCTTGAGGTATGTTGATCTTGTGCTCTTGTTCTTCCCTAACTTGGGACAGCTGCTTTAAAATTTTAGAGTCTTGAAAAAAGTACTGATTTCTGGTTTGCAAATTTCCAGGGAAGAGAATATAACCTTCGCAAAAAGATACTGGAGTCTGGTATCAGTCTGCAGATTGAGAAATGTGAATCAGAGTTGGCTATGAGATTGAATTGTGCTGCTAATGATGGAGATCTGCATGGACTACGACATTTAGTTGAAGCAGGAGCAGATCCCAATAAGATGGACTACAATGGACAATCAGCTCTGGTATTTAAGCCTGTGACTATATTGTTTCTGATAAGTTTAAGTTTTCCTCAAATACTGCTTCTTGACTTCATCTCTTCCAAGGCTTTTTGCCTAATACATCTTATATCAAGAAAAAAAAGTCATCATCATGTCTGACTACTGCAATACTAATGCACAAAGATTGGCACTGCCTTTCTTCTGAGATGTCTTGTTTACCTCGCCGAGTTACACCAGTTCATTTTAACCTATTTATCTTCATGTTGTGCTCATTATAACATGAAGACAGGCTGCAACTACGATGCTTACCAAGAGATTAGCTGATGCATTAGTCGCGATGTCCATTAGTTTATGATCATGGTGAAACTCGACCTCATATTCGTTCAAATACTGCAATTTCCTATTCAATGAGCTTCAAATTCCACTGAAATCCAAAATGAAATAGAAAGTATATATATTTTTGTGAAATATTTGCACTCAATCTCAGTTACTTGTCATTAATCTGTAACTGCATTAACTTGTTAGTTAACTCACGACAAACACTCGGTTAGAGAGTTTTCTGAGTGAACATCATAAAAGTTTTCTGAGTGCCAAAATTACTGTGTTGCAGCACCGTGCTGCATCGAAGGGACATGAAGATATCATTCAGTTCCTTATCCAAAAAAGGGTGGAGATCAATCTTAGAGGTAAGTTTCTTCTTGCTAATCATGATCTCTTCCACAAGTGATGCCATATACAGCTCCACGGATACTCCCACCACTGATTGATACAAATAAACCAAGACAAAAGGATAGTAAAGAACTTACTGTGGTGATGATGTTCTTGTAGATAATTTTGGACATACGCCGTTATTCGAAGCGATCAAGAATGGTCATGAAGGTGTTGCATCTTTGCTGGTAACAGCAGGGGCTTCATTATCTATTGCTAATGCTGGAAGTTGTCTCTGTGAGGCTGTTGCAAGAAACGACATGGATTTCCTGAAAAGGCTTTTGGCTAATGGCATTAATCCCAACTCCAAGAATTATGACCTTCGAACACCTCTGCACTTGGCTGCATCAGAAGGCTTGTATCCAGAGTCTGTTTTACTTTTAGAAGCAGGGGCCAGTGTCTTTGCAACGGACAGGTATTCAAGTAAATTTATATAAGCATCTATTTATCCTATATTGTTTGTCCCAGATACCATAGTTGTAACAAGAATAATGAGCCTGAGTAGAGACAAGGAAATGGTCGGGTGCGTTACTTCCCGTAAGAAGGTCATGTGTTTGCAGTAGTACGTCTACGAACCAATAGTTTCTTGTGGAGGGCCTTTAATTTGAGTAGCATTGTGGGGTTGTGGTGATCGATCGGGCAAGATCTAAAAATTCACAGGGACTCCTGTGATCATATTCAAACAGAGTTGCTATTAGGGCTGTTGTCCTCTTTTTATAGTCTTCACAGGATCAGGCGAAGAGAGCGATTTGGTAAACCTATTTAAACGAATCAAAATCAAAACTTATAGGAACTGAATCGAAAATTTCAGTTCTTCAGTTTATATGTTATCGATTAGTAAGTTTATATATTTTTATATTTTATTTTTATATATTATTTACTTATCAAAATAAAAAAATAAAAAAATAAACTGATTTACCAAATTATCAAACCGAAATACTCAAAAATATTCAGTAATAACCGAACTGAAGCGGTTTGACATTTAGTATCTCATTTTGGCGTATCAAAATTTTTATTTACCGAATTTTCAGTTCGATTCGGTTTTAAGGAAAGAACAGCCATAATTGCTAAGTGCATCTCTCCATTCTATTGATAAAAAGAAAAAAGTGTTGTTCACGTTTTAACAGCTTAATCCATGAGGTACAAGCTCCAACTACAAATTACAAGTTTGGGATCTTCCATCTATATTCTTCCAACAAGTCTCCCAAGCTTTTACTCCCTCAATGATAGACACAGAAGATTAAGAGAGAAATTACTGTGAAATTGTTTATTACTGCTTTTGAATGGAGTAAATATTAGCTCAAGATTATACATCCATTTCTTCTAACTTTTTCCTTTTTTTTTTTTTTTCTTTTTTTTGTGGCCAGATGGGGCAGAACTCCATTAGACGAAGCTCGTATAGGAGGAAACCGAAATCTAGTTAAACTACTGGAAGATGCAAAGCTTACTCAGATGTCAGAATTTTCTTCAAAGAAATCAAGGTACTTCCCTCTGTCATCTCAACTTTATGTAAAATCCAGACATACATGTGGCAAAACAAGAAAGAAGCAGAATGAAAACCAGAGGAATCAATAATTAAAGGATGGAGCCATAATTCTTAGTTTTTGGGGTGAAATAAGTTTTGATTTAGATAGGAAGATAATTCAGAAATTTAAAGGAGACAAAATTTTGAATTCGATTTAATTTACATCTAAAACTTGAGATTATAAACAATTAGTGGGAGCAACCACAGGGTCTAGCACCCAAATGGGTTCGTCCCTGCTCAGGAGTTTTGGAAGCATAATCTTTAATCTATAATAGGAGACCATAAAGCTTAACAAAATAATGATTCAAGTAGACTTCTTAATTCATCAGTATGTAAAGTAGATATTTCTGCAATAAACGGCTGGCTTTTAGAGTACCTGCTTTGGCATGCAAGAATTTTAATCCAAAGTGCTAAAATGAGCTGAATGTTCATGGGATCACAGAGATGAAACAAGCCTAGGAGTTATTTTATGGGTTCCAGAAACAATTGAAGAGCTCAGTAAGACGGCAACAGAGCAGCTAGGTTTTCATGGTGGCTCCTGCTGATTATTAGAGAATGGGGCCAAGATTCTTGATGTTAGCATAATCTCGGATCATCAAGAGCTGTTTTTAGCAAGTGATCAAGTGCAAAATCGATATGAGCAGTGATACTAATCAGCTCATCGACTCAACTTATAAGTTCTTCCGTGCTGCTTAATGTAAAAAGTTTTAGATTCCAAGTACAATAGCTGATGATCACAGGTTAGTTTTAAGCCAGTCAAGGGCATCTCATTCTCATTGGAAACCATGAACGCTATGATAGTATCTAATTCGTGGGGAGTAAGGCACAGAAAAATCTACATCATCCATGTTATAACATGATTGATTGCTTTTTAACTTCCACAAATTTAACTAGGTTCGTTTGATACTTTTGACCTGTGTTAATTAATGCTCTTAGCTCTGATACAAATACATCAAGCTGTGTTTTCAATTTAAGAGAAACGTAGGAAATCAGGAAAACAGGAAAACACAAAGGCTACTGAAAGCCGTCTAGTCACGCTCTGCTTCTTCTATTTCTTCATCCTCCGGTACCCCACGAAGATAAAGAACATTATTACATCTGTGAAGTAAACATACCGGATGATATTGTCATCAGTCTGGGAAAAAAAGAATGAAATAATACGAAAATTCTACTAACTAGCGCAGCTGAACCTGATCCTTGTCATAAAGTTATCCGAGTAAACTGCTAAGAATTGGAAAATGAAAGCAACTATTCCTACCGTAACGACAGAACAGATCTTACTAGAATAACCTCGTATAATTTACAAGTGTGGTCAGTGCTGCAAGATGCAGTAAACTGTTAATGGACCAGTAGCAGTACTAAGTTTAGATTTTGTTAAACAATTATATCATAAATAACTTCAACTATGGAAACTATTATGCTTTTTGAAGACACAGTCATATGTGTGTGTGTGCCAGTGTGTGGTGGGGGTATCGTATTTGAGAATGCTACCACCATCAATAAAACGAAAAACTCAATTTTTCCATTCTCTTTATGTGGAATAAAATATTCAAAATTAGGAACAATAAGGTAAGTGGTCTCACCCTAAAGTTACTATATGGTTAGGAGTGTTTAACCTGATCACAGTCACAAAGGTAAAAAAATTTCAGTGAATTCAATCTGGTCAGTAGAGGACAAAGTTAGCCCTCCACCATTTTGTCCCTCCCATTCCTCTTCCTCCAAACAATCACAATATATATCCTCCTTTGGCCGCTCAGAGAATCTATAATTGTTCCACATATCAAGTATTGCAAGATTGGTGTCTATGTACACTAAGAACAAAGAAAGATGGAGCAGGGGGAAGACCGCGGCACCTATGACTCTTCTACTTTTATTACTTTTTCAGATAGTGGCAAATATTACTGAAGACCACGCATTCTTGTCCAATAAAATCAACTATTCCATTTAGCTCTAAATTCTTCAATTGCTAAATCATTTTAAACAAGGTTTCCTCACAGCTGACGACAACACATTCGGTCAAAATATCTACTTTTGTTTTTCACCTAATAAGATAAAGCATCCCATTTGATAAGAACCAGAATTGCATAGTAAGTCTTCAAGTAACTCCGTATATTGGCCTTAACATGTTTTGTTGGTTCAGTCACGAAGCTAGATAATTCCAGAGAAATTTCTTAGCTAATAAAATAGCACTGCCTGGTAATCGGGCCATCCTATTCACTACAACTTCAATCAGTCAACATTTCATCAATTATGGCTGCCACTTTAACAAAAGGATTAGATTCGAGGATCAGATCATACTTGAAATATACAAGCACTTCCTTATTGGAGAGCAAAATGACAGAATTTAGATACAGTCAAATCCTCTGCCCAATTTCTATAAAAATCAACTTTATAATTTTAACATTAAAAAAAAAAAAAAACCTTTATCGAGCAAGTGTGAAAATTCATCCAATGTTGGTCATATCTTAGTATTTGAACATCTCATTCAAATCTTGTAAGAAATTATGTCTATGCTGATTATGTTAACCTAAAATATGCATATGAGAATAACAATATCACAAATTTCTGGAAAATGATTGTGAGAGAAGAATTAAATAATCAGCTTGTTGAGTACCTGATTAAGATCTCTCCAAGACTTCCTGTGCACTGCCCATCGATATATTCTTCAGCATTTGCAAGCTGACACAAAATGCACGTCAGCAACTGAGCTATAATAGTTAACTAGTTTCATAAAACTGTCCAAGGGCTAACATTCCCACTTACATCTTGATTTAAAACATAACAAGTCAAAAAACTTTACCCTTTTTATTTGATATTTATTTCATACATTACTACCATTATTTGTAGGAGGGGCTAAATAAGTTTTTATTTTGATTCTTCTCAACCGCTCACTTCACTTCTCCTTTTTGGAAATTTGAAATAGCTTCATAAGATTTTGAAATATGCAAGATGAAGATAATAGTAATAATACATACAAAGACCAAAGACAGAGAAAATAAAACAAAAAACAAATTTATTTACCACATTATTATGGAAAAAGGTTCTACTGACGAGCATGCTACACAATCCCCTCAAATTTGAATCCAGTATTTGGGCATATTTTTTGGTTCAACACCTCAAAGTCCAGGTAAGATGTCCTTATGCATTTTTGGCCTAATATGAAGTCGTGAAAAGAATGCAGAACAATTAAAATTTCAAGTTTCCAATTGGTACCTGCAAGTTCATGTAAGAATCCACGGAGACGAGATAACCTGAAAGTGAAGCCCCAAAGCAAATATTTAGATATTAACCGAATATTAATGTACTGCAAGCATTATAAATGTGCATAGAGCATATAAACTTGGAATTTGCAAGGATTAGTGTACAAAGCCAAATACCTTTATATTCCATTCCCCATTTGAGTTTCACCATTACAGGCTTCCCAGTCAAATTGTTCAAAAATGGCTTCGGATTAACCGGTACAGTCTACAAACACAACAAATATAATATAACAGAACACAGAAAATGATATTTTACCCAAACTAAAACTATTTTCAACTAATCAAATCCATTATTGATATTGTAAGCACAGAAAAAATCCAGCAAATAGTTCTGTTTTCCAGATAGCAAAGTTCAGCAATAAAAACATGTGAAAGCAGTGAATTGCACTAAAGTAAAATAAAAGGAGTATCCATTCCATGAAATATGAAATTCAAAAAAAATAAAAATCCGCTAGACTTTCATTGACATCACAATGCAAAATCAACAGCTACAAATTATGTTTTCAGCTATATTTCTTTCATTATTGTTATTATCTCTCACAATAAACTAAGAATACCAAGCTGAAAACACTAATTATATAGTTGGCACATCAAATTTCAAGCATTTTTTGAAATACAAAATCTAATGTAGCAAAATGGGGATATTTAAGCACACAAAAGGCACCTAAAAAGTACAACCATAATACCGCGCATATCCACACAATACACAAGACGCCAACAACCGAAAATTTGTATGATTAACAACGAGAAGAACTTACAGCCATTGCCGTGCTTCTTGGAAGGCAAGAGGTTCTATTGGCAAGCTCCGAAGCGAGAAGGGGTTTTAGTGGTTTTGAATTTTGGAGATGCAGAAGTGGTAAATATTCGGGCTTATAGATATGGGTCGCACCAAAATCGGGTTGGAGCTCCACATATTTACTATGGACTTCAGTCTTTCAGGTTAGCCCAATTGAGGCTAGCTAAATGATTTAAATTGGCCTACTGAAAAAGAATACAAGTGATGATGTGATCTTACTCGATTGAAAAAGATACAAGAAAATATATATGTGTGTTTAATTTATTTATTTATTTTTTTTGTGCTAAACAAAGACAAATTGGAAATAGTTTTATTCTTGACCATAAACCTTTCTATTTATAAAATATAAATAAATATTAATTTTTACTTGTTAGCATATAATATGTATAATGAATTGAATTCGATCGCTATTTTTAATTTTCATAAATGCATTATATAGTTGTTAATAACACGAGAATAAATCACTTATATTATTGAATTTACTATTCATTACATAAACAATAAAATTGAAACAAGAATAAATATTTAGAGTACATACATAGATCATGTTGAGTATAATATCTTTTTATAACGACTTCTGTTAATATTAAAAATATTTTTATTGAGTAGTTTTATTATTAAATAAAATTTAAAATGAACATTATTATGTAAATTATCTTCATATTTTTTGAAATACAATATTTACTTTTTATAGAAAACAACTAACGTTTTTATATGAATTGGTATAGTGTCATAATTTGTAAATATAAAGTTAGAATTATTTATGCCTATTACATAAATAAAGGGGTCAAGTATTTTTATAGTTAGAGGGAGCAAAGTGCCAACATGTATATAATTGAGGGGCCAAACTGTTATTTTCACTTAATCAAATGACCGACTGAAAGTACGAAGTCAGAACCTTCTGCAACCTTGCCCATTAAGCGAAAAAATAAAGGAAAAACGGTCCCAAATCTCATAACAAACCATACCAACCAAGCAACACCCATAAAAGGACCAAGAAAATCACAAACCCTCAAAAAAATTATTACGAAATCTTGGAAGTGAAAATCATCTAATCGAAGTGAAAAAATGGCGTTGCAATGGATGATACTGGCGTATGTTTTGGCGGCAGAGGCTGCGGTCGCAATTATCTTAACACTGCCATCGCCAAAAGCAGTGAAATCTCGTATTGCATCACTCGTCTCGCTTATTCTCCAGCCATCGCTGTTTATCATACCCTTCTCCGCTTTTCAGCTTCTGGGTATGCAATTTTCTTCTCTTTTTCGGACTGGGTTTTCGATTTGTTATGATTTTTGGGCTTTGGTTGTTGCAATTTAAAGTGGAATTTGTGTGCGTGAGTGTGTGTGTGTGTTTTGGATTATTTATTTGTTTGGTTTGATGCTAGATATATATTGGAAGAATGAGCATCGGTTGATGTGTAGTGGGGAGACCTGCACTGCTGCTGAGAGGGATCGATATGAGAAATCGGTAAGTAGTTTCCTTCCTTTTTTTGTCTATTTTATTGTGTTGTTGATTCTTTTGGGGAGTTGTTTTTTATAAAAATGATTAAAGTGATTGTTAATGTAAGTGAGAATTTGTTATAATCTGCAGCAATTATTGTGTTTTCGGAAGAATTTATGCTTGTTTTGAAACTAGACATTAAGCAGAACAATGTGTTTTTTTTTTTTTTTTCCGGATGTAATTGTTAATGCTTTTTTGGTATATCTTATGTGTAAATCCAATTAAAATAATAGCGCCGTAATGTGTTTGGGCTTAGATCAGTGTGTTCTTTTATATTTCTAACATCTGCCTTTATTTTTGTTTGAAGGTGTTAGTCAAATTTTAACCCAATTATTCATGGTAATATCTTAAAGTGTTGCCAAAGGATGGAGTCTTTCCCCTTTGAGTCCATTCATTGATTTTCTATTTTACTATTGTATATAAGATTTTAAATATTAGACAAATATGTAAAATACATAGATTTGAGACTAAAATTTTGTTTTTATGCAATATCAATTTAAAATAGGCAAAAATGAAAATAGATTTTTGAGAAATGGACCTCTTCTAGCCTTCCTGTATTGGTGGGCCGGTGGCAGCCTGAGTGCTTGAAACACTTGCATTTTTCTGAGTTCTCTTTTTTTGAATGTATTTCTATTTCAATGAATCACATTAAGTAATGGAAGTATTTGTATAAGTGCCTGGTGAATCTGAAATATGGGATTCTAGATGTGCCATATCTCTCTGATGTCTGCTTCATGGACATAATTATTTCTTTTATACACTGCAAATTTTCCTTGTAGTGATATTTTTTTTTCTCAATAACAGAATCCTAAACTAACCTTCGCAATAAGATGATAGGCTAGAATCGATGCAGTATCTTGTCATCAATCCCAGAGTTGTATATTTTGTATCTTGCCATGTAGTGCTACTTCAGCCAAGCATCCTATATATGTAGCTGGATGCTTTCCTGTTTGCTTATGTGGTAGGCTGGTAGCCCTACTTATCCTAAAAAGGGAAGAAGAAAACCTTTTGTGTATGTGTCGATGTCATTGTATGGTTGTACTAGTGCACCAATCTATTGTATGATTGCAAAGGATCTGAAAAATTGACGGAATGCAACATCATTGTACCAGTGTATCTCATCTATTTTTTCTCGTTTCTTTTTTAAGTTTTAATTTTCCATCCTTTTCTGAAAGTGTTGGATTTTATAACATATTATTATTGGTCGTGGTAATCATTTTAAATTTTTACTCTTGCTGGCGAGAATTCGGGCTCTCGCTTTTTTATGGATATATCCTATGGGAAATTAATTATTCATTTTAAAAAAAAGGGTTTAAGACGTGAGTTATATATTTGTATGCACAGTAACTGCAGCTTAGAAGTTAGTCCTTGACATTAAACTTGTAACCTAATACTTTGTGCTTTTCTAATAACGTCGGTCATCTTTAGCTTTGTGTTTTAAGTTCCTTCACATGATAAGTTAAATCCTTATGCGATGTTAGTAACCATATTCTGGTGGTGAAAAAGAATGTTCCTTAGTATGTCTCGTGTTTGCTCGCTCTTGTTTTACCATTTTAGCCATTTTGTTTATCTCTGCTGCATGTGTTGAGATGCAGATCTACAAGGCTCAGAGGAACGTAATCTTATGTGTTGGGGCATGCCTTCTTTATTGGTAAATGACTTGGCATTTCTGACATCATACCTCATTTTAGTTCTCGAGCTTTTTCTTTCACTATTCTTACATGCCTACTTCTATGTGCTACCGCAGGTGCATCTACCGCATCTGCAAATATCACAGAGAGATTCAAAGCATGGAGGAGGTGGAGAAGAGGTACAAGGATGAGTAGAGCAATGGTAGTTGCATCATACGAAGTTTTATGTTTTCGTGACTACTGTTGTTTCCTGTATTGATGAATCTATGTATTGCTGAAAGCTGAATTCATCGTTGGTAGGATCAGCAGTCATGATCTCTTCTCGAAAATTATTCCTTGCTAATGTGAAATCGTTCTGGTCCGGTTGGAATAAAGAAAAAGACAAAAGAACATAGTTTGAATAAAGGAAGAGGAGAGAAAAGTGGGAATAATGGGAGTAGTGGGATTACTTTTTCATAAGAAAATCTTGTTGTAGGATGCAATGATTCCTTTTTCAATTACAGAACAGTATTAACAAAACAAAAATAAGTACTTGAATGTGAATTTAAACAGCTGAAGTTGGATAACTGGTGATGATATTTCATGTTTCTAATTTGAATAATTGCACTTTGCTCCTCAATTTGTAAATATATAGAATGACCTTCAATCTTTGTTAAATATGCCCAAAAAAAATTCTGATTTATTTAGATTGACCATTTAATCTTTGTTCAATCTTTGCACTTTTCCACTCGACATGCGTGTTGCACTTTTTCCCCTGATTTTTAACAAAATGTGGTGTAAAATATATTAAATGTTGCATTTACAATCAAATTCTTATTTTAGTGGTGGAATAATTCAATGAAATAATAGAATGTGTTATTCATTTGTTAATATATCAACATTTTAGTCAATTTGATTTATTTTTAATTATAAACTAATTTTGTTATTATGATTTTTAAGTTTATATGTGTGAGATAAGCTATTTTATAGTTATTTGTTTAATGAAAGGATACTGGGTTATTTGCAATTTAAATCTACAAATAGATGAGAAGCGATGATATTTAGATTTTTTTTATTATTATTGCCATCATCCACCCAACTAGGGATGATCTCTCTTTATCCTTGTCAAATTTGAACTTTCACTAAACAAAATAAACATACATTTATGTATGCCATAGTAATGATTTGGGGGATGACTCCAAAAATAATTTTTAATTATTTCATGCATATAAAGTTAAGGAATATAATCAAAAAATAAATTTATAATTATAAGATAACTCGAGTTGACTTAAATGTTATATTGACAACTGAGTAGTGCATGACAATATTTTGAGTTAAATATTTAACTCCATTCCAAAACACAGTAGGCCTTCTATGTTGTGGATGTTTGAGTTTTACCCTTTTGAAATTAGTGTTTTTTTTTTAATTATTGTAAAGCAAATTGTATGAGAATAAAATAGAGGAAGATGATGGAATTGACTGATTTTTTTTAAATTATAAAATAATTTTTTTAAATTTTATTTTTTTAGTTATAAAATAAATTGTGTTAGAGTAAACATAAAATTTGTTAGACATAATAAGTGAAATTCACCGCACGCCAATGTCCAACAACGGTTTCTAACACCGCCAATGAGTACAAAACTGAATACCATGACATTGATCTTCAAAGAGTTAAATCAAAGTCAAAAGAATGAAAAGTAGAAGAGAAACACCCACATTCTTGTCCAAATTAAATTTGGTCGAACAAATTTAATTGCATTTGTTTCATCATTAATCACAAAACAAATTTAATTTGGTCGAACGAGGATTTAATTGTATTTGAATTAATCATTAATCACTCTAAGAAGAATGTGAATAATCACATAATAACTGTAATTCCACTTATTATGTAATTAAATTAGGCGAAAACAAATTAAAATAGAATAAAGTATGTATTTTTGTTACTTATTAACAATATATATATTATTTTGAAATGTGTGGAAAAACATTTCTTTATTAACATTCTAATTAATTTATTGAAGACGATTTGAATACTCAAATACAAAAAATAACAATAGAATTTTTATGATTTTATCTCATACGACATCATCAATAAAAAAATATCAAATATTTTTAAACTACACATACATATTAAACTTCTGTATGCTTATATATTTTATTTTTATATTAAATATAAGGAATAAAATCAACATTTAAAGAACGTCTATTAATTTATATATTTTAAATAACTTACATATTTTTAAAATATATGTTTCTACATATATTTATTTAATAATTAAATGATTATGAAACATGAAAAATAAAGTGAAAATTCATTACCATATGTATAAGATTATCATTTTCCGATTATATAAAGGGATAATAGTTGAGTTGGGCATTATTTATTTACACAAGAAATTTGTATATTTTTTTGGAAAAAAAAAATACCATTTACCTAAAAAAAACTAAGAAGAGCATGAATCATGATCCGAGTAGAACTGTTCTCAGTTAATCCAGATTTAGGTAGTGCCAAACTGCACCTAAGTATCTAATCTTTAAAATAATTAAAATCTACCCCAATTTTCTCCCACAATCCCCAAGCCCGCTCCAGCCCCTCTCTCCCAGGCTTCTAACCCGCACCCCCCTCGATAGCACCTACCCGCACCCCCAACCCCCAGAGTCAAGAAGATGGAACACGGTGACGATGTTGGCGGCGAACATCAGGAGAAACATGATGATGAGGGAAGACACGATAACGAGGTCACATTTTTCAATTTAATTCTTTGTCCCATTTACGTTTTTTTTTTTTTTTTGTGTGAATTATTCACTGTAGATGCCCTTGGCCCTTGTCTCTTTGATGAAACCCTTGCTTCGATTTGGATGCCGAGTGACAGCGTACTTGACATAACGAGAGCGTTCTTTATTTAATCATTTATTTTTATTTTTTAAAAGTTGATGAAGGTGAAGTAATTGTTTTAATTGATTTTTGCTTCTGGTTGTGATAATTTGTTGTTTGTGCAAAAGTTAAAAAATTATTTCGTCTATAGTTTATTTACCCATTCTGGGAGTCTAGGTGCCCTATGAAAATTGCATTTAATAAACTTATTTGGTGCAGGAAGCTGTTGCTCGTCTCGATGAATTTAAGAAATCTGTCGAAGCAAAAATGGCTCTGCGTCAGAGTAATTTGAACCCTGACAGGCCTGGTTAGTATTTTCTTTGAGAGAAATTAAGTTGAATTTCACAGCTTCAAAAGTTACAGGTTAAACTTCTGATATTCTGTTTAAAAATTTACTTGGGCTTTTCAAATGCCTAATCATTCTATTTACAGTTTAATACGTCACGAGGTTATGCAATATGCATATAGTATCTAAAGGCTAGCTTGTTGAAATATTTAGCACGCCATAAATTGAATAAAATGTCTTGAGATTCTGTAATGAATTGGCCATATTATTTTGTTATCACATTGTCCTTTTTCAATTTCTGCTTCTGGACATTGTAGCCTCTGGTAGAGATCTTAGTTGTTCAGAGTCTCTCAGATCTTCAGTCCTTAATCTGCAGCAGTGCTTGAGATACTGAGATTCTTCTCGTCTAGATTAGAAGTGATCTTGGAAACAAAGAGATACACTTGTATACAGATAATAAGTTCATATATGAAATGTGAAATTTAGTTTTTGAATTGCTGTATGAGCACAGCAGTCTCTGCTGACTCTCTCTCTCTCTCTCTCTCTCTCACTTTGCCATGCCCCAGCCTACGTGTCGGCACATAAAGATTCACATGCCCAGCCAACAATATTTCAGTTGTCTTTTAAAGAAGAAAGTTTTTATTATCGTACCAACTAAATTGCAAAGCAATTTCTTTTTGCTTCTTTAATGCATGGAAACACGAGTTTTGAAGTGTTAGAAATGTAATATTCTGCATTCAATTTGTAATCTGGTTATTCAGATACTTCGTTAAACTTAATATCCAGATCTTTATATTTTTGCTTCCTTAATTTTGATTTCTAAGCTGAGAATAAGGCTGAAACTTCTGGTAATATACTATGATGAATTGATGGAGATGAATTTGAAAAGATCATCTTTAGTGTTGGTACTGGAAAAGCTATAATTGTGGGCAAATATGAATTTGAAAAGGAAGAATTTTGAGCAAGGCCTAGTTTTGGCATGCAAGTGAATACATATTCTTCACAGACAGATAAGCATGTTGAGGTGATGTAAGGAATAATGGATGTTCAACTATCTATTATTTTGTCTCTCTAAGAAACATTCTTCTCTATTCTGGGATGTTACATTTAGCTAGGTTCATGCTCTGGTGGTTATTCATTTTTCTTCTACACCCACCCCCTAGTGCTGGACTGTGCCTCAAGTGGTGATGCTGAGGAAGTGTTATTAATTTACTACCATCTGTCCCTTGCATTTTTCATGTACCCAGATATAGAAATAGGTTTTAGTAATTGATATTACGTGACTGTATTGTTTTGTTCCTCTTTCTTATTCCCTCTCCTCTCCTTCATTTTTGTACCTATCTTGCTAATGCATGCATCTTTTTTCCACCCTTACCCTGTCAAATGCAACATGACAAAAGCTATGGCTATAGAGGAATATATGGAATATTTTTATTTCTTGTTTGATGTTAGGTTGCCGTGGTAATTATTTCCTTGGGAAGATGAAATTTAAATTTGTCTAAGAATTTTGTTTTCCTCTGCTCATTTGATTGCTTTGTTGCTAGCACCAAACGACTCTCAATCATATTCCTTTGCTTATATAAAGGTTAGGAGGGCTGAAACTTCCATTTCTTCCTCTGCTTGCTGTAATTCACCCATTCTACTCTCAAGTCTTCATAGACTAATGAGCCTTTATACTTGAGTAGAACTTGTAGAACATCAACCTTTTTCTTACAAAATACAAACTTTAATATTGACATGTGTCATGTTTTCTTTGGGATGGGAACTCTCTTGTATTAAGTGTTGATTTAGCTACTTGTCTATTCCAGACTTGGGCTTTCTCAGGACATTGGATTCTAGCATCAAGCGTAACACAGCTGTCATTAAAAAATTAAAGCAGATCAATGAAGAGCAACGAGAAGGTTTAATGGATGAATTGCGCAGTGTCAATTTAAGCAAATTTGTCAGTGAAGCAGTAACCGCCATCTGTGATGCAAAGCTTAAAGCTGCTGACATACAACCTGCTGTACAGGTAGCTATTCAGTTAGTTGGTTTGCCTTCCATTTTACTGTTCGTGGAGTGTTAATCTTTTCATCATGTCTCCTGGATTCAATTATTCAAAGCTTATGTGCTATGTGCCCAAGGACAATGATTTACAGTTATATATCTGAACTATGGCCATGATCTCACAGTGGCTCCTTATGGATAGTAGTAATTACTAGCTAATTGAACTTCTGAGTATGCTTATATTGAGTCTAGGTTGCTTTATGATGGCTGGTTTACTGTCTAGTTTCTCTTTTACTAATCAAAATTGAATTGCTGTTTTGAATTAGGACTGGACCACTCTAGGGTTTTCGTGTTGGTGCATTATGAGAAAGAGTCAAATGATTAATCTATTCTACATGCTGGACTCTATCAGTACCATCCATAATAGGAAATACACAGCATCTGATTCCATAACATGCACATCTTTCGTTCACGAAAGTTAGATTTCGTAGTGATTGATTTATAATAGATCCTCTGCTTTTAATTCTTCTTTACAGTCTTCTAGAAAATTAGCCTATGAACCAAAAATTTTTACAAACCTTTTGGTTGTTCGAGTTTCAGCCCTCATGTAGCTATGTTTGAGTACTCAGTTACTTTTGTTTTTCTTCTTTTTGTTTCAACTTTGGGTATTTAGTTGACCACTGATCTATGGTTGGTTCATAATGAGGCCATTGATGAATTTGAATGTCTATTTAAATTATAAAGAATAATAATTGCAAGTTACAGGAGAAGGTAGCCCTATATGTGCAATCAGGAAAATTATCCTCAATTATTAGTGGATATTCAAATGAAACCAGGAATATGATGTGCTCTAGAGAATAAAAAAATGTTAGAGACTTGACACTCCTGCACCTTTTTCGGTATTTCCATGTGAATTTTGTAGAAGTTATTATTTTGGACAGAAAAATTATTGGATGCTACGAGAGAAGCTTTATTCAATATTAAATTGTGGCAAATCTTGTTAGTGAAAATCATTTCTCGAGGTGCTTATGCTAATAGCTCGAGTCATGACCGTTATCTTTGATTTAGATAGTTGACCTCTTCATAAATACTTCTTTATCTATATTTTTGTTATTAATCATAGCATTAGTAGTAGTAGTATGACATGAGTATTAGATTTTCCCGATGGCTCTATGTTGTTACTTTCTTTCTGCTATGTTATATATGCTTGCATTCTTTCAGCACAATTGTTCCACATAAATAAGATTTTACTTGCCTATAAAATGTGAAAGCTTTCTAACTCTCATGGTTGCATTTGGATTGAAGAATTTGGATTTGGGAAAGGCTTTGAGCCTTGAAGAAAAGCTAATACATTAATTTAAAAATCCCACTTGTGGAAACAACAATGATTTGGCTAAGGATTTCAAATTTATGTTTTAGATCAATTTGAATTCAGGCAGTAACGGATATGATATCAACTATCTCAATTACGGGATGATTTGAAATCCGTCATCATGATCCAAAATTAGCTAAAAAGATTGTCATAGATGCACTCTAATGGTTAAATAACTTTGCAGTAACATATTCATGATTATACATTGTAACTTCTATCAGCTCTTTTCCGCCTTTTTGTTTTACTTAAGACTTCTTTGATTCCTTTTGAATTATTTTAATAAGATTCTTCTGGCATCAGATTTGTTCTTTGCTTCATCAAAGGTACAAAGACTTCTCGCCCAGTCTTGTTCAAGGTCTCTTAAAAGTTTTTGTACCGGGAAAATCTGCGGAGGATTTAGATGCAGACAAAAATTCAAGGGCGATGAAGAAGCGGAGTACTTTGAAGCTTCTGTTGGAACTTTATTTTGTTGGAGTTGTAGAAGATTGTGGCATCTTCGTAAATATCATTAAGGATCTAACTAGTACAGAACATTTGAAGGATCGTGAAGCAACCCAGACAAATTTGTCCCTTCTTGCTAGTTTCGCTCGACATGGAAGGTTTCTTCTTGGACTTCCACTAACTGGACAAGATATTCTTGAAGAGGTAAAGCTTATATAATTTGTTATTGATTATATGCTATGGTAAATTTTGCATTTGTAGATCTACCTTCTGCTGTTGTGCTGAGGTTTCTGATTAGCAATTTTTTTACTAAATTGATGAATGTTGTGGCTTCACCTGGATTACTATCATTATCCCAAGCTTGTTTGAATTCTGTAACATCAAGTACCTACATGTATCTAAAGATTGATACTTTTTTGTGCTTGCATTGGACAAAGCTAAAAATTATTCAGGATAGCTTTTTGATAAGGTCTAGGATAAGGCACATCTTTTTTTTTTTGTGGCTTAAAATAAGTTTGATCGTAGTGGCTGCTCTTTGTTCATGGATCCAAAATTTAAATCATGGTCGATCTTAACTAATGATGCGAGATGAACAGTGTCACTTCCCAACGATGTTGACAGATGCGTAAACTATCAGTGGTCAAGTTGGCTACTGGCTCAAACTTAGTAAACTATGATTGGTCAGGATGGTTGCCTCTATTACCAGAAAGATTACTTGGGCTTCACTGGCAGCATGTTTTGTGCTGGAGTCTTGACTGCATGATTTATATGCTTACTTTGGAATTTGAGTGTATATAATTTGTTAATCATTTTGTAGTTTTTTATTGATTTAATTGTGCTGGTATCAATGTTCTCACAGTTTTTCAAGGGCCTTAATATTACGGCAGATCAGAAAAAATTCTTTCGGAAGGCATTTCAAACTTACTATGATGCTGCTGTGGAACTTCTTCAGGCTGAACATGCTGTAAGGAATTCAGTACCTTTATGGAATTGAATGTTGGTGTTAGATTTCTATTTTATGTAATTATTTTTAGAAATGTGATCTTTTTTGGAAGCCCTAATTATTTAATCCTTTGTCTTTTCTATTCCTAAATGGTAGTCACTTCGTCAAATGGAGCATGAAAATGCGAAGATTTTGAATGCCAAAGGTGAATTGAGTGAGGAAAATGCCTCTTCATATGAAAAGCTGCGGAAATCGTATGACCATCTAAGTCGTGGCATCTCATCGTGAGTTAATTTTGAATATGCCCTTCTAGATTTGTATATTTAATATTGCTTTAATTATGTAATATCTTTAGGGATTCTCATTTATTTCCGTCAGTCATGTCCTGTACCTGTATTTGTTTCTGCACTTCTGTAGATTTTTTACTTTTCTTTTCACTCATATTTTCTGCTGAATTATTATTATTTTTTCTTCTGTAGTTTAGCGGAAGCACTTGATATGCAACCTCCTGTGATGCCAGAGGATGGTCATACAACTAGAGTCACATCAGGGGAGGATGTTTTATCTCCTGTTGCTGGCAAAGATTCTTCTGCTCTTGAGGCCCTGTGGGATGATGAAGATACTAGAGCTTTCTATGAATGCCTTCCAGACCTTAGGTGGCTGGTTTATGATTTAATTCTTGTGTTCTTCTTAAATGCAATAATGTAGACTGAAATTGTTGACTGATTTTCCTGTTTAGAGCGTTTGTTCCTGCTGTGTTGCTAGGAGAGGCAGAACCAAAGGTGAATGAGCAATCTTCAAAGACACAGGAACTATCAACTGTAAGTACTTTTCCTTGCTTTTATTCTCCACTAATAGTTGTTTGGTAGTGTTTTCAGTTACTTCCTGCAACTTCCTCTTCTGGCTTTTCCTGCAAGAATAAACTTGTGAAGTCATCTTTATGACAACTATTAACTAGTTACCAGTAATGATTATCTGCTGGTACTTAGCTCCTTCGCTAGCTAGCTTCATCAAGAATGTACTGAGGAAAATCACATTCATGCTCCTCGTATGATTCTTTTTTTGTGGGTGTGGGGTGTGAGTGGTTGGATGAGGGGGGATAAAGCCTATAAATCCTATAATATCGAAGGGTGTATTGAAAAATTCAAGTGCAAGTCCAATCTTTGAAAACAAAAAGTCTTAGTTATATTCTTTTCTGAAGATTTGCACATCACTTCTTGATGGCTATTTGCAGAAGCTGCTTGAAATCTACTCTTGTTAATACTGTGGGGGCTTTCAAAGTTGTTTTCCTTCTCATGGTATCATTACCCTACCAAGATGATAAATTATTTATTCCTATGACGTTCCTATGATCCTATGTACGATGCATAAGATGCTTCTTGAATTAATACCAAAGGGTTTGCCTATTTTGAGTTTCTCATTGCTTTGCCATGTTAGTTTGAATATAATGTACGCTGAGATTTTATTATAAATATGGGCCATCCACTGACATGGTTATTTCTTTGGAAGGATATGGCTCCTGAATCAGACAAAGGTCAAATAGCTACACAAGAAAATCCCGAGGTTTCTGCTGATTCTGGAATTGTACCAGAGGATAAAGATGGCAAAGATAAGGATAAAGAAGAAAAGGACAAAGAGAAGGGAAAAGAGAAGGATACTGAAAGAAGAGGAGAAAGTGAAAAGGATAAAACTAAAGGTCTTGATGGAACAAATCTTGAAGCATTGCTGCATAGGCTTCCGAGCTGTGTGAGCCGTGACCTGATTGACCAGCTGACAGTAAATTTCATCTTTCTTGCTCAAGCTTCTTGTAACATTTCTTTGTCATTTTTGCAGCAAATAGATGTTAAGATGAAGCTCTCATTATAAGTCATACTAATTTTTCAGGTAGAGTTTTGCTATTTGAATTCAAAGTCCAGTAGGAAAAAGCTTGTGAGGGCTTTGTTCAATGTTCCAAGGACATCTCTGGAGCTGTTGCCATACTACTCGCGCATGGTTGCTACACTGTCAACTTGTATGAAAGATGTATCATCCATGCTCTTGCAGTTGCTGGAGGAAGAATTCAACACTTTAACAAATAAGAAGGTGATAATTGCAGATTCACATGCATTATGTTCGAACTACAATGTATTCTTGTCAGATATATATTATTTCTTCTATTACATTGCAGGATCAAATGAATATTGAAACAAAAATCAGGAACATCCGGTTTATTGGAGAACTTTGCAAGTTTAAAATTGCCCCTGCTGGCCTGGTTTTTAGCTGTCTAAAGGTATGAAAATATATAGCGTATGCATGGAATCCATGTCCACTCTCTCTCTCTATATATATTACCTATCACACATATCAAAAAATTATGCTTTTATTGGTGTGCGGGGAGTTATTTGCCAACAATTATGTTTTATATGTTTCCTGGCTATATTGAGTCTTCTCTTCCATCATTTGGGACATTATAGATTTTTGTTTTCTAATTCTGCTAAATGTGACAGATTCAACTATTGGCTTTTTGGTGTATTCTGCTTTTCTTTTGCTTAATTGTTGAAGTAATATATGCTGTTTTGTTGCAATGGATCAAACTCTCAAAAAAATTTCCAATTGTAGTGCATGCTTGTCCAGTTAGATTGGTAGGTGAATTATTGTCAGACTGAGACGGTATTTTCTTTTTCACTACCTGACTGTTTTCTCTGATTTCAGGCTTGTTTAGATGATTTCACTCACCATAATATTGATGTTGCTTGCAATCTCCTTGAGACGTGTGGTCGCTTTCTCTACCGGTCCCCTGAGACCACTGTACGCATGTCGAACATGTTAGAGATACTGATGCGCTTGAAAAATGTAAAAAATTTGGATCCCCGTCAGAGTACCTTAGTGGAAAATGCTTATTACTTGTGTAAACCACCAGAAAGATCTGCACGAGTCTCCAAAGTTCGTTCTCCTCTGCATCAGGTAGTTTTGCTATACATGGGCTGTTATGATTTGCCGTATTATGGAAAAATGGTTTTAACCTTGTACATGGTGTATTCTACAGTATATTAGGAAACTACTTTTCTCAGATCTTGATAAGTCTTCCATCGAGCATGTTCTGCGACAGTTACGTAAGCTACCATGGAATGAATGTGAGCCATACCTTTTAAAGTGTTTTTTGAAGATTCACAAGGGAAAATATGGTCAGATTCATTTGATTGCATCACTTACTGCTGGTTTGAGTCGCTATCATGATGACTTCGCAGTTGCCGTTGTTGATGAGGTTAGGTCTTCAGTGTCCGAATCCAATTGCCAAATGTTTTACATTTTTATCTTCAAATTTATGCAGATTGCATTGTGAACTATTGGGTGGAAAAAGGATATAGTGAAGTAGTATCATCTCTGTTCATTTATCTGTTTGTCTTGCATGTGGCCCTTCAAACTGGAGATGTTTGTCCAGTACTTCATAAAATCTAGAATTCTATGATTTATGAGAATCTTACTCTAGATATCAAATATGATGTCCTTCATGTTGAGGTTCAGTAAATGAAATTGCCTGAATCAATATTCTTTTTGTAGATTAGCTTCCAATCGATTGTGTTAATGTACTTTCTACTTAATGCAGTGTCTGACAAGTTTGATTCCATGCTCAATAAAGTAATACCAACCCCTGAGTATTTTCAGCCCACGGGCATGATATTGTGGTCTTTGTTTTATGATTTACCGAATTTAGCATTAGATTTTACAATGCTGGTGCAGCTACATTGTGTTACCCTATTAAGTAAATTATATTTTTGCCAGGTTCTGTTTTGTCAAACAAGATCATAAGCTTCAATGTTTTAAATTGCTTTATGTGACAGTTCAGGAAAATTAAGTCACTGTCAGTTTTTTGGTGGCTTACACCTCTGTAGTTTCTTGTTGTCTGTGGATGAATAAATTGTTTAGTGGTTCTGAAAAAAATTAATTATCACCGTATCTTTATTATGTCTCCGACCTCAAGTTAATTTGTCATTGCTGTCTTTGATGTTATTCACATGTAGATTTGGTTGCGATTGTAGTGTGCCGCAACAGTATATGATTTTGTCGAAGTACTTTGCCATTCTTGTGGTTCTGCATAGATATGAGAAAGTGAAATAGATCAGGGAAGGGAAAAAATTGGTACCTAGGGGTTGATCTCATAGAAGATGGTGGTCTGCCTGAGCTCCCCACTCGGCGCAAGTGCCTTTGCCAATTGTGGTGTTGGTTGTTATCACATGAAGCAGAAATATATTTATGTTCTAGTTTTGATTTTATGGTATCAATCACTTCATATGCTAATGTCTTTTTTGTTATATAATGATACCATTTTGATGTGAATTGTAGTTGTTCCTAACAAAAAAAAAATTGTCATGATTTTGCATTTCATCTATGTAAGTTTATAATGTATGGTTGCTGTGAATGTCACGTCTCATAGTTGAATTGTGGAGAAATAGGATAAACATTGCTGAAGACATTTTGTGTGAGGGGACTAATACTGAGATATGCAATTCTGTGTTTCGATTTAGGTTTTGGAGGAAATTAGAGTCGGACTGGAGCTGAATGACTATGGAATGCAACAACAACGCATTGCATACATGCGTTTCTTGGGGAATTGTACAACTATGAACTTGTAGATTCATCTGTTATTTTTGATACACTCTATCTGATTCTTGCTTTTGGCCATGGGACAACAGAGGTATGGATTTATCACTTTCTGTGATAAATTGCTCATTTTTTAATGCGCTACAAAAATTAGGTTGCATAAAATTTCTTTTCTGCTGATTACTATAGAAAAACTTATTCATTCGTGTTAAATATAATGTTGATCAACTATTTTTGGAGTTGCAGATCATTGTTTTGGTAACTTTTTTGCAATTTTCAGTGAACTTTTTCAGTTATCTACTATCGGCTGTTACATACATGACAAAATGTCAATCTATTAATTTGTGATTTCTTTTTTGAATCATCAGTAGTTTTTTTGACAATCCATTTCACAGCACCATGTTAGTTCCAGAATTCCTAAAGAACATAAGACCATGGCGGTTTAGGTGAAAAGAGAACCATGTACTAGATATATAGATGTTCAAACGATGAAGTAGCGCACTACGTGCTCTTCTATATGAATGAAGCATTCATCATGAAGTGATATAGAATAAGGATGTAAACCTTTTTATTTTGTTTATGCTATTGCATGACTTGCACCAGGGTACCAGTGTTGAACAATTGATAGCTGATTATGCATATGGAACAAAATCCCCATTCTTTGAGAAACTAGAATGCTTATATGCTTCTTTCCTCACGTATACAAATTCAAAAAATTACTTTGACTATCTTGTATGTTATAATAAATGGCTAATGTTGCACTGTGGGGAATGTGATATTTGTGATGGCGTAAGTTCTGTGCCATTTGTCTCTTTTGATATGAAAATTTGTTGAATCTGATGACTGGGTTCAAAATCCACGTTGAATGGAAGTTCTGCTTTATGGCATTTCATGTCTTCAGTTGCCATTGTTGTCCCTGTATTGTATGGTATTTTGGAATTTTAAGCAATATTGCTGAGATGCTTTATTATCATGATACTAGCAAGATATATTGGATCCTCCAGAGGACTGTTTCCGTATCAGAATGGTTATCATACTTCTTGAGACCTGTGGGCATTATTTTGATAGAGGTTCATCAAAGAGGAAGCTTGATCGGTTCTTGATTCATTTCCAAAGGTACATACTCAGCAAAGGTGTCCTTCCCCTGGATATTGAGTTTGATTTGCAGGTCAGTATTTTCACTTGTATTGTTTCTTTTTTTTTTCATTGTATTCAAGTTTGAACTATTTATCTCACCTGAATTGCATTTTCCAGATACATCAGTGAATGAACTTGGGATAAATACGTCCAGTGAATTACTTCATCTTAATGGAGGCGATTTTGTATTAAAAAGAAAACGGACATTGTGGAATGTTGGTAGAATAAGATCGATTGTCATGATTTAATTTGAATTTAGTGGATCTTAGGGTTTCAAGTTGGGTGGGGTTCAAACCTACAAATTTGGAGTTGGATGTGAATTGAATAGGTTTGACCAAATTGAATGGTGAAGATTTTTTCAAATGTAAGGATATTTTTAGCTTTTTTGAGTATCTCTCTCTCTCTCACTTTTTTTTTTTTTGAAGTATAGAAGAGGACAATAAGATATTCTACATAGGTTCACTTTTTTCAACAGTCGTTGGTTGAAATGAAGATGGATGTAGTTTTCCCATTAATATACGCTGATTCTGGTACTGGAAACACAAATCAGTAAATTGTATAGGGATGCTCTTTGTTCTTTGATGACAAACGCATGAATTGGAATTCAAACAATGGGCTATGTTGACCTTGGACACTTTAAGAAGCATGAACATCCTTGAGAAGATTGAAATCTGGTCTGGTGTGGCAAACTTGAGGATGACGTGGTCGAGATAAAAGAGAGAGAGCCAGTAAGGTCATGTGACTAATGAAAGTTATCTTGTCCTCTTGAAGAAGCTGCAAATTACCATCCAAACCGTAAACACAAGTAGTTACAATTGTGTCCACTGGCAATGCTCCATGAACTTGCAAACTAGGCTTTTCATTCTAATTGGTCAGGAAACTTAGATGTTGTCAATCTCCCCAGTATTTTGTCTAGTGTCGTTAAATTTGTATTTTTTTTATTCTGTGTATTATTTCTTAAATTCAATGCAAGTTCCCCACCCCACCCCCACGCCACCCAACCAAAAAAAAATAAAAATGTTGGAATAGGAGAAAAAGTGGAAAGTAAGGACAGTTGGCTTTTTGGTATTTGGATTGCTTGCTATTTGTCATGGATCATGTGGCTAACGTCTCCTCCCTCCCTCCATCAATCCCCTAGGTTATATAACTATATAAATGGTATCACACCACTGCATAAATATGCTATGCAACAAGGTGATTCTAGTTTGAGCCATCTTTATTTTGGTAAAGTTTTCCTGATCATCTGAAAGAGAGTAGGTTGGAAATGCATATTCTGATTGATGGTTTATCTTACTGAGATAATTCATTACTGCTCCTTTCTGTTCTGTTGTGGAAGTTCTCTGGAATATAACCTTTCTCCGCTGAGCTTACAAATCGAAAAATTTTCAGGACTTATTTGTTGAATTGAGACCAAAGATGATCCGCTATTCATCATTTGAAGAGGTTAATGCTGCTCTAATTGAACTTGAAGAGCTTGAGCGCAGAGTTTCAACAGAGAAGGCTCACATTGAGAAGTACTTGGACTCAGAAAAACCTCCCAGCAGGACGAGTTCTGGCACTCTCTCTGTGAATGGACGAAGTCTTGCTAATGGCATAGAGGAAAATGGTGAATTGCATGATGATGTTGTTGGGGAGACAGATAGTGACTCTGGGAGTGGCACCATTGAGCACATTGATCATGATGACGAAGAAACGGATGGAGAGAATCAAGATGAGGGTTGCGAAAGTGAAGATGATTATGATGACAGAGGTGATCCCGCTTCTGATGAAGACGACGAGGTACATGTTAGGCAGAAGGTGGCAGAGGTAGACCCTCAGGAGGTGGCTGATTTTGACCGTGAACTGCGGGCCCTAATGCAGGCAAGATTTTGGAATTTAAGTTGATATCATTATTTATGTTAAATAATCATAATTTGTGTGTGCCTGCCCTCGTCAAATTGTGGTACTTGTGGCAGTGTAAACAGAAGTTTTATTTTTCTCCCTTTTACGTGTCCTATTTTAGCATAAAATGTTCTGAAGTAATGACTAAAATGGTAAAGTCAGAGACTTAACACAAATTATTAAATGGGTGCAGGAAAGCTTGGATTCAAGAAAGTTGGAGTTGCGCTCACGCCCAACAATAAATATGATGATACCAATGAATGTGTTCGAGGGCCCTGTCAAGGAACACCATGGAAGAGGAATTGAAGGTGAAAGTGGTGATGATACAACAGATGAAGGGACTGGGGGAACTAAGGAAATCCGGGTGAAGGTACTTGTGAAGCGTGGCAACAAGCAGCAGACGAAGCAGATGTATATTCCTCGTGATTGCTCTCTGGTGCAGAGCACGAAACAGAAAGAAGCAGCTGAGCTTGAAGAAAAACAAGACATAAAGCGGCTTGTCTTAGAATACAACGATAGAGAAGAGGAGGAACTCAATGGAGGGACACAACCCCTGAACTGGACTCAAGGTGGAGGCAGAGTTGCAAACAGGGGGCATACATGGGATGGACACAATAAGACTAGTGGATCACGTCATCGGCATATTTTTCATTCAGGTGCTGGAGTTTACTACGGCAGGAGAAGATAATTCTTCCGCAAGCATAATGATTACAAGAGATTAGATGTCACATAAGCATCACTCACTAGTGGGAACGTAAGTGTACCACCAGCCATTTTAATTGGCTAGTTATCTTTGGCTGAAGAAGTGTTCATTAATCTTGTGTAGAGATACGACTTATGTTCATATTGTTGATAGGTGATGGAATATGAAAATCATCATTGCTTGTACGAACTAGGTTCTGAAAGAGGTGTTAATATGGTGTGTGTAAGAGCAATGTGCTGTTGATCATCCCGCTTTTGGCATTTGTAGCCAGATATCGTAGTATCCTACTTGGGTTATTTGAAGGAATATTGCTTGTCTGCTGGGACACAAACAGATGCCCTATGATATGTCATACATGAAGTTCATTGCTGGTATCAAAATGATTTGCATAGATATGTTTAACCAATTCGTGGGGCTCAAGGAAAAGATGCTTAATGAGTATCTTTATTCTTTCGTGTTGAACTGCTTGACGCCAAATAACAATAGGGTCGTGTTCAGAGCTACTTCACTTTTCAAATGTTCTCACAAATATAACTTCAATTTTTCTATTATTATCTCAAAAAAACAGTATTATTTTAAAAACAAAGTTTTCATAAGCATTCCCTTGACACGACTATGATGTTCATTGCACTGTTTGGCAATTGAAACAAACGTATGTTAGTACTCCAAGTGTCCATGTGAGACAAACATGTTGATGTTCTACAAGGTTGCAAAACTTCTACGAGTTTGAAATAGAACCAACATTCTTGTTTTATATACTGTAGGCTCCTGATACGTCAATATGAAAGCCTAGCCATCAACTTCTTGCTTCTTGGCCTAAAAAGAGTGATCTTTCTCAATAAGTGCAGTTTTGCCACATAAGTAATGAAAAATAAATCGGTAAATAGAAGAATGTGATGCTTAAATGACAGCTGAACACACAAATTAAAAATGTACAGTTCAGGCATTAGAGATAACACAATGAGGTACAGCTTAGTGTTGCTTCTAGTTATTTGATCAAATTCTATCGAGCTGATGTGACAACCATCGAGTATTCTTGATCTCAAGAAGATATCACAAAGCTTGAGTAGACTGAACCTCAAATACCAGTAACTGAACTTTCAAGCCTGTAAATTCCATAAACACATCTCCTGCCTATCAAAAGTCAGTATCTGTCTCAAATATTCATGAGAAAAATTTCTCAATCATGCTATAAAATGCTGGCATCAATAATAAGAGATGCTGTACAGGAGCTTCCTGTGGTTTTGCCTCTCAAAGTTTATGATGATATCATCGATGGAATCCTCCCAATTTTCAGTGTTCTCGAGCTGCATATAGTTGCATATAACAGTGAGCAGTGAAAAACTACTATTGTTGATTTTTTGTTGAGCAGAACAGGAAAGTGTACCTCTTGGCACAATTGTAAAGCAAGCCGGCCGCCTACAGCTGCCTCCTCATGGTTATCTTTTACTTCCAAGTTGATAATTAAAACAGGCTTCAAAAGCACATGATTTCGATTATGTAGATCTGCAACATTTTCCACGGGCATTGAACTGATCAATTACAGGAAGAAAATATATATACTGGAATAGGAATAACCTCCTCTAGAACCAGAGCTATATATACGCGTGCATCTAGGGGACTCAATTTGGTGCATGCGAATGTTGTGAATCCACTAACGAAAGGATGATATCCTGGTATGAACCCATATTGTCAAGTTAAGCATAACATGCAAACTGTTTAACTACCTACTTCTTAGACTATGTTTCCTCTGTTTCCATCAAAACTCCAGTATGAAATATTGCAAAATGAGAACTGCTCCATTGCCAGAAAATTTAGCCTTAAGTCAATGCATCTAACTTAATATGAACATCACAGCCAAGATAGAACAATAAGCTTTGGTTGATACGATGCACAACTTTATGTCCGGAATACATACTACATTACATAATTCAGTTGTGCAGTCATTTTTTAGGATTCCATCATCGAAAATATTAATTCCTTAAAGGAAGATCTCTTGCTTTTATAAGACCATTTGACCTTGATAGCCCAATCCCATCACAACTGTCCTCTTCCACCTTCAATTCTACCATTAACGTGGGACAAGAAATTATGCAAGGGGAGGTGGCTGCACTGACTAGCTACCAATGGTGGTTGCTTAGAAACCAATAATAACACCATGACTCTAGTCATGGTGGAGGTGGCAATGCTGGTAGTGGCTACTTGAATGGAGAAATTAAGTTATTTTGCATGCTTTGCAGAAAATTTTTGTAGCGAATTTCTGAAAAAAAATTGTTCCTTAACATAAGGATAAAACATTTTCGTGCAATTCCGAAACCTTGATGGCAAGTTGCAACTAAATATCAGACAACCCAAACTATAATTTCATTCAAACAGTTGATACTGAATAAACAGAATCAAAACGGGGAGAAAAATTTCATCCAGAAGAAAGTTTTCAACTTGTAATTTGTTGGCATAGGCAAATATAATAATTATCCATTAACTTCACAATTATAACAGAGTAAAGACCAATGATGATGTTCAAAGACACACAAACCTTCAACAACCATATCAAAGACTTTTTCTTCAAATGTCAGTACCACGTCAAAGGTACCATCAGCTGCATTTTCTTGCCAGCGCTGAGGGGCAGTTTTTACAGCTAAGTTCCTCTTGAGCATTGGTAGTATTCCATTTCGTCGATACCTGTACAGTTGCAACTTGTGAGTCTGAAATACTCAATCTATTAATAGAACAAAACTCAGCTTCAACCACGTGTATCTACATGTATTCACTGTCAAAACACACAGCTTTTGATCCGGAATAAGTTATGTGACACATAACATATCTGCGCTACAAACATCTACATTTGAATACCTAATAAGCCAAGGGCAACTAGCCAATATCCTCACATCAGGATCAATCATCCTTTGATACCCCCCACCCCCTCTTCTATTTTTCACTTTTAGTAACCCAGCATTCAATTGCACTCAATAATTGCATTCTACTGTTCTTGCAATTTTTCCTCTGTCTGGTTTAGTTCTCACTTTTGGTCAGATTAATTGCAAGATGAGTATTAAATTTACAAATGTTTCCACCTTTTATTTTTTTAACAAATCAGCAAAAATTAGTTTGAATCTATTTTTAGCTTTAGCTCGAATTTGAGCTCGAGCTCGAACTCAATTCCTTTCCTTCGAGCTCGGCTCGTTTACACCCTACTCTCTCGTTATCTTCTCTCTCCTCTCATTTCACCTTTTACTAAAATGATTTTTATTCAAATAAAAAAAAAATCACCTTTTATTCAATTGAATTTTGTCAAAAATCGTCTCATTAATTCTTTTTTTGCCACACTAATTGAATGTGCTTTTCGATTAGAATTTGATTAAAAATCAGTAGTGTAGTAATCCTCTTCAATGCTTGCTTAAAAACAGTACATTTCGCATACACTTTTCGAATTTCTGCAGCCTCATTTTCTTATAATCCCATATGAACTGCAGCGCATTTGTAGTAATATAAAGCAAAAAATATTAAAAATATATCTACTAGATTGTTATTTTAGCAACTACAAATTCAAGAGTCTAAGAAAACATATTTTTAAAAACAAATGAGCAACAAATATAAATGCTATAATGTACCAAAACTACAGTATTTAATAGTAAGCCTTTAATAATAAGGAAAAAAAAAAGAGTAGCAACCAAAAAGAAAAAACGAAAATCGACCCAAATAAGCAAAAAATTATAAGCTTACAGTTCAGGGTCTTTGCGGCGGAGGTCATCGAGCATGTGCTTATAGGGGGTGCCGAAGTCGTAGACGTTGGGTTCTCTGAGGGAGGGACCAGGCAGCTTAACGTGTTGCCCAGTGCCGTAGGAGGCCACGTCGAACCCTTCTCTCTTCAACAGCGCGTGCGCCTCCATACTCCGGTTCTGATTCGACGAGCACACCATTGCGTACCGAAGTTTCATCTCTATAGTAGTAATTACTCTGTCGATTAATTAATTTCACAGTATATATATATATATATATATATAACTTTTATTTATTTTGCTCTGGGAGTAAAAGCAGCATAAGCACAGGCAGAAGAAGAAGAAGAAGAGAGCGAGAGGCCCACTGGGCCCAATAATGTATTAAATTGGGCTTATTTGATACGAGCCAAACAGACTAGCCCTATTAAGTTCTTGCAGATTGGGCTTCTTAGATACTAATCAAGCCTGGGCCAGCCCAATTTCGGTTCTTCTTTGATTATAACAAGAATCGCATCTTGTTCTCATTTTATTTATTTGTTTATTTATTTTTGTTAAATATTTTGATAGTGTTTCATTACTTGTAATAAAGAAAATTATCAGAAATCATGGTTTTCATTACTTGTTAAATATTTGTTGCGTTCTTATTTGATCTTCATAAATTTATCCATCACATGAGTCGAATTCAAATTATTTTACGATATAAAGAATATTAGGGTAAAAAAAATTTATGGAACGAAAGTCAACGGTTCAAAAAATAGTGAAAAAAATAGATATATATTTCTATTACATCATTATTCACTTGCCCTCATGAGCCTAATATTTCTTGTGTTATGTTCAAGATCATAAATAACTAACAAGACGCTATTCATGTTTAGCTTTTCAATTTAAAAAACCTATAAAAGTAATGTTTGGGTATTATTTTTGAGTGGAAGTAAAACAAATAACTATACAAATAGAAATAAATCAACTCATTTATAATCATATTTTATATAGAGAATTTCATTCTTGATCACAACTATGGGCGTATTAATCAAATGGACAAAGGAAATAGAATTGAACAAACAAATAACCCAGAGTCTTCGTTCAATTATAGAAATATGTTCAATTTCAAAGTTATTTTGACATGATAATGAGGTGGATTCAAACTCAAATTTTAAATTTAAAATGATTTTTTACTGTTACAAGAATTTGGAAACAGGTCTTGAATTTTTATTTTCAAACCCACTTTGTTCCGAACCTGTCTTGTGTTTTTTTATTTTTCTTAATTATTTTTTATATATATTTATGTAATTATTTTATTAAAAATATATGTTTATAAAATTTTAGTAGTATTATTGTTAAAAAATATATTTTTTATTTTTTTAAAATTATTTAATAGATCTAACGACCTAATCTGTCAGCTCCGAGACAAGTTCAAGTCTAAATTCTAAAATTTTTTGATAAAATGAATCTTGAATTTGCCTGAACTCCACCTTTGTCACCCCCTAATTCTAGGTGTAATTGCTACAAAAGCCTTTCCATGAAGGGCACAAACCACATTAATAGTATCAAATATCTCAATTCTACACATTTAAGTTCCCCCTGATATGTCTATGCTTAAAGCATTTGAATTTTCAAGTTTCAACCATGATAAAGCACAAATATTTAATAATCAAAATTTATAAATTTCTCAATATTATTTAAACTGTGTTTATACTTCTTTAGTTGAGGAGTGGTTTAGAACAGCCACTCTCGTTTGTTTTTATTTTCAAGTTTATTTTTATATTTTTAATATTTTTAGAATTGAAAAATTTTTATTAATTTTTTGTGTAAAAATAAAAATATATTTAAATTTTTTATATTGACATGTTGATTATAAAAGTATAGAATGAGAGTGTTGATGGTTATCTATACGTTAAAAGATCTGATTTTTTTTTTTTAAAATGTATTTAGCTATGATGTTCTAAAAGAAAATTTCTCCTATAATTATAATATTTTAAAATAAAAATAATAATTTATGGATCTCATTATAATTCGTTATGTCTCATCAATCAATTTGTATTGGTGTAATTTAATTTGACGTGGGTCGTATTATTTTTTTATGTCACATTAATATTATGTGGATAGAAAGATAAAATATTATTAAATTTATTAATAAATTTTATGATTAATTTTACTTTACCCTTCTTTACTATTGTTAAGTACTCTCTTATACTATTAATTATTTTATTTTACCATCTTATACTCTTATTGTCTCACATTACCCCTTTATTCTTAAACAAATAATCAAATTACTATTTTCTATTATTTATAATAATATTACTTTAAAATATTTTAAAATTAATAGACTAGTATTTATAGTCTGATAATTTTTTCAACTTAATCAATCAGCACTTAATATTAAACACATTTGAAGTTAAATATTGTATGATATTTTTTATTAACTAATATATTTTACTTATAAATTTTCTACTTATCATAAATAAAAAAAAATATATAACATATTTCTAAAAAATATTTTATTAAACATGTAAAATATTAATAAATTTCTCATTTTTATTGGAATTATCAAAATTTCATAAAAACAATGTTAAATTTAAAAAAAAGTCATTTTAAAGTTCAATTTAATACTATTAAATAAATTATAAATAATCGAATTATCGTAATTTAAGAGATACTATGTTCAATTTAAAAACAAATATATCATAGTAATTTTAGTATTTAATTTTATTACTACTATTTGATTATAATGACCATTTTTGAATTTAATAGAACTTCTATGCACTTACGATAATTATTTATTAAAAAAATTATTACTAATTTTTTACGTATTTAATAAAATATCATATAGAAATATTTTATGTATATTTAGATTTATAATGAGAAAAAAATTCATAAGTAAAGTATATTAATTAATAAAAAAATCTTACTATATAAAAATTTAATAGAAATTATGTTAAATTAAAAAATAACTATTAAAGTTTAAGTACAACAAAATTTAAAATGAATTTAATGTTAAGTGTTAATTAATCAAGTTGAAAAAATTATTATAATATAATATAAATTTATTAATTTTAGAATGTTTTAAAGTAATTTTATTATAAATAATAAAATAAGATTGATTTGATTAATTTTTTTTAAAAGTACTGGAGGTAAATGAGACAATAAAAATACAAAATTGAGAGTACAATGTTAACAAGGTGATTAAGTGAAATTAATCATAAATTTTAATTATTTTTAAACTAATACAACATTATATCAAATGTTAATGATCAGTGATATTTTGACAAAATAAGGATTGTAGGGCTAAAAATGACATTTATAGATTAAAAAATTGAGCAATTTTAATTTTTAACTTTCACTAAAAAGCCTTAAAAATAAAAATAAATTGTAGTTCTATTGAAAAATGGGTAAAATAAATATATTTAAATTTTTAAATAATAAAAAAAAAAAAAAAAAAATGTAAACAAACGACCTCTACATTTGTCAAGTAGTGCATCTGGTCGAGTTCAACAACTTCCACAGTTTTATTCTAATAAATAAATCTTATTTTTAAAAAATGATGGATTGTTTATATATATATATATATATATATATATATATTAAAATAATGGTATTTTTATTTTTAAATAAAATTTTATTAAAATATTTAACTAAAAGTACTAAAGAGAAATATTATCAAAGATCCAATTTTAGGGGAGGTGAAAGCAAAAGTCAAAAAGTTAGAGGAGTTGAATGCAAATAATCGTTGCCAAAGTCAAACTTTAGAGGAGTTGAATGCAAATGACCGTTTTAATATTTGGGATTTTCAATCCTTTGATTGTTGCAGGCAAGGGTGGTGGCGTCGATTGAAGATGGAAACAGTGGCGGCTTTTCGGTCATCTTCCAGCAGTCTTTCATACGTGACGCCTTATCGGGCCGCTCAATCTGGGTCGACCCGACTTGATCTCTTGCGGGGTGGGCCCAGGTCCCTGCTCTCTGGCGCCTGGGTTCAGGTAACGACCCTTTGCCTTCTGTGTCTGTATGCTCCACGAGGCAAGGAGATAAAACTAGCAAGAGATGAAGTAGATTGAGTAAAGTAATGGGCTTGTTAGAAGTTTCTAATTTGAAATTCTTTTATCTTGCCTACTTGCCTGTGTGTTGCTTATTGAGCTTTTCTCGAGTTCATTGATTGTGTTTTGAAATCGAATGGCATTAATACCCTTTATTTTTCCGAATTTATTGATTGTTTTCTCGTACGTTGTTTGATGGATGAACTAATGGATCCTGTGATTTGCTCAAGTCTGGTCCATATATTTCAATTTTTTTGCGAGTGAGTTTTTGCGATAACTCAAGCATTTTTTATTGGTATGGGTGCATTGCAGCACAGACCGTCGTTTTCTCATATGAAGTTGGACAACAGAACAGTGGGTTTTGTGAACAGGAAGCAGACTCCTATCAGAGCATCCGTGCAACCTTCTGATTATGGCAGTTCAGCTGATCCTATTGCTCCACTTCAGCTGGAGTCTCCAATCGGGCAATTTCTCTCTCAGATTTTAATAACCCATCCACATCTTGTCCCTGCTGCAGTAGAACAGCAGCTTGAACAGCTTCAGACTGACCGTGATGCAGAGGAAGAGAAGGAAGAGACATCTGCTTCTGGTACTGAACTAGTATTATACAGGTTAGATATGGTTACAGTTTACTGCTTCTGACTTATGAGGTATTCTGTGCGTGGGTAGAGAACTCTCTGGGAAGGTGGTTGTTTGCTTAGTTAAATGTCACATAGGTTATCTATTTTAGTGACCAACTTAATAAACCGAAATAAAGTGCGGGAGTTATAGATTTTTAAGCTTCCAAAAAGTTGTTCATGGGTGTGGATCGTTGTCATCATCCTTGCATATTGAAGTGCATTAGGCTGCGTACAATTAATTGTTTGATGGGATTCTTTTAATTTCAGGAGAATTGCAGAGGTGAAAGCCAATGAAAGGAGAAAGGCCTTGGAAGAGATATTGTATGCGTTGGTGGTGCAGGAATTCATGGATGCTAATGTGCCCTTGGTTCCGACTATAACCCCATCATCACCAGACAATTCTGGTCAAGTTGATATATGGCCCAGCCAAGAAGCTAAACTGGAGAGCCTCCACTCCCCTGAAGCTTATGAGATGATTCAGAAACACCTGGCTCTCATTCTTGGAAATCGACTAGGTGATTCCAACTCAGTTGCACAAATAAGCAAACTAAAGGTTGGCCAGGTTTATGCAGCATCTTTAATGTATGGATATTTCCTTAAACGGATAGACCAAAGGTTTCAGTTGGAAAAGACAATGAAAATCCTTCCACAGGGTATTGACATTGAAAAGAGCAATATCGAACAAGTTACTGCAGAGGAGAGAAGACCTAGTGGCAAAAGCAGTGATGAGCCTCTCAGGAATGCTCAGCCCCAACCTGAAGTGTCTTCCTGGTCTGATGGTATTGCTGCTGGAGGTTTCAACAGGATAAAGCCATCCAGATTGCGAAATTATGTCATGTCACTTGATGGGGAGACACTTCACAGATATGCAACCATCAGATCGGAAGAGGCTATCAGTATCATTGAGAAACACACAGAAGCATTGTTTGGTAGACCTGAGATGGTTATCACACCTCAAGGAACCATTGACTCTTCTAAAGATGAACTCATCAAGATTAGCTTCGGCGGGCTGAAGAGAATTGTTTTGGAGGCAGTGACTTTCGGTTCCTTCCTTTGGGATGCTGAAAGCTATGTTGATTCAAGGTACCATTTTGTTGCAAATTAATCATTGCTTTTTCTGGCAAGGGAACATTGTGATGGAGGTTTCACTGACCAAATACACTCTATAACAGAGTATAACTTTGAGGGAAATCCTGTAGGTCTTGCTTTAATTGACCTGTGCATAGGGAGTATGTTTTGAATTTTATGTGAGGGTTGTAGTATCATCAAGTTGGAATTTGCTTATCTATTATAGTAATGCCTGTTGGATTTTGTAGATCCATCTCTGAGTTTTCAACCTTGATAATGTGGTACAATAAGGGATTCTATTTGTTGTAGTACAGATTGGCATTTTAATCTAAATAGTTTGTGCCCTATCGCATATTCACCTTGCGACACCGCTTGAGTGAGTAAACTCTTTGTCTGAAGGGTGCAGCAAGAGAGATTAGATATGTAAAGTTAGGACTTTCTATGAACGACTCTTGAAAATAATTGATTGTGTTTCTTTTGTTCTTGATTGTCCTTTATTTTATTTGCCGCAGCAAAATCCTGGAAACTGGGTTTTTTGGGTGCAGGATATGAGCTGTTATTTGAAACTAATCCATTGTATATCTTCTGATATTCGAGCAATATGTGTGCTCTTTTTTTGCCCATAGATCAGAAAATATTGAGCTCTTAACCCAACAGAAGACAGAAAACCATTACAGATGAACGATCGTCGGTTTAGCAAGTAATTCCTTTAAAAATCCTTTCAATCACTGTTAATGTTGTGGTCTGAACACTGCAATTGCAGATAAATAGAACTTATATAGGGACTGGGTGCTGTGATATGCCTCATTATGCTTTTATGGTATTTGCCTTTAGCTTTAAACTATGCAGGGTTTTGCCATGAACATCATAGAAGGTTACATTTGCTTGGCTCCTTGTGAGTTGAACTGACATGAACCCTTGCCCATCATAGTAGAACTTCAAGTGTTTCTTGTATCTTTCATAATGTGTATCATTTCTCCATGCCATTGACCCGCCTCCACTTGTCAGAAGTTCCATTGGGCTGCAAAAACATTCAGATTATTAGAACATCTTGAATATGTAGATAACGATGTGATAGTACTGTTTGTTTGGATTAATTTTTACACTCCAATATTGCTGATGTGTTGCAGACAGTGTTCATGCCCATTTATGTACATGGGAATCTTGTTTGCCTGAAAAATAAACAGGTACATAATCAGTATATTTTCCACCAGACATCGTACTCCATATGACTTATGAAGCTATTTTCTCTTGGAAAAGTATAATAATTATATGCACCAGGTATTATATGAGTATACAAGTATATACATTAGAGTTTACCTGTAGAATTGGCAAGAGTTGATGCAGAAGTTCTCTGGTGTCGCCATGAAATCCAATACTTCTTATGGGGTGATGCCCAACCACAATTTTCCAGATAGCATTTGATGATCTGATGGCTGTTTTTAGATCCTAATGAATATATAACAAGCAGGATGTTGATCTTGATATGATTCTTGGAAGTACATTTATAACTCTCTAAATATGGACCAAAACCGACCTTTAGAAGATTGGAAAGATATCTGTCTCTAGGCAGGATGCCTTTCCAGTTGAACTTGTTGGCTGGGCTGTTTTTGCCGAAGTAATTGTTGACAAAAGGAGATGTATCAACAAAGAAAATGTGTACAAACCCTAAACATCAGGTTCAATTTCAGTGTTAAAAATGTGTAAAAGTCGGTGCAGATAGAGAATGAAGAAAATCTGAAGGAGCAAACAACGAGCAAGCAACACCAACCCCACAAGTTTTTTATGTTCTCGTCTTTTTCCAGTGCAATTCAAACTTGTTCGAACAATCATCTCTTAACATTGTTTCATTCACTATGATTCGATTCATACACATATTTGGAAAGGCATCATAAGCAGGTAAAGAGACTTATTTGGGAAGGCTTAGTGAACTCTACCTGCTCGAACAATATAAGACCTTTGGCAGTTCCATCTTCTGTCGCGCTTTTTAAGCAATGGACTTAATTGTGCCTCAACATTTCCATGATAATCATGGTTACCCAGCACTTCATTTCATTCTCAACACGGACGACGAAAATAGGGAGAAAAAAAAATTCAGTATTTCAAGATTTCGTGTAGAGCCAGAATGGATTCTCATGGATCTCCAGGACTTACCTGAATACCAAGGTTTCTGTAAGCTTCTTGCGGTATAAATTTTGGAAAATGACAGAGCAAAAGCAGGGTCATTAACCCCAGTTAATCCATCCATGTAAAAGTTATCACCAGTGGAGACTACAAAGTCAATGCCTAGCTTGGCTCCTACCTCTCCCATCTGCAATCCCCATTCAAGAAAGTGAGAAAAATCTAGTCAGTTTTCAGATTGTACAGGTAATAAATAAAACTCTGACAGGAAAATAAATATGGTTTGCAGATTTGAAATACTATCTAATGTTCGATTATGCCATAACTATTGCTGAGAGAGTGATCGAATTCCTTGACTGTGATTAATTCACGAACTATATTATTACAAGTGGGTTTAAACTGATAATATTAAAGAGTGATTGAATCTCTTTTACTACAGAGGTGACTGATTCACGGACTACTACTATTATAAGTGGGTTCGAACCGATAATCTCCTTTGTGATAAATACTTGGACAAACCAACTTAACTACCATCTTAGCGGTTCCATAAATTTTACAACATAAGATAGTTGGATGTCCTTTGTATACAAAGTGTTAACAAAGATACACAGCTTCTGTATAAGAAACATCATCTGCAATCATGGATTACATGTAAAAATTCATTTGACATAGCATATATATATATATATATATATATATATATATATATATATATTGTTCAAATTTTTACCATATGGGCAACAGCAGATTGGTTAAAAGCTCCCTTTCTTCCCCAATCTCCTACTGCCAAAAATGTTACAGAGCCATTAGCTCCAGTGGGCTGTGAAATCTGCACAAGTTCAGCAGTAAGAGTGACAATGCTTAGATAGAGACAAGCTACCAACAATGGCAGCCCAGAAATACAATTTCTGTATGTGTTAGCCATTTTGCTGTAACTATAAGAGCAGCTTTCACAAGGGTTTTTGCCTAAATGCTCAGAAATCCATTTTTATATTGTTATATAGATGAAAAAAAGATGGTGGGAATCATTCTTGCTTGATATATGTTATTATCTATGTAGGCATTGTGCAATAAATGCTTGTAGAAAAGGGCAATTGCAATAGTAAATGAAAGTATAAAGTGTCTAAAGAGAGGTGTTGGGCTTTAAAAAAATAAATCTCATGAGATCATTTCAGTATTTTGGATTTAATGTGGGATTAAAAGTACAAGTATCTGTATAGCCAAAATATTTATGTCAATGTAAATATATGTAAGAAAAGTAATTTTTATTGACTGGTTATGTGATTAAAATTATTAATGCCAGTAAGCAACATAAAAATTCTATGTAACATATGGAAGTGTAGAAAATTAAATGTCGAAAAGTAAACTATCACTAAAAGTGATTCACTCAAGTTATTTGCTTCTTTCCTTTTCTTTTTTTAATGTCTTCGCACGAATGAAGTAATATACAGTACAAATGCGCTTGCAAGAATGAACCCCCTGGGGGAAAAAGAAAAAAATGTTTATGTGCTTGCAAACATTTAGATTATGATAAAAATTCAAAAACCACACATTGCACTAAATTATTTTATTAAATTATTATATAAATTATGGTTTAAAAGTTTATTTAAAATTGCACCGCTTTATATGATTTGGTGGCGGTTTGAAATTTGAATAAATCAAACGCATTTCCTATATATATATATATATATATATATATATATATATATATATTAAATTTATTAATAATTAATACTGGTTTTAGTTTGATAATTAAATTGTAATTATAAAATTTATTTAAAATTTACGAAATTAGCAATTTATGTATTCCTCAACTTCTTATAAAATTTATTTATTTTTCATTTACCTCAAGTTGTGATGCAAGGAGAATTTATGTTTAATTTCAATTTTAAAAAAATTAGCATTTTTTTAGAAGTGGTGGTTTATTAAATTTTTTCATAGATTTTTTTCTACTTATTTTTCAAGTGTTTTCTTTCCTTTGTAGTTTTCTGGCACATGGATAAGTCAATTTTTATGTTCAAAAAATAGAAGATAAAGAAAATAAATATTTTTTTTTGTACATGCTTAATTTTTTTTGTATTTATGATGTTTATATATTCAGTGCTCTGTTGAAGGTGAAGATACAATAAATACTATTTTTTGCTATAAATAGTGTTGATCGCAATATAAAAATATGCATTTTTGTTACAGATAACAATGACAGAGTACACAATATTTATGTAATTATGCAGAGGTTGAAATCAAATGTCTTAATTGCTACAATTGATATTATTTACAATCACTATTTGCAATCACTCAATTTGTTTTGTTCTGCAACTAACACTTTTTTTTGTAGCTAAAGTATCACCATTTATCATGTCATCACTATTGATAATAATAAAAAAAATATTACAAAATCTTTTCCTTGATCTTTGATAGGAAATATGGAGAAAAAAAAATATTTTTTGTATTATAATCAACATTATTTGTAGTATTAGTACCACAATTATTGTACCTTTAATGTTTCAGTAATAAAAAATATTACGAAATTTTTTTTCTTTGCTTTTGAGTGGGAGAAAAGAGAAAAGATCATGAGATAGCGGATGATGAAGAACATTCCCATAAAAATTTATTTTGAAAATGTCATTATGGGGCAAATTATTACTATATATAAATATAAGTTGAGTGGTTAAAATACTGTAATAAATATGAATTAAGGGGTAACGTACTGCTAAGTTATTTTTGCGCGCAAAGTATTGAAATGGTGAAAAAGTTGAGTGCCATTTACCCATTAATAAAATCAAACATAAATATATATAGGTGGTGTGATTTGATTTATTTGAATTTCAAACACAAAACCTTATAAAGCAGTGCAATTATGATTAAAATTTTAAACCACAAATTATGTAGTATGTCTAACAAAAATAGTTTGGTGCAAGGCGATTCATATCATTTTTCAATTTTCATAATCAACCCTAATTTGTAAATGTAAAAACCTTTTATGCTTTTGTCATTGATAGCTTTTTATTTAATTGTAGATTCATACATATAGTTCCTTATCAGTTATTAATGAGTTTTTATCTTGTATTAAAAAAAAACATATAAATGGAAAAAAATATTCTTCCATGAGTTGAATTGGAGAAAAAAAAATATTCTCATAACAAGGGGAAAAAATGTTCTTCCATCAAGTCAAAACAAACAAATAAATATATAAATAAATAATGCATCCATGGATTTTCCCCATTGTTGCAGCCATAGTTCCTTTTTGTCTCACTTTGGTCTATCTTTTAGTATCAATAGCTACTAACTCAAATAAAAGTTTTGATCTCATTTATGATATATTACCTACATTCCAAGAATAGAAAAAGAGAAAAGAAGTCCTTTTGACATAGAGTTTAAAATGAGAATTAAAAATAAAAAAAATTATCCTAAAAAAATTATAATAGAGTGTTATTGATATTATATCATTACTTTATTATTAAAAAATAATAAAAAATAAAATCTTATTTTGGAATGTCAAAAAAATTAGGAATAGAAATATAAATCAATCAAGTTGAATGGAACAATGAGTTGTTTCAAGTTTGGTTTGAATTTGTTAATGATGTTGAAATTGTATTTAAACTTGATTTTATTATTAAATAAGTTAAATTCAAATGAATTTTAATTAAATTTAATTGAGTATAGCTTGAGTTAGTGTTTTCATAACCGAATCGGTGATCAAACTAATCTTACTAATTATCAGCGGTTCAACCAGTTGAATCGGTTTAACCGGCGGTCGGACTGGTTTAATAAAAGTTAATTTTTTTTATTATATTATGTAAAATGATAATATAATAGACTAATTGTTATTTAGCACATTTTAAATATAAAAAATATAAATAACTACCTAAAAAATATCTAACAAAACATAAAATCCAAATAACCATATAAATATAATAAAATATAAAATATAATTTTTTTGAAAAAATTAAAATTGGTCAAACTCAGTTTGACGGGTCCGGATTTTCGATTTTATACCATTAAGCGGATCAGATCGATATTCGATTCTCAATTGAACCGATCGGTTCGATCCAATTTTCAAAACAATGACTTAAGTATAGTTTGATATATCATTTATACTATCGAATCAAATTTCAAATGTTATAAAAAAAAAAAAATTGAAGAAGAAGAAGAAGAAGAAGCTTACATATGGATAAAGTCTAAAAAAATGTTTAGGCATTAGGTTTAGTATATAATTTTTTGGTAACAGATTTTATTTCATTTATCTTTTTTGGCAGTGTATTCTCTCTTCCGTAAACATAGCCTAATTTAGTTGAATATGTAAAATTTTCATTTATTTTTTATTTTTTATTTTCTATTTTCATTCATCATATATTCCTCGTTGCAGTGTCATGAAAAAAAATAAAAAAAAAATCTTGATTTTTACAGTTACTGGTGATTTGTGGGTGTTATGGCAGCGGAATGTCCGAATGCGAAGGGAGGCACACGAATATTCGCTAGGTTCCCGCTTTTATCCCATTCCAGATCCATCGGCTTATTCCCAGAATTATTCCCTCCAATTATTATCCTACATATTGTTTGGATAAGATTTTTTTTTATAATTATATTATATTATTTATTTGTCAAATGTAAAATTATATTCATAAATTATACAATAAAACGGCAAATTATCACCAGAACACTAGTTCATCATCTAATTATCTCAAAATTTACTACTACCCCACTTTAAAATACCCAAAATGAAAATTTAGTTTGACAAAAATAGTTCGACAATATATTGCAAAAGACACAAAATTCTAATCTAAATTGTACTTAACTAAATCTAAATTGTCAGTAAAATATATGACTTTATACTTACTATATAATTAATTGGGCTCGACCAAATCAACCTGATTAGAGTTTTTCACAACAAAATAAACAATTATAGTACGCAAAACAATACTGAAAACAAAAATTTGGTTTGACAAAAAAACAGTTGCATAGGATTTTATCTGGAAATTATAGTCCAAATCAAAATGAGCTCAATCCAAGTAAAACGCGACATTTTATTCTTATCACGTGATTAGTTGGATTCGAAAAAGCGATGGCTTTAAAATTTTCCAAATAAAAATAAATATTTTAATTAAGTCATAATGTCCTAAATAATATACCAATAATTCTACGTCGTCTGTTGTTTACTACTATAATATTTTCACGTCATTGCATATAACTCGCCAAGAGCCAAATACTCTTTATCCCATATAATATATATATATATATATATATATATATATATATATTATATATATATATATATATATATATATATATATATGCATATTATGACCACAGATACAAAATTATCCGAACAACAAAGTGATGTTTTTGTTCTTCGTTTTCTCTCAATTTTATCTGTTTGATTCTTTCTGCTAATTAATAGATATATACATATATATACATATCCATTGTTTGTGATCAGTCAGAGAGCTATAGCCATGGCCTGTCCTGGAAACAAAACCGTGGTTCTGTCGTGCCTCTGGCTGGCCACCATCTCCTTATTTTCTTACCAAATTTCGGCTGAGCTTCATAGGTTTGAGCAGCACACCAAAGGTGACGGCACACTAAGTTTTCTGGTCGTTGGGGATTGGGGAAGAAAGGGAGAGTTTAACCAGTCTGAAGTTGCTTTTCAGGTACCCTTTTGGTTTGTTTGTTAATTCGGATCTTTTATTTTAATTTTATATTTTATTTTATATTTTATTTTGTAGATACACATGAATTGTATATAATTCACGTAAAATATATATTTAAAAAATATATATTTGTAACAATAGAAATCGAGATGAAACAATAGAGAATCCAAATTACTGAATTTGCATATAATTCACGTAAAATATATATTTAAAAAAAATATATTTATAACGATAGAAATCGAGATGAAACAATAGAGAATCCAAATTAATGAATTTGCATTGCTTTTGATATGGAGAGGGGCTTGAGTTTTTTCCCCCTTTTTTGGGGTGATGTATTTTTAGTTGATGTTGCACATTCAAGAACTCATTCATTGCTTTGTTTGGATCTTGAATTTCGATAAACGTTATAGAAAATATATATATTTTTTGTTGGGATTTTAATAAAGAATAAATATGATAAAATTGTTTGTATAACACAATTAGGAATTGTTAAAAAATATTAATGAGTTATATCATGGTTTTGGATTTTAAGCAAAGATTTGTCTATTTTTACATAGTTGGCTTATTTGGCTATTAATAGTTGATATTTATAAATTACCGAACGATGATTGTTTATCGTTATTAATTGATATTTAATCTAATAATATATTTAATTGCTTTATTTAAAAAAAATTATTTTATGATTTTATTCCATGACATATTTATCATCATGTTGCATATATGACAAAATTTGCTTGATTTTGATGGTCTGCAGATGGGAAGAATTGGAGAAGAATTAGGTATAGATTTTGTAGTTTCAACAGGTGATAATTTCTATGATAATGGGTTGGAAGGGGAGACTGATCCAGCCTTTGTGGATTCATTTACCAATATTTATACAGCCAAGAGCCTCCAAAAACAGTGGTTTAGTGGTAATCTTCCTGCCCCTGCACAAGAAAAAAATAAAAATTAAAACTTAGAAAAAATAATAATTGTCACTGAGGGAGCCACGGATCGCCTTCCTCTTCCCCCAACTCCGTAAAATTTTAAATTAAATATAAATTATATATATAAATTTATTAATTTTCAAATTTTTATCTTTCTGGAAAATTAAAAATATCTCTATGTTGTTATTAAAAAAAAAAATCAATTTTTTCTCACCCCAATTTACGTTTTCTGGCTCCGTCCCTGGTAATCGTATTTTAAAATTAAAACCTAATACTAGTTGATTTTTTTTTTTTGTGTAATGACAATGTAATTTCTCCATGCAGTTTTAGGGAACCATGATTATAGGGGTGATGCAGTGGCACAAATGAGCCCTGCCCTTAGGAAAATTGATAGCAGATGGCTTTGCTTGAGATCTTTTGTAGTTAATGCAGGTGATCTTTTTTTTTTTTTTTTTATCAAATATCAATTTTAATTGTTGTAATTTAAAGTTTCTTGATTAAATTTTAATGTCATCTTTTTTTTTAATTATTTTTCTCTTTTTAATAATTTACAGAAATTGCTGAGTTATTCTTTGTGGATACCACTCCTTTTGTGAATGACTATTTTACAAACCCAGAGGATCATATATATGATTGGCGTGGTGTGACCCCTACAAAGAGCTACAATGCCAAGGCATTAATGGTATGTGAAAGGGTGTTTTTTTACATGCAATGAAGTCAATAAAATAATTAATAGATATAAATAGTTTTTTTGTTAATGTTGGATTTATACTTGTTTGAAATTTATTAGAATAATGATTTTATATAGCTAAATTTGATTTTTTTTCTCAAATAATATATCGTTATCCCGATCAGAGTGTCCATTAAGATGGGATCATGAAATTTTTTGGTATATATAACTTTATGTCAATTTAAAATCAATTTTTAGTGTTGTATGCTAAAATTTTGCATTGAAGATGTACAAATTAATCTTCATACGAGAGCCTATTGCGCCTCTATTACACAAGAAAAAGCTAAACACTACTATGTTTGAAGATCGTTTCAAATTTGATATACGCCAAATGAATATGATTTATAAAAAATATAAATATTTTATTCATTTAACATGTATTTATGATATATAATACGAAATATAATATTAAATAACTTACACGTCCATATAATATATATATGACTTAAAAACAAGTGGCAAAATTTGAGACAATGTCACATGTGCATATATAATGTATCATTGTGAGCATATGATCTTGAATTTATTGTTGCCAATTTTCTTTGTTTGGTATAGAATCTTGAATCAGCATTGAAGGAATCAAGGGCAAAATGGAGAATTGTGGTGGGTCATCATGCCATCCGAAGTGTAGGGCATCATGGTGACACCCCAGAGCTTGTACACCACCTTCTCCCCATTCTTCAGGTAAAAATCCTCTTAAAAATCATAAGAGGAAAAACCAAAAAGCCGAAAAAATTATTTTCAGTTGTTTTTCTTTAACTACTTTACTTAGAGAAATATATTAATTAGTGGGTTTTTTTTTTTCTTGAAAACTTTAGGCCAACAATGTTGATTTCTATATGAACGGGCATGACCATTGTCTTGAAAGAATCAACGACAAAGAAAGGTATGATAAAAAAATGATACCCATCTTTATTAATTTAAATAGAAAATATGATAATTCTATGTCAAATCATGTGTATATTTTATTTTGTTTTTTAAAATAAATCTGTGGTTGGATTTCTTTGCAGCCCTATCCAATTTTTGACTAGTGGGGCAGGGTCAAAGGCATGGAGGGGAGATCTAAAAAATATGAATGAAGAAGGCCTAAAATTCTTCTATGATGGGCAAGGGTTCATGTCTGTTCAATTGACACAAAGTGATGTGGAGATAGTGTTTTATGATGTTTTTGGTAGAGTTTTACATAGATGGACTAGGTCCAAGCAGCTTCACTCGGATATGTAAATATTTGAGAGTAATTTTTTTCTCTATTCTTTCTTCTTTTTTTTCAAACAGAAGATACTGATTGATAGCTTACCAATAAACTATATTGGGTCGTCTCAGATCAGGTAGATGTAAATAAATAAAAGTAGAAAACTTAGGTACCCCAAGTCCCATTCTCGCGTTTTCACATCAAACAACGAGAATGGTGCAATATTGCGCCAGAACAGCTCGTATTGTGGTGATATGAGATGATCATGCCACTGTGAAATACTCGGTGTAAACAGCTGTTTACGCCACCTTCCAAAAAGTTGGAAAACTAGAAAATAGGCAACAAATTATGTGTGTACAAAGAAATAAGTAAAATAGAAGCTGTTTAGATTGAGATGTGATACAATGTGTTGCCCCTGAGAATTATTTTTTTTTCTTTTAGTGTAATACATTTGAGATTGAATTATTTTAAAACTCATACATGTGGATTATTTATTTATTTATTAGTTTATTTATTTTGACCTTTGGTAAAATCCATCTAACTTCAGTATGTAAATCAATTTTTGTCACTAGGCATGATGTTGCAACCTTTGAAACTTAGTCTACCAACATAATTGGCCTCCAAAAGAATGGACCAACATAAGTTCACCATAAAATTTTTGGTCTTGAGACAATTAACAGGCCCACCACACTATTCAGTTGATCCTAGGCGTCCCGTTGGCCCACCCTAATTGTGATGTGTAAATATTTATATAGGGTTATAAATAAGTCGAGTTTGAATCAAATTTAATTATTTTAAATTTTATTATGCTTATAGTTCAAGATATTTTTAATATCTTATTTGTGATGTAATAGGAATGCAGGAAAAATCTGAGATTTGAACGAAGACATGAATACGAATGTTATGGTAAATTTATTGATTTCAAGTTCAATTTTTAGGAAACTCAAGGCTTTATTTGGTGTTATTTTCGATTGTTGAGAGAATACTTTTACTAGTAGGATTGAAAAATGTGTTTGGATATTTTGTTGGGAAGAAATGGTATGATATATTATAGAAAATATTTTTTTTACTGCAGATATCTTATTGATATTATTTATTGTAGTTAGTGGAGTAAAGTATGGTATATAATTATTTAAATATTATAATAAATTATTGATATTTTTTAAAAATGAAAATATTATTTACATAAAATATTAGTGATAAATGTATTTTTATTTCTGAAAAATAAAATTGTTAGAATGAAAATGAAACCAAACAAAGCTTCTATTTTTAACTTTCATTTTGGATTTTCTGATATAAATTGCAAATTCCGTAGTTGGATGAAAGAGAAATGGCAGAAAGCTTAAGAAATAGATATGATTTTTTATATTTAAAATGATGGATTCAAAATTAAAAATTTATAACAATAAATTTATTAAATTTTTTTGAATAATTTTATGTTATTTTAAATGATCGAACTCTTATTTTAAATTATTTTTTAAATTATTATAATAAATTTAATAATAACCTAATAAATTATCAATTCAATTAATCTCTGACAACGTGAATATGTAGACGTGTACTAGATGCAATTGGAGAAAGTGTGTATTGAAAAGTGAGAGAACCTAATGATAATGAGATGAATGAATAAGAGTTTTTTTTGTTCTTTTCTACAAATGGGCTGTAGCCGAATTAGCTATAAAAATTGGATCCTCTTAGCATAATAGTGAATTTTACACCTACTTAAAAAAAAAAAAAAAAAAAAAAAGGGAAGTAGTCAACAAATTAAATGAAAAAAAAAATAGTATGATAAAAATAAAGATAAAAAGTTTTAAAAAGTAAAAACATCCATACACGCCACACGAGTATCAATTATGGTAAAAATCAATATTACATATTAAGTGAAAAAAGAAGGAAAAAATCAGACAAAATAAAAATATATAAAAATTATGTATGATAGCATCCACAGCCTTCAAAATTTTGAAGTTACCTAATTTTGATTTTTTTTCCTATCAAGGATAAAACAATAATATTTATATTACACCCATAAGATTGTCTTTAAAATTTTGAAGTTATTCAAGTATAATTTATTTTCTATAAAGGATCAAAATGTAATATCTATACCACACCCACAAGAATGCCTTTAAAATTTTTATAGTTACCTAAATATAATTTATTTCCTTTGAGGAGTCAAACGATAATATTAATACTATACCTGCGTATATTATTTATTAGCAGAGGCGGAGGGAGGGGGCGGCTGCACCCCTCAATTCTTCAAAAATATATATTTTTATTTTATAAAATTTAATAAAATTAAAAATTTTGCCCCCTTTAAATTATGAAATTATTTTAATTGCCCCCGTCAAATTTTTATAATCTTATTTTGAATATGAAAATTTAAAAATATTGTAAATTATTTGAAACTTCATTTTTTTAAAATTTTAGGTGCCTATTATTAATATAAAGTTTTAAAATGTATTTGTACTATTAACATTTTATTATAATTTTGTCTTTACAAATATAATTTATATTAATAAAAAAATACTCATTATTGTTATTTTTTTATATTTATTTGTTAGTTTTAACTTATTTGATTCCACTTTTTACTTATTATGTGAGATTATTTTAATTTTTATGTTGCAAGAAATCATAAAAATAGTTTATTCATAATACATTTCATTTGGTTAATAATTATGAAATAATGCTCAAATGTTTATAATAATTTTTGGAAGCAAGGTTCATTGATAAATTCATTTTTGACATATTATTATAAATTTTTATAACGTTAAGAATTATTTTTATTTAAACAATACTTATCTTTTCCAATAATAAAAAAAACTTCATCAGTTTTTTAATATATTTTTAATTCATTGTTTTCTTATAATATTTTTTCATTCACATTTATATAATTTATTTATTTTATTGAGTTTCTTTTATCTAATACTTTGCGTTTTATTTACTTTCTAATTTTGTTTGATCCAATAAGAATTAGATTCTCCTTTCATTTTTTGTTATGATTTGAAATATGATTTAACAATATTACAATTAGAACATTAAAATTAATTTTTTTTTGAAAAATTTTCTTCAAGTAATCTTTTATAAATATATAACTACTTATATAAACTACATTATTTGAAGAATATTTTTTTTTCCACAATAATAAGATAATTTTGAATACTTTCATAAGATTGTAATGAAAGTGTGAGAATTATTCTAATATCCGAATTATATTTTATAACTTCGTAAGTTAGTTTTTATTTTGTGTTAAATTGAATTAGAATTGATTTTTATTTTTATTTAGGAGTCCTTTTTTTATTCGAATACTTATGCAGATATAATATATATGATAAATATATGTATAAATATCACAGTTTTATTTATAGTTGTATTTATTTTTTAATAACTAATTAATAAAAAATTGCAATAAAAAATATTTTTATAAGTAAAAATAATAATTAATATTATATTTTTAATGATTGAATCTCGCCCTTAAACCTGAAATCCTGGCTCTGCCCCTGTTTATTAGGTATTTGAATGATGAATAAGTATTCAATTTTTTTACAAAATAAAATATTTATCCATCATTCATAAATTTGATGTATTATTTATCGGGTTTAACGTTTCAAATACTTAGGGTCAAACTCGAGTATTGGGCTAATAATAGGCTTAAATTTAGGAAGTTAGTAAATCCTTTTTCCATTTTAACTGATCTCGATTGCATGCCAAGATAAGAATGTTGTGTATCTTATTGATGTAATTTCTTTTTAAGGAAAAATCAAAATTTTCAGAATTTATAATTTGGTCAGAATTGAACAAATTTGGTTAAAAAAAAAAAACCCTTACTGCAATATATAATGTAGATACATTGAAAAGCCAAATTCAATGACTATTTTAAGCTATAGAAACTTTTCTCCTATTATAAAAAATAAAAGAAGATAATTTTTTTATTTTTTACCAACAACTATTTAATAAAACATGTGTACAAGCAAAAAGTTTATAGTTTTTATTAGCACAAATATGCAGTTTTATAAAGCAAATTCTAAATAATTATGTTCTTTGATATCAAACAAATTGGAGACCATCCAAATCATTATTCAACTACTTCTGCACCTTATTCTAAATTTATTTAATTAATTAATTTTCAATTTTTAGTTAAACATGGGATGAAAAATATATAAAATATATCTTATAATTTTTTTATTAAAAAATACGATAAATTTTAAAATGAATATATAAAATATACGGATAAAATATAAATATAAAAATATAATTTGAAAAAAATACAATTTATTTGACATAAACACGTGTTAAATTAAAACCTCGGCACTCACCGCCCACAAAAAAAACACGTTCTGACGTGTCCTTTAATCATTGAAATTCAAAAAAAAAAAAGGAGGACAAAGAAAGCATAGGCAAAACGCCGGGGTCCCGCTGCTCGACACGTGGCAACCTATCAACCGCCACTCTCAAGCAGCTCTGAGCTCTGTCCCGTATTTCTCTCACACCTTTTTGTATGTATCTCCTAGAAATTTTCAGTTTTCACCAAAGAGAAGGCAAATTGCACTGCGTTTTTTCCTCTTCTATTCCACGTCTCCAAATTCCCATTTATTTCACTTTTCTATATTCTTCTGCAAAATAATTTTTTGGAGGTAAAAGAAAGGATTTTTTTTTCGGGCTCTTCAAGAATTAGCGGATTTTTCTGCCAACTTTTCTGAGTCTGCAACTGTGTACATTGGAGAGAGAGAGAGAGAGAGAGAGAGAGAGAGAGAGAGAGAGAGATTGCAAAATTTCTGCCCTTCTTTGTTCCCATTTTCTGGTTTATATTTTGCTTTGCATTTCAAAAATCAGCACCATTTCGAGCCAAAATCAATATAACTTGAAAACCCAGATTGAAATTCAACGGAACTGTATAAGGAGAGAGTTATTTATCTTACCTTTTCATCAAGACTGATATTTTTGGTCAGAGATTGGAAAAGAAAAACTAAAGCTCCAATAATGGAGAAGAGAGCAAACGATGCACCCACCGTAATGCTGACATCAGGGGCCAGCGGGAGAATCAATGCGTTGTTTTCTCTACGCGCGTTGAGGAGTTCATGGCTGCTGATCAACGCATTTTTCTTGATTTTGCTGCTGCCGTTTCGCGGGAGGCGGCGATGCATGGCGGCACCGGAGTCGGCGGAGAAAGGTGGTGGTGGGAAAGAAGAGAAGCCGTCGGCGGCACCGGGGAAGGTGGTGAGGGTTCCGGCAGCGATGGTGCCGCGAAAGAGCGCGGTGGACAAGGAGGTGGCGGCGCGGCGGGCGTTGGCGATTAAGAGGGTGGTGGAGGATAATGGTGATGAAGATAATAAGGATACTGTGAGGGAGTATTCTTTGTTTGTTACTTCCAGAGGTGACACTATGTTTACCCAATCATGGACCCCGGTTAAGGTGCAACTAAGGTAAAAATTTTCATTTTTATTGTGCTTTTACTAGGTTATTTGTGGGATTTTTGTCGCTATAATAAATTATTTGATTTTTTTTTTTCTCTTTTCCAAAGAAGAGGGTTTTCTTGAATATTTCCGGAACTTGGTTACGGTGATGTTAATGGCGTATTATGCTTTTTTGGGTGCCTTGCTATGCAGAAAAACGGAATGTGTTTCTGAATTTTACAGCATTTTTATTGTCCAACGCTTCTTTGTAATGTCTTTTTCTTCTTCCTCTTGGATTTCTTTTTGGTTTTTGCCATTGGTCTAAAGTACAGTCATATATGAAGCTACTAAAGAAGTATCAGATGATAGATAACTCAATTTTCAAGTTAAATCTCCTTTTATTTGGGAACACACCAATTTACTCTTTATTGGCAAATGATTTGTGCAGAAAATGCAACAACCATGTGTAGAAGAAATAATATCAGTTTTTGTTTAGATGATCGTGAGAAGGAGATAACAATCAGTTTCCTGTTACGCCATTGTTTTTTTATCATTTGAAGTAGTAGTTGATTTTAACAAAGACACCACAGTTTAACAATTCAAATGATCTAGTACTGTACTTGGTAAAGAAGAGATAGTATGCTTCTGTTGTTCCTCTTGTTTTTATCGGTTGTTAAAGATTCTTGAACGTGACAACTCTCTGAGGTGAAATATTTATGAAGGTTGCTTTGTCCACATGCTATAAATTGATGTTGCTGGTCATCCTTAGCTGCATCGGAATATATCTAGATATACAGGAACTTCAAATTGAAATTTAACAGGATTACTCCCACGCAATATGAACAGGGCCCAGAGGAATTACAGTATCTTGTTTTTGGTCACCTTCTAATTGGACCGCATCCCAAGAGTTGCAAAAACCCAAGCTGCTTTTGTGAGGATGGCCCTTTTTCCCTTTCTGCAATAATTCTTTTTGTGACAGGACATGGGGGATGGGGAGAAGATAAGATTAGGAGTATATTAGTACTGCTAGTTTAGTTATTTGCAAATGTCATTGTTGCCAATTGCTATCCAAGAATGTCACTTTTTGCAGGGTTTAAAATTATTCCTGACATTGCATTCAATTTCAAAGTCATCATGAGAAAGGCTTTGGTCTCTGAGGACTGAGTAGTATTCTGTGCCAAAATAAAAAAGAAAAAGAAAAAGGGACATAATTTTATTTCTTCTTAATCAAATGATGCAGCAAAAAATTGTGTCGACATAAGATAAGTTGCTTATTGCATGCATCTCTTTAATTGTCAGAATTTCTTAGTATCTTTTATTTTTTTGTGAATTCACTCTCTAAGGCCTGTTAGGAATTAATTATTTCAGGTTATCCTGAAATGAAGTGAAGGCCTTGCGTTAATAATTATAGATATTTGAACTTAAGTTGCAATGTGTTCTCCCATTCCAACGTTTGAGGTTCTAGTTGATCTTCAGAAAATTTGGTAATTCAAATAAGAACTGGAAATCCGAGACATTGATTTCTCATGGTCACTTCACATATTATGAATGTATCTTGCCAGGAGCTACCAATGCCATTTAAATTTTCCAGATGTTCGAAATTCTTCTGTGCAATTGCATTGGATAGAAAAGCTAGCTCGATTGGTAAGAATTGAGTCTGGAACCACTAAAATCATCTAATCCACAAGTATGGTTAAATACACCAGTTGTTTCTTGCAAATCTTTTATTATCCCCAATAAAAACTTCTTATTACCTAAACCCAAAAACCAAAGAAGAAAAGAAAGGAAAAAAGTTTGGGTCTTCCATGAGCTTACTTTCAGCATTTTAAGATATATTAATTTCACTAATTAGTTTCCACCTCTTGTCGGGATCTCTTCGTTAGAGGTTTTTAACATCTTTCAGCCAAAACAAGATTATCCAAGTTATTGTATGCACTTCTAGCTGCATTACCTCCTTTCTTCCCTGTAAATAAGGTTTTATTGGTATCTTTTTCTTCCAAATGTGTATGCCACCAAATTTCAGGATCAAACATTGATCATATTTGTTTTTTGATGTGTAGGGGAGTGGTTGTTCTCTTGCATGGCCTGAATGAACACAGGTCTGTATGCTACAGTGTCCATTATCTGATGAATTTTATTTGGTTCTGTTTTTCCTTTTAAAGCTCTTTCCCCACCTCTTAAAATGTGCATTTCTTTAACAGTGGTAGATATAGCGATTTTGCCAAGAAACTGAATGCAAATGGCTTCAAAGTTTATGGAATGGATTGGATTGGTGAGTTGAAAATATTCTACATTTGAAGTTCTTATATTAAGAAATAATTCTCCATGTTGGAAAACTATTATGAATTTTTTTTCCTTCTATTCCTTTTAGCTTGAGAGATGGGAAAATAAGAGGTGGAATTTTACGTTTTTCAAATTATGATGTATTCATCTGTTTAGCTATTTCATGGTTCTTTATTTTGTGATTATCTGACAGAGGGACTAGAAGAAGAAAACTAGTAAAGGTAGACACGACTTTCAATTGATATTTTTGTTATTGTGAATATTATGTTGTCAATTGTCTTATCTGAGAAATATCTACTGGTAAAGGACCAGTTATGCTTTATAAACTCAATATGACTGCACAGCAAGCTAGTTTTGTTGGTTTTAATTTGGCATGTATTTAAATGCAGGAGCAAGACTTGGGTAAGTAGTGGGAGGGATTGACTTAATATCTCTTGAGAACATTTTTCACATGTGATGCAATAGGAAAAGAGAGTGGCTGTTCCTGTTTTTTTTTTTTTTTAATGTAATCAGAGAAAAGTTGCATGTGAGATTGTTTTAAGCCTCAAGGTGAAGTATGTTAACTGGTTCAACTAACCTAAAAGCTAGGTAATTATTTTTTTGCATGTGTATTAGGTGAAACAATAGAGAAACTTGATTTAATTTGTCAGTTGGAACATTTTCACTATTTACAATACACTAAAAACAACAAATATCTTGTTCTATTTATTTAAATCTTCATGATCAAACTGGAGTTTACTAGTTTCACGTGTATTGTTAATTATTCAAATGTGAAAATTTGTTTCATGCTGGTCGTTGTGTTTAACTTTATTGCCAAATCTATTACATTTAAGTCAACAGTATCATCATTTCTGTTACAATTGAGCACAATTACTGAACTGGAAGACCATATGTACAGAGACAATGCCCCTTCACAATAATGAAAAGCCTGGTTAATGTGCTTCTCTCTTTTCAACTAAATTTAAATTGAGAAACTCCTATTTTTGCATCTGAAATTGTTGGAGAATTCGCCTAATTGTCTGTAAGTGTGTGTGTGTGTGGGAGAGAGGAGAGAGAGAGAGATAGATAGAAGGCAGTACATGAAGAGAGAGAAAGAGAGAAGGCAGCACAAGAACTGCTGCTAAAAGAGATGTGGATTTCATGTAGTTATGTAAACTAAACATGCTATTTCACTGCCCATATGGTTTAACCCATTGCATGAGTTCATATAGCTAAAAGTAGTCTTCTGAAGTTTATATTGGCAGTAACCAACCCTATGATGGAAAATCATAGCGACAGCAACAAAGATTATGGTTCTGTCAAATTGGCCTCGAAACAAGAAAAGGTCGTAATAAAATGTTTCTTGCTATTTTCTAAACCACAAACCACTCACAGAAAAAGGAAAAATCTAAATTATTGGTTGGTGTAAATCTTCCTCAGTTTTCCTACTTTCTTTTACCTTTTCAAAAAGTATGCTATATGCGTCATTCATCTGTTGGATGATGGACCTCAGATAACCTTGTTTGCTGTCATGTAGTCTAGAGACTACGGTGTACATTTGTTGCAGGGCATGAATATATATCAACATGGATGCCATTGGTTCGTAAAAGTAACATGTGAAGCCCAGTCTTCATAAGTAAGCATGTTATTTGAGTGTTTACATCTACCTCGCATGCAATGGATGATAGAGGGAGAAGGCATGTTTCCAAAAATCTAGATATCTAGAAGAACCTCTTGAAGCTAAAAAAAATACTGTATCTCAGCACATATTTATATAGTACATTTGAACAGTTGTTCCTCCTTAAATCAATTTTACAGGCTTGCAGTTTGAAAGAGGCGCTTAAGTGGTTGGTGCCCTCTGTTGTCAATAAAATACTCAGCAAGTTCAAGTAAACTTTGATTGAAAACCCTGATTACTATAGAAGAGAATTAGTCCGGCCCAGGAACCGTCATTGTGATGACTCATTTCAGACTTAAATGATAGACTTTTGCCTTTTATATTGCTGGTGCAAGTTTTTGTGTTCTCTCTGAACGTGTTCCTTAACCCCTGGTTCAATCAAAAAGAATATTCAGTTGCTATTCTGCTTGTTAAGACATTTTTTTGCTGGTCAAATAATAATCTGGCACTAAAATCAAGCCTTGAGCTGCTAGAGTTTCTATTTTCTAATTTACATGTTTTCATTTCCGTCTATGATATATGCTTATTGTCCAAAGGATCCTCTCTATAGTAGCCTCAGTCTTTTACCTTATTGCAGGACATGGTGGAAGTGATGGGCTGCACGCATATGTTCATTCTCTCGATTATGCTGTTAATGATATGGTATGCTTTGTTATTGAACAGGACGCAGACCAAGCACTACATGCTAAATAGCTATCTCATGCAGCACTTTGTGTTGATTTTTTTCCTCTCTTCCATTGTGCAGAAAATGTTTCTTGGCAAGGTTTTAGCCGAAAACCCAGCAGTGCCCTGCTTTTGCTTTGGACACTCAACTGGTGGAGCTATAGTCTTGAAGGTACTATTGGATGATATCAATTTTGCATCGTCATATCATCTGTCCCTTAATCTTATCAGTGTATTAATCCCATTTATTTATGATGCTTCTTGCACATGAACAGGCAGTTCTTGATCCAGAAGTGCAACGTTGTGTAGCTGGCATCGTATTGACTTCGCCTGCCGTTGGAGTTCAGCCATCCCATCCAATTTTTGCTGTAAGAACATTTCTGTCAAAAGCTTTCCCAAGTTCTGAGCAACCGTTTGAAAATAAGTTAATCTGCAGGGGTATCGGTTCTCTTTTAAACAAAATCATAATTTAGCATGACCCTGAGTTCCTTGATTTCAGGTGCTTGCCCCATTTTTTTCCTTCTTGTTGCCAAGATTTCAATTCAGTGCAGCAAACAAGAGGGGTATTGCTGTCTCCAGAGATCCAGAGGCACTGGTGGCTAAATACTCAGATCCACTGGTGTTCACTGGATCTATAAGGGTAAGAACAGGCTATGAAATTCTTCGAATCACCGCCCACTTGCAGCAGAACTTGTGCCAGTTGACACTGCCATTTTTTGTCCTCCATGGCACGGCTGATTCGGTAACTGACCCTGAAGCCTCCCGGAAGCTCCACCAGGAGGCTTCCTCCACCGACAAAACGATCAAGCTCTATGGAGGATTGTTACACGATCTGCTTTTCGAACCTGAAAAGGAAGAAATCACAGACAGTATCATTACATGGTTGAATGGTAGAAAGTGAGCTTCATGTAGGGTCAAGTAGGCAATGAATCATTTGTCCTGATAATAAAAATCATGCACATTCAATTCGATACATGATACAATTCTTGAAATTTCATACATTATCAGACATTTTGGATTTGTGTATTCTTCTGGTTGGCAGTATTTTTGTCCCCCTTTTCTTCTCTACAGGTGCAGTAGTATCTGTAAGGTTGAACCCAGACACTATGAATTGGCTGGCCAACTTCAAGAAAATTGGCATTTCAACTTCCAAGGCCACTGAAAAAGAAATGGAAAATGACATTTCATAACATGTTAGAAGGGGACATGTCTAAAGTGGGCACAATGTAGTTCTTACTTTTTATGTGGACATTGTTGTAATAGTTGGATTTATTGGTGCTAGTTGGGTGAAATTCAATTTAAATTTAGTTTTCGATTCAGCTGTAGCATCCAGAGGTTCGATTGTGACCACCATGACACCTTTTTTATGACATGATTTTTTTTATTTTTTTATATATTTAAATTCGATGCATAATGGCATAAATTCAGTATAATATTTTATATTGAATATGAATTTATTTTACTTCAGGTATTAAAATTCAAGAATTGATATGCACAAATTTTGTTCACGCTGTATTCTTAATATATAAATAAGTTTACTTCGCATGTCACGAATTGATTCGTTTTTTTTTTACAACCCTATCAATCGACATTTATTTTTTAAAAAAAAATAAATAATTAAGAAATATTACATTATTTTAAACGAATGTTGATAAATTAATTAAGCTAACAAGATTTAATTTAAGTATCACAATACTAAAATTAAAATGATCTCAACTCCCAATCCAATCTCACTAAAGATATGACTCTTTATCTGCGGTAGTTATTTAATTTGTTATTAATTCTTGATAATTATTAATTAATTATTAAGGATTGATACTTTTAAAATAAATAATGTAGGTGTCCCCACATGGTAAATGAAAATAGCAATATAACTTAGAAGCACTATTTTTATTTTTGTTACACTCGCATCTTCTTTGCATGCGATTTATTAGATAGAAAATTAAATTAAATTTATTTATTTTTCGGACAAGCAAACGCATTAAAATCAACAATTATTCAACACTCAGGTGACTTTCTACAGAAGCCATTTTCTCCAAAATTTCCAAACCCTCATCGGTTTTCTCTCACAAGGAAGGGGGTTTTTCTAATCGGGAGCATTGGGGACTATTCGTTGGAGAATCTACTCGAGTTCACTCGCATTTGGCGATGGATTTCCAGAGCAAGAAACTCATTAACGACCCAAACGGTCAAACTAATTCCTCACTCGCAACTCCTTTTTTATTTCTGTCCCCATTTTTGTTCTGCATTTTCGTTTTCTTGATTTGTTGTTGGATTTCGTTTTCTGTATTTCTTGGATGGGTTCGTTTTTGTGGGAGTTTTGGGAGTGTGCGCATTTGATGCATGCATTTGCACTGGAATTTTTGTCGACTTTGACTTTTTTTTTTTTTTTTGTTTATGTTGCAAAACAGAATCTGTGGATTATGCTCTATTTGGTATTTTCTATTTGGGAATCGCAATGGGTTTTTCTTTTTCTTTTTCTTTTTTTTTTTTGTGTGTGTGTGTGTGTGTGTGTGGTGTTCTACTGGTGTTTATCTTGAATTGGAAATTGAATGTACCCATTACATCTGGTACAAGATTGAAATGCTGGACATCGTGCTTTAAGAGTTGTACCTTACTCTGGACCGCAGCCAAGTTATTGGGTACTTGCGTAGATAACTATAAGTGTACTAGAACGTTTCTTTTCCTTTTCTTTCTTTTTTTTTTTTCCTAATGATGGGGATGGAAATTCTGAGAATGCTGCATATATTGTGTTACTTTTTAGCATCATGAGGCATGATTATGAGATCTGCATGTTATTCAATATGCCCCCACAATGCATGTCCTACTTCTTTACAAAGATATAAATGAAATTCTGAAGCTGGAAATCTGGCATTCAGGATTTGATTTATGTACTTCTGGTTGCAGATGTTGTGACAGAGTTTATTGAAGGTCTGGTGGAAACCTATCCTGGCTTGCAGTATTTGGATGGTTTTCCTGAAGTAATTATATGAGCAAATTTCTTTTCCTGCTTCTGTGAGTATAATCTGTCTTTTTATATGCGATGCTTCCATCTAATGGCACACCTTTGTATGTAGGTCAAAGTTGTTTTACGTGCTGATGTTTCTGGCACGACATATGACAAAGTAGCCGTTATATCAGGTCTGAGACATCATTAACTAGCTTTGTCTTTGTTTCCTATTATAGTTCTGAGTTAATGATATTGCACATTGCAGACTAGGTGGGCCATAACTGCTTCTCCTGTTTTGACCAGTTTAGTAGAGATATAAGCATCTATATCTTTACTTAGTTTCAGTACTAATAATGATGCTACGCATGAAGAGATGGATGCATTTTTGTCTTTTTATTATTATTGTTCTGTCTGATTGCAGCCATCATCTCAAAATCTTTGTAAATTCAGGTTTTTCATATACCAATTAAAGGATATAGTTTTCCATGCTAAACTGTTTTTTGTTTCAACCGCTTCAATATTGAAACACGAGTAAATTTGGTCGCGTAGGACTTCTATATCTTGTTCAGCATTTTAACAAAATAAAGGTGAGTTTTACCATAACAGAAGTAAAGGATGTCCATAAGATGTTATAAAATATGATGGTTTGTTGTGCAAACTTTGGATTGATAGTCAAAGATATTGAACATTTCATCCCTTGGCTCCACTTGCTTATGTTCTCCTAAATAGCTGAAGATCAAATTTAGCCGTCACATTAGAGTGTTTTTCACCTGTTGAATACATCATCCATTCCTTGAGCTATTGTGTTAACTAGCTTGACCAATAGTAGATGGTTGAAGAAGGTATTGTAGCATTGGTGATTCTACACGGGATAAATAAATAAATGAATGTGGCAAAGGGCCTATGAAAAAGAATAAGAGATTGTCTGAGTTTAAATTTCAAACTCATTCATTTGAGAGTACTACTGAGACTCCTAGTTGACTGTCAAGAGTCCTAATTTGATCAGAAGTGCTTTAAGAACAATGGTGAACCTGATGGAAGTTGCTTAACATACAGGAGGTGGAAGTGGTCATGAGCCTGCTCATGCTGGATTTGTTGGAGAAGGGATGCTGACAGCAGCAATCTGTGGGGATGTTTTTGCCTCTCCTCCTGTTGACTCCATTCTTGCAGTATGCAGACTTCTAATTACGCTAATAGACGACATCATCTTTTTATTAATTTCAGTTAATTTCCTTCTTGATCTTTCTTTAGATGTTCACGCTAACTTTTTGCATCAGGGCATCCGAGCTGTGACTGGTCCTCGGGGTGCCTGCTGATCGTCAAGGTATCTTTACTTGTGATTTTAATAAATTGCCTTGTCTCTTCTCAACATATGATTACTTTTTGTTCTTAATATATGCTGATATTATTTCGAAATTTCGGAATCAGCCTTTTTGTAATTTGTAATTTTTTCTGTTGAAAATAATATTATAGAGATTGCATGTAAATTTCCTGATGAGACCTTGTTTTGGGACAGAATTACACTGGCGACCGCTTAAATTTTGGTTTGGCAGCTGAGCAGGCGAAATCTGAAGGTTATAAAGTGGAGGTATGTCTTTATGTATATAAAATGACTTACTCTCAAATTTAAAAGTTAGCTATTATGGGCATACAACGATTTGTGTTAACAGATGGTAATTGTGGGTGATGACTGTGCTCTACCACCTCCAAGAGGCATAGCTGGAAGAAGAGGTTTAGCTGGAACCATTCTTGTTCATAAGGTTGATTCAATCTCTTCCCTCGATCCTGCACTGTACTTTTTCGTATCCTGTGATAGTGTATATTTGCATTTCCTACCTATTTTTTCATTTTCACTGTTTATCGATCCCTACCAACGTCCTTTTTAATTTTTTTTCTTTATAAATCTGATCTTTTTCTTCCTGTCCTCCGTGAAGCTATTTGTTATATCCAGAAATTTCTGCATTCATATGTTATGAAACAGATCTTTAAACTGTAATAAGGGTGTGTATATACGTGCAACTTCATTCTTGTTTCCTGATGTTTATTGAACTACTTTTGCTTTAAGTTTCAAAGGCAACCTTAGCTTTTATGAAAAATCATCATATTTCTTTTCTTCTGGTTTTTTGTCATTGTGGTTTCAGTGAGTGACATTCTAATGCTGTAAGATTGAATGCATGGTATGAATGATAATAAAGTATTTAGGCTGATGGTTTGTAATTTATTGAAAAATCTTCATACAAATACCAATATTTGTTAAATAGTAACATAAATCATGCTTATGATTTAAAATTTCTAAATGAAAATCACATGTTAAATGATGCAATGATGTCATAAACTAATTGAAATATCCTGTAAATACTAGCATTAGACATTCAGGACTGTATTGTGTCACTGGTTCTATTTCTGTGACTAGTTTCCTTTAACTGTTACGTTAAGAAGTGTTGAACAAATCTTTGTTGTTGTATCTTACGATACCCTTGATTTATGATGGTTGAATTGGTTCACACCAAATGCAACTATACTACTCCTTTTGTTTCTGATAATCTAAACTCTTATTTGCAAATCACAGGTTGCTGGGGCAGCAGCAGCTTGTGGTCTCTCTTTGGCAGAAGTTGCTGCTGAAGCTAAACGGGCATCAGAAACAGTTGGCACAATGGGTGTTGCATTGTCGGTTTGCACATTGCCTGGTCAAGTGACTCCAGATCGTTTGGGCCCTGGCAAGATGGAGCTTGGTCTTGGAATTGTAAGGACTTACTTTTGCATCACATGGTTGTGAAAGATTTTGATTAGAACAGTTAGTTTTGTTTAGGCATGTTCCATTTTCCAATTGTTGAATGCAGTGAGACGGTGGTGGTGCTTGCAGCACTTTAATCACGATGCATTTTTAGTCATGAGAGTTTGACTAGGAAAAAAAGTTGTGTTTTTCATCACATTGGTTCCTCCTAGGACATTGCTTGTTGACAATGTTTTCTGTTTCATTGAATTGCATATAACCAATTCTATATGTTGGCATTCAAAGGGTTTTGATCCTCTTACCTGTAAGTAAAGTAGTTTCTGAAGTCACAGTCAAAGGAATTTTGTAACAAAGTTACTGCATCCTGAATGTACCTGAACGTGCAAGTGATCTATACCCTCTGCATGTCTTTCAGCATGGAGAACCAGGTGCTGCAGTGGCTGACCTCCAACCTGTTGACATTGTAGTCTCTCATGTCCTGAAGCAAATATTTTCACCGGTATGCCACTAATTCTTAGACATGTTTATTGTTTAATAAAGTTTATCTGATATAGAAACATTATCTACAAGAGAGGATTCAATGTTGAGAATTTTCAGATAAGTGGTATCTCCAAAATTTCATCCATATTTGGAGGGTTTCCAGCAATGAATCAGTAGTCTATTAATGTATTGCAATTTTCTGCAGGAAATTAACTAAAGTTGGATGCTAAACCACGGCTACTTCCACTAGGACAGTTGAAACTTTCTAAACTATACGTTGGTTGAAACTGCTAAAAGTTTATATAATTAATATTCTATTTTACTTTGAAACTAGATCTTAAGTTTGGTTAGTGAATGAAGTGCTGAATGTTGTAGATTATGAATTTAAGATAGTGGAATGAGTATGCCTAGATATGAAATAATTATATTGCAGCTCCTTTATGGTTTAAATGATGTGCATGTTAAAGTTAAAAGGGTTTGATAATTTGATTTGATTTCAGTTGACTATATTGTTCGAGTAAAAGGCAGGATGAGATAAACATGGAATTAGAACAATGATAACATGTTTAATTCGTTACATGATATAGCCTTGGGAAAAGGAAGGCTAAGATTAACAAGACATTAGATAAGTGATAGTGACACAATGGCTTTTAGTTTGACAAGTTATATTTTTCCTAGTAGAACAGATTGACCAAAGAAAATGGAAAAAAATGCAGATTCTGTTCTATAAAGTTAACTGCAAAGATCTCGGTTAATATACAGGAAATCACAAGCAGAGGACAAGTGTCGTTGAGTTTTTTGGCCTTGATGTTTTCTTTTGTGTATGCGTGTGTGTGATGACAGTTCTCTCTTTGTTTCTTACTGGGATTGAGAATTTTCATTTTTTTATCATTATTACCTGGCAAACTTTGTTTCTAGTCATTGTTCTGTTTTTGGGTTACTCCTAGTTTGGCACCATCTTGTGATTATCCTCATCTATCTGTAGGAAACAAATTATGTTCCTATAACTCGTGGCAGCAGAGTTGTACTCATGATTAACGGGTAAGTCTGTAGCTAATCGTATGTCTCTTTATAATACGACATGAACTTTTTTCACTCTTGAGAAGTACTTTCTACTGCAAATATCATTCTTCATGTGTTCCATAGTTTTATGTTGAAATTTTTTCATTGCTTTGGTATGCAGATTAGGGGCCACTCCTCTTATGGAACTGATGATTGCGGCTGGAAAGGCTGTTCCTAGACTGCAGCTGGAACATGGACTGGCTGTTGAGAGAGTGTATACTGGTTCATTTATGACCTCTCTAGATATGGCAGGTATGTTTGTGCACACCAGAATGTATTCTTATGAGACAAAGACTGGTTTTAATTTTGTGTTTTTGCAGGATTTTCAATCACTGTGATGAAGGCAGACCAAACAATTTTGAACCGTTTGGATGCCCCAACTAAGGCTCCAAATTGGCCCGTCAGTGCTGATGGTTAGTTCATGTTGATGCATACATGTGCTCATCACTCTTGTGGACTCCCACTTCTATGGGACATTTGAATTTACAGTTAATAAAGATTGCCTCTTTCGTGAATTAGTCAAATTATTATTTTAATCTGGTAGATCAATACTGCTCTCAGGGAACCACCCACCTGCCAAGATTCCTGTTCCTATTCCACCATCTCGTTCAAAAAAGAATGATGAGGTATGTTGAATTGCTTTTCTTTCATAGATGCAGCCTTGGGGAACTTTGATCTCTTCTAAAAGTATCAATAAGCAAAATGTCAACAGTGCCCTTGTTTCAATGGTGAACTTCATGATAATTATTTATCCTTTGCTCCCCTTTGGGACAATTCAAATGAACCTTTTGCATGTGGTAGTGGGTAGCTTTATATGTGAACTTTTTTCCACATTATTGTATAATAGACCTTAGCATTCATATGCCATCGTTGCGGAAACCATTGGTAGCTTGACCAACATCAACAAATGATCACCTGCCAAAGCTAGGATATGGCTTGATGGCCTATCTACTGATTATCCGCTGTTTTAGAATAATTACTATAGGAGGTGGGACATCAATATACTTTTTGTTCTTGCATGTTCCTGCTGTAGTAAAATGCTGAGTATGTGATTTCTCAGGATTAATTCTAGATTTAAAATTCAAAGGATTGGTCCGTTTTTGTGACCTATGGGCTATGAATGAGTTTACTCTATCAATGAAACAAAAGCTAGTTGGTATTCTGGATTTATTCTTGATGCAGTTCAATCTCGGAAAACACCTGTTGTAACCTCACCGTTATTTTTTGTTCACTGTTTTGTTAGACATTGAGTCGGCCCCAACAGCTAAGCCCTCAGGGGCATATTCTTGAAATGGCTATTGAAGCAGCAGCAACTGCAGTTATCAATCTGAGGGACAGTTTAAATGAATGGGATAGCAAAGTTGGTGATGGTGACTGTGGATCAACAGTAAGAGTCCAGATTTAATATATTTGTGTGAATGTGAATTTACATAGTCCATGAGTTTGATTACTTGTGATATTATAGATGTTCAAAGGCGCATCAGCCATTCTTGAAGACATGAAAAAGTGGTGAGCCTCTTTTTCTCCATGTTTCCTCTTTCTCCCTCTCACCACACATGCATTTTGAGTGCACTAATAGACACAGCATGGTCTTGTGTTCAGAGTATTTGGCTTTATTGTGAATTGGAATAAATATTTGATTCTGATTTCTTCTTTCTTAAATCTTATATTGCCGATATGTGATTGTATTACCGAATTCTTATCACTGTCTATACCTTGAGAGTTCTGGCTTTGATTTATTTTAACTGGACTATGGTTTTGATTTATGGCAATGTTCTCTGAATTTACATTCCAGAATACATGGGAAAGCACCTTAACCCTCTTGAAACTACAAAGCAAATGATTGTTTTCTACTAATGTTTTTTCTTCCGCTTGGTCCTCTCGTGATAAAAATTGAAATGCAATTGGCATTCTGAAATTTCTATTTATGGGGTTTTTGTTCAATTCACTAATGGCAACTGTTCATTTCTCAAATTACTGTTGGAGACGATATTAAATGCAAATTAACCTGTATGTGCTCTTTCCTTGGTTAACATGATTCATATTGGAGTAACACATTGTAAATTGTAACTTGAATAAGTTGCATTTCGTTTGTAGTTATTTACACCTAATGTAGAAGACACTCAGAGACGATATCAAATGCAAATTAACCTGTATGTGCTCTTTCCTTGGTTAACATGATTCATATTGGAGTAACACATTGTAAATTGTAACTTGAATAAGTTGCATTTTTATTATAGTTATTTACACCTTATGTAGAAGGCACTCAAAATTTCGTGGAAGGATAACACTAGATGATTGATTGTGATTTTGCCTCTTTGAACTTAGCTGTTTGCAGAATTTAAGAGATGGCCTTATTTTGAACCTTTGGTGGCTGGCAAGAAACATCTTCTATAGAGGCTTTATTGCTGTTTGCTGACAGATTAGTAAAATAAGGAAAAGCTTTTTCTGGCCCGCAGAATAGTTAGGAATGCCTTTCCGCAATCAACACGTAAATAACTGGTGCTACTTAATTTAAGAATTTGTTTTCAATTTACTTGTAAATTGTTTAATCTTTTTATGGTTCAGTTAAAGCAGAACACCAATAAGAACCTTGCCCATTCAACACTTGGCTTTTGCTTCCTTTCTTAAATTCCTTTACATTTGTTGGTGTCTCCCCTTTTTATTTTTGCTTCTTTTCTAATTACGCAGGTGTCATATGTATTGCTTAATAATTGGACTGGTTAAAATAGCTCCAGTTTCTTACTTTGCTGTTGTCTCTGAATTCTACTTTCCAGTTATCCACTGAATGATCCTGCAGAGACTGTCAGTGAAATTGGATCTTCTATTAGAAAAGTCATGGGAGGAACAAGTGGTATCATGTATATATTCCTTCTCTCTTTTCACTTCAACAAATTATAGTTGTGTAATGTTTTTTCACTATAATTACTGAGGATGTATTTAAATTTGTGAAAATGTTTCCTTTTGCAATAACAGATATGACATATTCTTTAAGGCGGCATACACACAGCTGAAGGCAAATAGTCATTCGGGCATTACAGCACTACACTGTGAGATGACTTAATGAAGTATACCTTTTAGATTTGACACTTGTGCATCTGGTCATAATCCAAAGCTTCTTGATTTAGGGGCTGGTGCTCTTGAAGCTGCTATTGCTGCAGTCAGTAAATATGGGGGTGCCAAAGCAGGTTATCGCACATTATTGGATGCTCTTATTCCAGCATCCTCTGTCCTTAAAGAGGTTAGAAGCAGTGATTACCATCTTTCTCTATGGAGTATTAGTTTGGATCCAAGGCATTTTAGTTATATGGTGAGCTTTATGGACAGAAATTGGCTGCTGGAGAAGATCCTGTTCAAGCCTTTGCTTTTTCTGCTGAAGCAGCAGTCACTGGTGCTGAGTCAACTAAAAACATGCAAGCACAGGTGACACTCTTGAGCCTGAACTTGTTTTGTTATTTCTGTATAATGTTGTGATGACTTTATAAAGAAGTGTGACATAACATCTGATGGCTGTGTTTCGTTTTCTATCATTGATTGCAAATGTGTCTTCAGACAAGAGTGTGACACTTGTAAATCACTATGCTTATAGCTGTTGATTGAAGGGAGGGAAGATATTGGTTTTGCCATCACTAATATGGACTCGTCACATTCGATGACTTCAATACTAGGTTATGGGCAGTAAAGATGGCATCATTTGAAAATTTTCAAAAAACTTCAAATGATTGAGCATACTACTTTAAAGAAGTTATTTTTCAAGTTGATGTGCATAAATACAGCATGCAATAAATTAAACTGACATGACTCCAAAGTTCGGTAAATAAACATATGGATAATCTCTGATAATCTTTTATTTTATTAGGACTAAGAATTGTGAATTACTGTATGGTAATGTCTTGATCTACTCTCTGTGAGCTTATTATCTGGCCATGCTTCACTATCTGAACCCCTTTCTACTACTTGCAATTTTAACGGACTTCACACGGTTATCTGCCTTGACTGCAAATTGAACTAACTAGTGAGCTTTGCAGGCGGGGCGGTCATCGTATGTCTCGGCAGATATTCTAGCATCAGTTCCTGACCCAGGGGCCATGGCTGCAGCTTCTTGGTACAGAGCAGCAGCATTAGCTGTAAAGAATACCAGGCTTCATGAGTAACATTAGATGGTCCCAAACATTACATCCTTCCGGCATCCTTTTTTTGTTCTCGAGGAGGGAATTTATGAGCAAATTTTTGTTTGTTACACTTTCCTAACTAATGAGCTTTCCGCTTATGCAGTTGATGCATAAAGCTGAGAGAGTGTAAAATTCATCACATACCAAAATCTAATGGATCATGTGCTTCATGAAATTCTAATCTAGAACGGTACATTTACCTGTGCATGCTCTTCTTTGATGTAATACCTATTCTGGTTCGCGTCTAGAAATATGTTCGAGCATGAAGATGTTGTCGATGATTATGATATTGCCTGGACTCCTGCTTTCTCAATTGCATGCAGGTGGCAGGATTTATGATCCAATCCCTTTCTTTCTGGGCTAAGCAAGAAGACTGTTTTCTTCTGCCCTTATTATCTTTTTCATTGAATGCATATAGGGGCCATGGCTAGTGAGAATAGCCAATCTCCCAATCCTCCAGATTCCCAAGATGGCGCCACCACCAGGTCCTCGGCTTTTCAGGTGGAGGGCGCAGAGGCCGTTAAACTTGAAGCTAGGTAATAACCCCTCCGAATTTGTCTGGTTATTGAGAACACTAACTTGTGTCTAGTAGTAGAATAAACAGAAGGATGCAGACATGGAAATTTAGACCAGGAGATAAAAGTTTTGAAGAGAGAAGGAGAGTAGGAGTAGAACAAAGAAAATGATGCAGACACAGGAATTTAGTTGCAACAAAACAAGGTTTGAAAAATGTATGAGCATGTATGCTACATGTAAATCAATTTTATTTCAAGAGATTATTTTAGGTCAAATTGTAGGGTAAAATTCGGGTTATAGGGAATTATGATATGTGAATGCCTAGACATCCGAGCTGTAACATGTCATCAATGCGGCAATACGTCACCTAAGTCACATAGTGAGACAGCAAGAATGAAACTAAAAATGCCTCCGGAGATGCAGTGGTAAGGTAAAAGGGTGATCAATTGAGAATTGTGAGATCGAATTCATTTGAACGGAGAAGTGTCATGTGCTTGTACCCCTTTGAGGGTCTCGTCTACGTTTTATGGTGAGTTTGGATGGAGGGTAAATTTATGCAAAAGTCCGATGGAGTATATAGAAACTTGCTTATTATATTTACTTAAAGGTTGAATAAGGAGAAATGACGGGCTCTACCAATATTAGTCCAATATCGAAAGCTTTTGAAAATTTGGGTTATAAAAAAAAAAAAACTACAAATATTTGAGAAAATATTTAAGAGGAGCGGTTTAAACTATAATTAGAAAATAAATAAAAAAATATAATAATTAATGTAATACCTTTTAAATAATAGGCTGTGGCACCCAAATTAGATTTTGGCATTATTTGATTTAACAAATACATACACATGTTAAATTGATTATTTTTTTTGCATGGGCGTTGAAAATGGTTCAATAAGATTTTTTTAAAATTTTATTTATTTATTTATTTGTTTTATTTGATGAAAGGGAAAATATTAAAATTATTACAAAAATTCTAGCAATCAAATTAATTGTACAACCTACAATTTTTTTAGCCAAATGCTCCATCTTTGTTCTTTCTTCTTTCTCGCCAAATTCTGAAATTGTTGTTATCAGCAACAATTTTTTTCATTACATCTATTATTTTTTATGCATCACTTATTGCTCACCTGACCAATAATAGAATTCTTCATAAAATTTATTTATAAAATGACAATAATGAGTACATAATTTTTGTTATTTGTTAAAATTTGTTCAAGAAATGACAATAATGAGTACACATTTTTTATTATTTATTATATTGCGAGCTTAGCATAGGCGCATTAATATAACACTCTTATTCTTAAGAATATGTACAACTATGTATATAATCTCATGCTAAAATTAAAGAGTTTAATTCTGTAAAAATTAGATCAATTTTATTGCATCAAAGGGGGAGAGGAGAGGTTTTCAATTTGTTGTTTTGTATTATTTTGCATTGTTTAAAGGCAAGTTAAAGATAATGTCTTTTTCTTTGTTGATACTCCCTTTGTTTCACTATTGTAGATCCAATTTAACTCGATACAAAAATTTAGATGAAAATTTTAAATTTATAAGTTTTTTTGACTATTATCCTTAAAAATAATGATTCTCAATTAGTTGTGTAACTTGTGTCGTGTCATTACTTGGAATTCCATTTAAAATATAAAATTTTATTTTGGAAAGTCTTCTTTTTTTTAAAAAAAAAGAAAGCAATAAACAAAAAGATATATACAATAAAAAAAAATTAAAGGAATTTTTTTTTTACCCTCCTACTAATTAAATTCACATCCTCTATTGTATGCTGATATTATATTTCATATTTTATTTCATCAATACACATTATATATATATATATATATTAATAATGTTATCAATATATATTAATAAAATAAAATATGAAATTAAATATTTACAATAAAGAATGCGAAAGGAACCAAACACACCCCCTAATTTGACATGACTTGGCTTCACTTAGTTACCACGAAGAATCCAATTTGGCGGATTACACGGGTCCCGGGAAAAGGAAAAGATAAAGAAATAATCATGGCCCCACTTGACGTACTAAATGTTATTCCCATATCCTCTCCGGTCACATTTACTCCAATTCTTCAGTTTAAATCAAAACTGCCCCTCTAACAAAACCAAAATTGTCTTCAAAATGTCCAAGCCCATCATTCAAAGTCGCTACCAAGGTACTGTACAAGAAGTCTAGGTGCCTGTAGACTGTACATGCAAGCCAAGTATATAAACCCCTCGTAACGAGAAAACGAGATGCAGAAACAAAATCTCAAAAGATTCAAAACCCTGGGCTAGAGGGTTTTGGTTGATTCTCTGTCTTGAGGTGGGAAAAGGAGGAATACGGAAAATGGCGGAACAGTTGACGGAGGAGCAGATCGCTGAGTTCAAGGAAGCATTCAGTCTTTTCGATAAAGATGGCGATGGTATGGTTTTTTTTTTTTTTTTTTTTGTGGTTTTTAAGTTTGTTCACATTATTGTTTGATTTTATTTTTGTTGTTGTTAGTAGTTGTGTTGTAGTTTCTTGGAACTGGATCTCTGTATCTTTCTTTTGGTACGTAGGAACTTGTGGGATGAAGTCCGTGACTTGTTTTGTCTTTCTAATTTAGTGATGAAGCAACTTACATTTTAAAGATTTGATGTGAATAATTTAATTTTGGTGAAGTAAAAATATATGAGGAACATCTTGCGTACTCGGTTTTCTTGTTTTTTGGTTTCTTGATTTCTGCGTCTTTATAGGCTCAAGTGTCTTTATAGGCACCGATATCTAGGATTTATAGGGGAGCATTAGGCTTCTTTCCGGTTCATATATTTGGTGAAGGGGAAAAAAGGCCTAAGGGAAATGAGGGAAAATGACTTTCCTCTTGAAAGTGTTGCTTATTGTATAATATTGCTGGTGTAATTTAATTTTTGGTTGCATATTTGGAAGAACCAATTGGGACTGTTAGTGGGGTCAATTTTGAGTTGAAATCTATGCCCTCTGCTGTTTCCAATCTTCCTATTAATCGGGATTAAATGTTATACATTTACCATGTGATGGTCATGTCTGTGTTGGCTGCTAATAGAAATCTCAACACACAAATACACACTGTCACACACAATATATAGGTATGTATATATTATTCAAAGCTATATATATGATTGGAATCTCCTATGTAGAAAATCGGAGTAGCCATTAAATTCTATGTGAGGGAAATTATTTTGGAATGACACTTCTTGGTTTCTCATCTTTTAAGATTTGTTGTTTGTGGGAGAAAGCGCCAGTTCCATACTAATATATGTTGCTGGTTTGCAAAAGTTGTTATTTGCTACTTGCTGTGTTGCATCTTTTGATCTACTGCCCCATCCACCCCCACCCCAAGCCCACCCAAATGCATTGAACAAGTATCGGCCTTTTACCTTCAAATGATCTTGTTATAGGTTGTATCACATCTAAGGAGTTGGGAACAGTAATGAGGTCACTTGGACAGAATCCCTCCGAAGCTGAACTGCAAGATATGATCAATGAAGTTGATGCTGATCAAAATGGCACCATTGACTTTCCTGAATTCTTGAATTTGATGGCTCGGAAGATGAAGGTAAGTTTGGTTGTACTTGTTCTGTAAACTTTGTTGGAAATGTGACTAATGTCATTGTGTTATGTTTTTGAGGGGGGTTAGGGATGAGGGGTATGTGCATCTAAGCATCTTCTGCTTTGTATGCTTTAGCTGGAAAAAATTGTGGCAGTTGCTTTTCCAATCCTGTTATATGTCGATGAATTACTTGTCTAGACTACCATTGGTATTGCTATAATACTACCAATTTCCAACTTAGAACTTATCTCTTTCATGTCTCTACTTATAGTGATAATTCAAGTTGTTTCAGTAATTAGCATGGTCAGATTTTCTAGGTATCTCAATGCTTCTAACAAATCTCATGTATGCTTTATATTAGCACTCATTCCACATTTGTAAATTAAGTTAATTTAGTGAATTACATTCGCCCTGGTGCCTTAAGATGCTTAAAATGTTTATACTTTGTATTTACATTTTTAATCCATATGAGTAGTTTCTAGTTGTTTCTGATTGCAAGTAAAACTTTGCTGATTTCTTTGCCCTTAATTATGGCAACAGATAAATACTTTAAGGTTTCGTTTGGATTGAATGATTTGAGAGCTAAGGTTCCAAATCCATAATAACAAACTCCTTATGCTTGTTTGGATAATTTTAAGTCAATGAATTTTTTATTTCTTTAGTACCCACATAATAACAAATTTATTATATTTGTTTGGATAATTTTAAGTTACAATGATTTTTTTTAATTCTTTAGCACCCACTTTGAGGTGTTTTCTCCATCATTGTGTGGATTCCAAATCACCTGGTTATTGGGGTTATTTGAAATCCTTAACTCTAAATCTTTCCATCCTTATTCAACCTAAATGCACTTTGATGATTTCAATGTTGTCAAAGCATTTGCTAAAACATTGGGTAGCAAAAGGTGTGGTAAAGATTATGAGGAGGTATGAGAATTTGACAAAACTTTTGCTTTTAATGGTTATCATTATTTGATTTTAATGTAGTCAAAACTTTTGCTATAACAATGGGTAGCAAAAAGATGGTGAAGATTATGAGTAGCGATGGTTATCAGAATGAGTTTAGTTAGCGGTGGCAAAATGGGTGAAATATAGGCTCCTCTAAATTGTGAGTGAAATTGAAACAACCTTATTTGCACATTTATCAAATTGGTCTAAATAGATTTGAATGGGTTAATGCGAATTCAACTCTTTTAGACCCATGTGATATATGGGTGGATATGGGAGATTTCTTTTTCACTCATGACCATTTACACCCACATGTTAGGCCAATCTTGTGGTTGAATAATATATAAACCTGTATAGATATATTTTCCACTTTCTAATAGTGCTGACAAAAATCACTGAAATTTAGGAAGTTGCCTTGACAAACCTTTTTAGCTGGATTTGGTTGCATTCATTGATTTAGTGGTTGTAAATGGATGACCCAATTAGCTAAATTAAATAATTGGGATTAAATGGGTCCTACAAGCCCTTATTCACTTTTAAGTTTTTCATAATTTAAATTTAAATGATAATGTAGAAAATTGCCATAACTCCTTTTAACCAAGCCTAATTCATTCCACCTCCAATAGTAACCCCTACCACTGTGACCTATACTGCCCACTCATTTACCATTATTAGAATTTCCGGTTGGTATGTGCCCATAGGAATACACGTATGTCATTTGTCTCAATAGAATTTTAGTAATAGAAATGTCATAAGAGTCTTCCTTTTTAGTACTCATGAAGTCCAATAATCCTGTTTTCTTAAATACCAATAACATAGTAAATGTCAATAAGCAGAGTGTGCTCAGTCCTGTGTCTATTTCCTAAGCATGAAAAATATATGCTAATGTAGGTTTCTGTTTGTAAAGGATACTGACTCGGAGGAGGAACTTAAAGAAGCTTTCAAGGTCTTTGATAAAGATCAAAATGGCTTCATTTCTGCTGCAGAGGTACTTCCTACTTTTTAACTTTCACCCTCTTGATATCAAATCTGTCTCTTTGCTACTTAAGACATTGGGGTACAGCTTTTTTGACACATACTTTTTTTAGTATTGTTTTTCAATTTGTGTGTATTAAATATTTTGTAGCTTCGTCATGTGATGACGAACCTTGGGGAGAAGTTAACAGACGAGGAAGTGGATGAGATGATACGAGAAGCAGATATGGATGGTGACGGCCAAGTGAACTATGAGGAATTTGTAAGAATGATGCTTGCTAAGTAATTATACGAGCTTCAATCTGGAGTTGATTTGGTAGTAGTATCTACCTCCAAAATGTTGTGGATGGCAGATTGTTTACTGCTATTCATTTGCTATACTTCAACAGTTGTTTTTTCAAGTACAAGGGACATGAACTCCCATATTATCTAGTTTGAAATCATAGTTCTGCTTCTTTTAAGCATGCAATGCAGTGGGTCACCAATGTTCACCAAGTACCCAAATTTTGTATAAAAAAACAGTACTATGATTAAACAATACAAAAATGTACTATGACTAGACCTATTGAATATGGAAAAGTATTAATACTCTCGTGATTTTGCTATGTAATTATATCAAAGGAAATAGTGGGAAAATGAACGTGGATAGCAATGAATTATACTGTGCTCCTTGTTGACCTAAGTTTACGTATTAACTTGATAGTGAAGAAATGAATCGTTACTCTTATCTTGATTTCTTGAATTGAGAGATTCATGAATTTCCAGGAAGCTGCAAAATCAAAAGTAGGGGGATTCTGATGCATATAGATACAAATAGTACAGTGTATCTTCTTCACAGAAAGCTGCCTAAGCTTTACGATGGGCTCGGTTGGTGTTGCAGAGGTTGACACTTAGAAATAGGGGGCACACGTGCATTCAAACATAGTTAATCCAAGTAAATCAGAAATCATCAGTGAGTAAGAAGCTGGCTTTTCCAGCTTACAGTCATTGTCATACATCTTATGCAAAGGGGTAAAATGATAAAACTAGATTATGCAGGACAAATGATGAGCAAAAGTTGGTTATTCAGTAGAATTATCAGGAAAAAATAACATTTACAGCTTCATCAAACTGAAGAGCTCCTGGTTTGCTAGTTTGAAACATTAGCAAAAGATCTAGGCTCCTACTTAGTGCTACATTGTGAAGTCTTACCTATGTGCGCTCTTATTTTACTCGTATCTAAACTAAACTTATATTAACCAAAGTTTTCATGTTACAACAAGAATAATATCACCTTCCCAATCATAAGCCTGCTTATCAATGGATAGACCTCCATGACTGATTAGAAGTCAGATATCTCAAGCCATTTTTCAGTAACTTCTTTGAGCAAATGTAGGGTGTCTCGGCTCTCACAGGTGCTGTAAAGATATTCCTTCTCTCTTTTACTCCTTGAATTCTAATACTTAGCTAAAAGGCTCCAAAAAATGTGGCGATTGCAAAAACTAAAAATAAAACTCCACCAATGTATCCAACCTGATTTAAAAACAGTGTAAGAATCAGACAATTGCTGAATCACCATCTTATAAAGGATGGGTTACTATTAATGCTTTTACCAGTTTTTCAGAGATGTAATTGGCAAGAAATGCGCCTCCAAGTATTGCAATAAATGTTGCGAGCAGGTGTCCTGCAATGGCTCCACTTGCCACCCCCCATGGAGACTGTAGCACAGACCCAAAGACAATTTTCTAAATAGCTTAAATTTATGAAGGGCGTAGAATGGCAGCATTTCTGCCGGCTAATACCTGTGCTGCACCAAGAGCTATTGTTGCCAGCATCGAGCGGTCTCCCCATTCCTAAAAGGTAAATTTAATGTTCATTCTCTAGAACATGAAATCTTTCAAGCCCATAGGCCTAAAGGAAAATCATTTCTGGTGCAAATACACACGCACGTTGTAGACAACAAAACAAAATATAACAGAAATCACAACAAAAAGAAATAGAAAAAGAAAAGTACAAGAATAACTCAAGCTTAGAGCAAGGCCCCAACATTATTGACTACAGATGTGTTCTGCAACCTCCCAGTTCCAAGCATGGCCACGCATTCTCAGGTTGCTCACCTCCTTGACCAACATGCATAACATATTTCTGGCAACAGAGTCCCTTCGCTGATCACAGACTCTTCCAACCCTGGCACCTTATACCTAACCAATCAAAACCCCAGAATTCCTCAAAGACGGCTACCTAAATGATGAACTTGTGGGATTGGACTGGCTTGAGATTTCTATGTTTGGATAAGTGTTTTCCCAGTTACAGTCCAAGTGTAACTCAAGTTACTAAGACCTAATTCAGGAGTGGAAGATTTTGACAGAATTAAGGTCGAGTACCATTATCAGAGTTGGGCCCAAAAAATGTCTTCAACCTCTTCCAGACTGGAGGATGGTATGAAACTAAGTTGTGGTAGGAGCAATGCTAAGATAGTGTTTCGAGGAGTGCTGAAAGGTCATTGATATGGAACTCAAGGAAACCTTGAACTCTTTGTTAGAGGGTCAAGGTGGTGAAGTTGATATTGAGTTGGTGGTGGGTAACAGCTATTACTTTGGCTAAAAATGGTGGAAATTGCTCTGTTGTGTCTTGTCAAAGAAGGTGAGTTTGTCTTTATTGTTATCCTTTTCTGATTTTCATGTGATTTACTCTTCTTTTGCAGCCATTTGGCAATTGCCAAGGGCAATTTATTTGATAGTTAATGGTTAATTTAATTAATTATAAGCGCACTAAAAAAATTGTAAATGAACCACAACTCAACAGAGAACTCTGAGACTAGTGACAGGATTAGTGGTGATGGAGGTATTTATCAGCAAATTGCTCAAGCAGTTTGCTAACTCACTAGATACAAACTGAAGATGCAAACAGGAAAAAGAAATTTATATTAAATTATAGACTTGTGAGTTGTGATTGAAATGATTCTTAGTATCTCATTCATTTCTAGTTAAAAAAGAAGTATCTCAACAAGTGAAACATTTTTTTACTGATTTTGACTCAAATAAAGGTGGATATTAGTCAAACATAAATAATTATTTCAATGCAATATTGAAGACCGGACATCTAATGGTACTGCAATAGAAGAAAGTGCTTACGGCGAAAAATACAAGGCTGAATGACTTCCAGAGAACTTCGAGGGGATTCGAAAGCCGTTTTGACACCTGTGAGTGCATCAGATGGTTGAAATACAGATGACAAAAACACACTCAAAGTCAGAGAGACAGCCAAGGACATCAGATGCCCTCAAAAATATTCAAGTTCAAATCCAGCCAATAATTAATACAGTACCAAAATCTTACAAACAGAAGAAGCATGGAGAATGGCTATGAAAAGATCACCTTTTCCATCACAAGCACCTCAGCTTCAACAAATTCATCAGATTCCTGTTTGCCCTGCTCACCAGTTTTAGCTACTGTAGACGGAAGGTCCCATGCATCTTTAATTGATTTAAGACCAAAGAACATCAAAAGGGTAACAGCCGCATACTCTCCAATTGGCAAAGCTGTCCGCAGATTAGCAAACTATCAGAACCCTTATTGCAAGAAGAAAAAGTTGTAGACATTAAATGGTCATCTTGTCATTTCATTTAAAAGTGTTGGAGGTTTTCTGAAATTTAAGATATATTCACAAAACAAAAATTACATAAACATCTCCAACTGTAATGATTCAATAATCATTCATTGCCTTCCGAGAAATTACTCTCCTGTTTTTCTCTCTTTCCTTTTCATTGTGTGGGACAATCTAGGCAACATTTTGAGAGAACATTGTTTCATCATATGACATCCATACCCAACTAAATAACAAAACTACAAGATGAGAGTTGATGGCAAGAAATACTGCTTACTTGTCTGAAATTGAGCGGGCACAGAATGAAATATCCGACCAATTATGACAGACAGGATAGTCATAAGTGATAGTGCACCCATTGATCCAAGAAGGACCTGGTCACGGCTAAAAACAGTAAGAGCACAATGTTTCCTTCACCGAAGCCATAATAACTAATGTGGGCATAAATAATAACTTCTACTGGAGCCATAGAAAAACAATAATACAAAGAGAATAAAATGGAATGTGCATTGAATTCACTGGAAATGCTAACTAGTGAGCCATCTTAAATTTAAGACTTACATATTGGACTACATTTACATAATTCAACTTAACCATCAAAATAAGAAAATAGTTAGAAATGTGAACATATTGAACTACTTGCTGATAACATACTCACACCCACCCACCATGCCCACCCCAAAGGAAAGAAAAATTAAGATAAACAGGCTCCTAAAAAAATACTCCATTATCTTCTATTTTCTGCTAACCAATCAGAATAAACTAATATTTACTTTGAAATTCAGAATATGCCATTAATGTCTCTCTCTTCCCAGGGATGGCTTTAGTTTCGAGTCAGTGGGGTTACTTGACCCACTGAAATTATTTTGCTAATAGGGGTCTATACATATTAGTTTTGGTGTTGATATAAAGTTGAACCTGAGGGGGGTCAAATAAATAAGGAAGAACAAAAGCAAAGAAAAATTAACCTAGTCGCTACATGGACATCAACTCTCTCCTTCTTTTGAACAATCGAAAAATACATGAAAATAACAAAAGCACAAGAAGGAACTCCTAAAGAAAATGGTCGCATGATCATTCTACACTGTTTGAGGCAAAATCAAGAGGTGATTAAGTTGGAAATGTTCGTTCAAATCCTGGCTGCCGAAAAAAAATTATGGAGTACAACCCAAACAATTGGGACAAAATATGGTGGTATTTGCAAAAAAAACCATGTAATCATGCCTTTTTCACAATGAAATATAGGACAAGTGATGCTTCGATTTAATCTGGATTGGTTCAAGCAACATATGAAATTGGTTAGAGTATAGTATTGAAAAAGACAGCATTTTTGTTTGGCTTGTTTATCTTTTTAGAATGGAAATTGAAGGTGAATATCCCGTTATTGATGGATTTAATGCATCAGATAAAAAGGAGAGACTATAGGCTCATGTTGGGGTTCCTGGTGCACATAGCAAACTAGGATAATGTGCGAAAATTTATTTAGTGAAACAAAAGCAACCCATTGAAGTTGCTTCTTCCAAGCATTCAGACAAAGCACAATTACAATAACTCATCTAGGTACATCAATTGGTTGCATCCATTCTCTCTTGTGTCAAGTTAGGATCCACTTACCAAGAAAAATGTTGTGAGCTTCTTCAGTTCCTAGGTGATCAAAATGCAACTACCGATGAACCGCTACAAAACACTCCAAAAAATCTTAAGTTGTTACACTTTGGTATTCAGAATGGAAACAATGCTGAAATAGGTTTGGAGCTTAGCTTTCTTGAGCAGGCTCAGGGACTAGGGGGATTTTTGAGAAAGGAGAAGCACTAGGGAAAAATATATTGGCACATATAAAGGATGCAAAAGTGAACAGAAAGAGGGAAGGATGGTTTCAAAGATGCATTTGAGAGAGTATGACATCGCCTTTCTCTTTTTCTCCATTTTTGTGAGTGAAGATTAGAGTGGGCTTGTCAAAGTCCATTGAACCAACCAAATTGAGTGAGTCTTGCGAGAGTATTCGATAATGTTTCTTATTAGCCCTATTCATGATTCTTTCTTTGCCATCAATGAAGTAGGTGTTCACAGTTTTCAAATTATTGATCTACCTAGAAATAACGTTTAAGCTTTGATTCAAGCAGGTCATCATATTCTTGTTGGGTTCGAACTCCATGGGCTTATAACTTGGGCCTTTTTTTAATTAATCAGGAAGGACGGCACTTCTGCCAAATAATAGAAGTTGGTATCTGCCTCTGCCAAAGGTTCCTAAGCCAATTTCCAAATTATTTTCACCACGAAAGTTTAAGATATATCTGTAACAGCATGAAGATTGTAAAACTCAAAGCTCTCACAAACTGCAAACCTAAAGCATCTCACACACATTTCATACTCAACTTAAATCCATGTATATGTGAATCAAGTGAAACGATAAAACATACATTTGCAGAAACAGAAATCTGCAGAAACCTCAACATAAAGACAAAAATACATGCATTCCACACACACACCCCTGGGGTGGGGGGGGGTGGGGGGGTGGAGAGAGAGAGAGAGAGAGAGAGAACCATACCAGCACTTTCTCATATTGCATGGCCAAGAGAGCGGCAATGAAAAAAGTCTGTTAAATGAAAGCAAACCTTTAATCAAATAAGCTGAGGAAAATCTGCCAACTTCAACTATAACCTAAACTATAAATATTCAGATCAACATACTAGTGCACTTGTTAGGAAAGTGGAGAGAAGCAATATCTTACATGTACACTTCTAATTGCATGAAAATACTTAGACATAAATGTCAAGAGTCAGATGGCCTATGTTTCTTCTGAACATGTGATATTCAGCTCCAAGACTAAAACAACTTAGAGATGCTAGTCCTTGGGGGCATCCAATGCACAAACACTACATAAATACATCAATGCAATTTTCCTTTCATGCTTTAGACAAATGCACATAAGGTCCTTATCCATACAAGATTTCAGCTCAAACAGTTATCAAGAGAAGTAACTAACAATTATGCCAGATAGTTAGCTTAACGAGAAAACATCTGAAAATGAACAAATCGCACTTATCCAGAATCTTAAAGAGTGGGTTAAGAAAATTTTGCATTTTATCTTTAGGTACCGGTGATTAGGAAAACATAAAATAAGGAATCAAACAAAAGCAAGACCATCACTGAACAAGGTGCAAAAGTACATAAACTCACATGTGCAAACATAAGCTCAAAGGCCAATATATAGAGATGGAAGAGACGTGATTAATGCTGACATACATAAGATAGAACTTAAACTAAATAAACACTGAATCACCTCTTTCAGCAATATTTTACCTTGTCTCCAATCTCAGAAACAAATATCAAAGAGAATGCAGCAGTGAAGCCTGACTTTGCAAGTGCTGGTAAGAGTGACGAAGGTCCTTTCGTGAAGAGAACAAGTAGAAATACTAAAGTGCATGCACACAGCACAAGAGCTATGGGAAAAATATAAGGAATTCGATCAGGAGATGTCTTGCTGCCATGAAGTTGAACAAATTAGTCAGGACAGGGTCGGTAACTTCCAATTGATACATTTGTAGCAAAAATATGAAACATACAAATGATTGTGAGGTGTCTCTGCACATGCTTAATATAAGACAACTTAGATCATAAGAATCAGAAATTAATACATTCTACATAATGTTTTTTCTTAATTTATCTTTGATACCTGCTATGTGTCAGAAAAGAATTTGACTCAACTTGTTCAACTTCAGTTGGGGAATTTCAAGGAAAATAAGACGATGTCACAAGAACTTTGCATCTGTCCTTGTGCAAGATACTGCATACAGTCCGGACTAGTACAACTAAACAATTTGCAATAAAAGGAGAAAAAACTGACTCAGCAAACCTTGGCTGCCATCAAAATGAGGCCTTATTAAACTTAAGAAGAAGAATGCCTTTTCAACACGTAAGGGTAGGCTTCTTTAATGATTTGACAACGATTCACATTATCACATCATCCTAACATTGAAACACTCAACTCCAATGTATGATTCCACTGACAATTAAATTTTCGAATGAGCTGAAGTGAAGATTACTAACATTTTAGACGAAGCATCACTATGTTGTGCATCAACAGAGGAACTCTGGCTGTCATTTTCCTGCCTCTCTTCATAGCCACCAGATCCGGTTCCAACATTTAATGCATGTGCTCTAATTATTCTGCCCCCCACATCCGACTTTGGTGCCTCCCTGCATCGCACTGTGAAAGAAAGTTTTCATCACTGTTGCCATGAAACATAACTGGCAACAAGAGGGAATGGTAACCAACAGAACAAGAAAGGCGAATTATTTTGGTTGATCAGAAAATAGAAATGAAAGAAAGAGTGAGTAAAGTTAGGTGTTTATGCTACACAAGCACTTTATGAGCCAAATGAGAGTAAATTGCAGTATTTAGAAAACTTAAAGTATCACAAAACCCAAGCTTTGAAAGGAAGGCTTGAACATTGCAATGGTCTCACGATATACTTCATATAACAAAGTTTACCCCACCTATTAATAACACCTCCAACCCAAACCCAAATGATGATTTTGACACACAGTGAAAGCTGAGGACTCCCAATATAATAGTATTGGAAGCATATATCCTGTAAATTAGTTGTACTAACTTCTATAAGTGCAGGACGACAGGAACTCACCAGGTCATGCCCCTAAATTTGCCTATGGATAGAGTTATTCCATGAGGCCTCCATTCCAAAAGCGCCGCAAGGCAACACACTTTTTTTTGTAAAGATGTGCATATAGGTTCACAGGGGGGATGCAACTGTGAAATCGTCTATCATGCATGAGGTGTATCATTTAAGACTCAATCAATTACACATAATATTACAGCTTCAGAAAGCAATTGAATCGTAGAGATGTTTAAATGAACATTCAATCCAATAGATTATGAAAAAAGATTAACTCAGTTTCTTCAGAATCTTTTCCGGGCCTGGTGCGTTAGCTACAATGTTGGTGGAAAGAAAGGCAGTTCTAGGATCGAGTTCTCTAGACTGAATAAAATCAGTTCAGCTAGTTAGAAAATATTTCACAGCTATTGGTGTACAGAAGTTGCAAATACGCTGGAATGTTCACTAGTTTATGCATTAAAGAATTATTTGGAGGGCAAACCCGAATATGCATTATTTTAGAGGATTTAGTCCAGATTTAGATATGTTCACCGTGGGGAATGAAATCAGAAATGCACCAAAATCAATGCCAAAGATTGATTTTTTGAGTGAGTCTCACACACCCCAGAATACCCAGCCCAGAAAAACTAAAGACCAGATAATAGCAGTAGAAACTATATATACGCAAGCTAAAGTTCAGTTAATAACCAACAAAGAAGTAGTTACATTGAAGTCTTATCCTCATCAAGATTACATCACATAAGCTTATCCCAGCTGAACTCAGATTGAGCTGCTGAATGTACTATATGTAAAGCAAACAACACCAGCAATCACAAATATTCAGTCTTTAATAGAATTCTCAATCTTAATCAAAAAGAAGGATTCGGTCTTTCCTGGAGTGTCCCATTAGCTATATTAAGAAAAATCAAGAATCAAAGAACTAAAGAACTTACATGAAGAAGAAGATGGGGTGAAAACTCTTCTGGGTGCCAAAGGACAAAAGGGCAGTGAATCAATCAAAGCAAAAATGGGGGAAACCTTTTTCTTGCTACCCTTGCTTGATGATACTAAAACTTGGGGCGTCTGAAAAGCCAAGACTTGCATTTTTCCAGTGCAAAATAATCTGTGCCTGTTACAAGATCTTCAGTTCCATTTCACAGAATTCTTTGGTTCTTTCACAGAGTTCTTTTGTTCTTCAGAAAGAGGGAAGAATAGCAGAGGAGCGAGCAATGGTGAGAGGCTGATGAGGCGTGAGAGAAGATTGTGTGGCTACTTCCTAGTGGGGCGTGTGGTGTTGGAAGTATTTTTGGAACTATTTGGGAAATTTATTACCGTAGCCGTAGGTACCATATTGCCTGATTTTACCAAATTATTACTCTTCATTGCATTTCATTTATTTTTTAATCTTTATATTGAATTGACAATCTCAAAATTGATGTTGAATTTGAATTTTTTGGGATTTTATTGTTGTGATCTATTTTTGGATGTTATCTTTATGAGTAAAAATAAATACATTTTATCAAGTAAGAATGTTTCAAAATACAAAGTAATATAAGGTTACAAGTAAAGGGCAAAAAGAAAGCTTTTTAGGACATATTTGTCATATAATAAATTTTGATATTTTCAATTATTCAATTAAATATTGCGATATTGGCTAATCTTCATTATTTCTACTCCTTCTATAATTTAAATATTTAAACATTTCAACAATATATGTTTATGAAAAAGTGCTACATTGCTACATTTCTTGTGGTTTCTATGAAATGACAAGCATGACAATCACAAACCTAATGATATGTAAATATAATCTCAAAATATTTATTTTTATTTAGTGTTGATATATAATATTACTTAACAACATACCTCACGGTTCATGCTCATATTACAATCGTAACTTATATAATTTAAAAATTTATTTATATTAGTCGTAACAATATTTTTATTCAATAGAATATTTAATTTGCATTCAAACAAAAATAATTTTTAAAAATAATATTTTATTCTTTTCACGTCAATATGAATATGTAGTCTTGTGCGCAAAAACATCCTCATAATTCTAAAGCATTTCAAATATATATTTAACTAAAAATGGGAAAAAAATAGATGCAAGTAAAAATTTCCAATTAAATGTACAATACCATATTGCAAGTAAAAATTGAAAATTTTCACATGAAATAGTGGCCTGTGTACTCGTGATATTTGTACCCATCATGTTCTACACACGCACACATACATATTTGTTCTTCATATTATATATTTTTAATTTACACAAATATTTTGTTTCTCATTTCTCTATTTTTGTGCCATTTTTACCCACTCCCACCTCGGCTTAAAATATGAAAAAAAGAATAAAAAAAAAAAACCCTAAACCAGCCGACTCTTCATTCTCCCAGTGAGTTCTCTTCATCCATTTTCACCCTCTCATGTTTTTCAATAAAAATGTTTGCCATTTTAATTTAGCTCAAGCATTCTTTTTTCTGAATCTATTGCATCAATTATTTACAGAGATCTGATTTCAAAAGGCCCAAAATCCCTACATTTTCTTTGTTCTGAATTTTGTTATATTTGTTTTTTCTATTGGTATTTTTGTGTATGATTACGTACAGAGATTTGTTTTGCTATAGTTGTTTTTTTTGTGTGGTTTTTGCAGGGTTCGCCATGATAAAACTCAAGAACAACATTGCATCATGTGGATTATTGTCGGTACTGTAGATGTGCTAAAATCCCATTTTGATATTCTTTTGAACACTGTGTTAGTGTACTGAATTTTGCACGGTCTTTTCGTTGTTTTACGGGTTCGTTGTATCAGTTTCTTGAAATAAGATGGATGGAAATGGAAATATGAATTTGAGGAATTGGGGGTTTCTTGAACCCCCAACAAGTGCGCTTAAGAGCCATCTGGGCCTTCAGCTAATGTCCTCCATGGCTGAAAAGCCCCTTTTTGGTGGTGGTGTTCGTGACCACCAGCACATCCACCCATCGCCCGTCATGGCCTCTACTAATGGCGGACCGTTTCATCACCATCGTGTTGGTGGCATTTCCGAGTCGCACATTCCCATGGACTATTGGATGAACCAAAACAGGGAGAAGTACCTCAATGTTATATCTGGAAATCACCACCATGCTTATTATCAATCAAGTTATGGGATTTCACCTGAGACTTCATCGACTCATTCCATCCAAATGCCTCAGCAGATTAATTTACCAAAAAATGAAAATGTGATCCCTGAAATGGAAGAGATGTGTGAGGAAAGAGATAATGGTGGTGGTGGTGGTGGTGTGGTGATGAAGAAGAGAGGTGGTGGTAAAGTCCCAAATTCTACACCAAAAGAGAAGAAACCAAGGACTAGAACTCCTCGGGCTCCAAGGGATGAACCTACTCCTTCAGTCCATCGCGCAAGGGCTCCCAAGAAACGTGCTGAAATTGTGATTAATGGAATCAATATGGATATTTCAGAAATCCCGATACCAGTTTGCTCGTGCACCGGGACACCACAGCAATGTTATAGGTGGGGATCTGGTGGTTGGCAGTCTGCTTGCTGTACAACTGGGTTGTCTATGCATCCCTTGCCTATGAGCACGAAGAGACGCGGTGCAAGGATAGCAGGACGAAAAATGAGCATCGGAGCTTTTAAGAAGGTCTTGGAGAAACTTGCATCCGAAGGTTATAACTTCTCTAGCCCAATTGATCTGAGGAGCTACTGGGCTAAACATGGTACAAATAAGTTTGTGACAATCCGATAAATTTTGTGATGGAGATGCTGTGGTTGGCTCCTAAATGCATGCAGCACTCATTTTCTGCTGTACATAAATGAATGACCTGGCTAGAAGCAGAAGCTTCTTGGTAGTTTCTAACTAGTGAGCTTCCAGAAGTGAGTTTCCTTTTTCATTAATTTTGCCTTATGGAGCACCTCGGATAAGATTTGCTTTAACTATTCAAATTTTTGTAGTTGAAGGAAAACAGTAATCTTGTCTAATAACATGGTATGAGAATGATTTGTTGAGATTTATTTTATGCAATTATGGCTCCAAATTTACTTTCTGATAATGATCTTGTTTAAGATACTAATTGCATCTTGTTTCTTACTTCATTTTCTTAAAATAGCAGTACTGTGAGAAAATAATGGCCCGTTGGCGTAACCACTAGTTTCACCATATTATATTGCAGATACTCAGCTTCTATTGAAGCAAATTGATATAAATGAATGTATAAGGGTATAAAAGGTAAAGGACTTTAATGAATTCAATGGTGACTTACTATTGAGTCCATCAAGTAGAATCTAAATTCTATTGGATGCCGCCAAATGAAATGCAAGATATGTTAACTTACTATTCTGCTACTAAATAGTAAAAAAACTTGTGAACTTTCCTCCATACTAGGCCAATAAAGGGGAATGTTTCAGTGAAACATTTCTTCTAATTTTAACAGGCTTCCCAGAATGTTTAAAAAGCTCCAGGAGATATTTTAAATGGTGTAGCATCAACTCAGGTATGCCTTTTTTATTAATTGTTCTGGAGTTGGACATGTTACATCTAAATCTTAAGGATTTGTGTCCTAATAACTTAATTACGATGCTTCCTTTGTTTGTTTGTTTGTTTGTTTGTTTGTTTCTTTTAAGAGGATGCTTCCTTTGTTTTTGGGGTACCACTTTACAGGAGAGTATTGATACTTATTGAAAGATTTATCTGCTACGTAGAAAATGAAGAAAACTATATATGCTTCTAGATTGAAGGCTTCCATTTGAGGTCAAGTGGTTGAAAATAGGTTAGGGTAGTGTAGTTTTGATGGGGTAGTGTTTGGCATAACCACAAGCTGAAACTGAGTTTCATGCAGTACCTTTGAACATTGTGGGAGAGTAGATGAAAACGGATGTCTAGTGTATTTTTGCTGATGAAGAAGAGTCCAACATTAACTATGAAGAATATGTCAGTTTCTAGGTGTCTTGATTTTATTTCTTGAGATATAAGCATCTGCAGTATTTTCAGGTTGATATTTGTACCTGTTTTCTGTTGTGTTGAGATAGGTTCTGTTCTGGGATCTCTCTTCACCATTGATTCAGGCTTAAGCCCCGGCCGAAAGGTGATTACTTGTGAGAGAATAGAGAAGGGGAAATTGTGTTATTGTCCTATGAAAATGCTATGATTCTTATTTCCTTTGCCTTATTTAATATGTTGGGTGATTAAGAAAAACTTAGGCCTTGTTTGGAGTTATTTTGGGGAACTATTTTCCTTCTCTTATAATAGAAAATGTGTATTGATTTGGAGCCTCCAAGATGCTAATCAATCATTATTTAAATTAATAATGGATATTCTATTATACCCCATTAACTATAATAATATTTACAAATTATCAATTTCATTATCCAGAATATATCCCCCTAAATATTTTTTTTAGAATGCCGGAAATAAAACCAAACAAAACCTTAATTTTATTTATGTATTTTGGGTGTACTAGATATTGGACTTCTATTTTTTAAATTTTTTTTTCTGATTTTTATTTTTTTTTAATTTTCTGGTTGGGGGAAAGAAAATTGGATATATCACCGAGTTTCGTGTCTTCTCTAGAAATTATAGAAAATTGAGATTGGAATTCCAAGTTTTTTTTTACATTAAAAGTAAATAATTTCTAGATCTTGATTTCTTAGTTATTTGATATTTCGTGCATGTTTGTAGAAATGTAATTTAATGTTCATTTAGTAGAAGTACAATAAAAGAAATTTAAAAAATATAATTTTGCATTTTTCCAAAATGAATTTTTGAAGAAGTAATTTATGTTAAAAATTCATTCAAAAATAATTACCAAACATATAATTTTTTAACAAATGGACTTTTATATTTAAAAGTTTATTTAGAATGGATTTCCAAACACCCTTTTCAATTTTTGGTTAAATAATTGGTACACTTAAATGTCTAAACTTTTGTACTTTTTATTAATTCTTTCAATTGAATATTTAGCGTATTAAATTTTAATCTGAAAATTCTTTCAAAAGTTTCAAAATAAAAATGGTCTTCTTTATGCCATTTCGGAATTCAAAGCATTTTTATTTCTTCATACGAGTGTAAACTATTCTTTTATTTATAATTTTCAAATGATAATTTTATTTATTATTATTATTATTATTTTTCGGAACTTTTTGAGGTTCAATTTCTACAATTGATTTACAATCTATTAAGACGAAAAAACCAGAGTGGCAATTTTTGCTTATGAACTAGGGTACAAGTCTGAATAATTTTTCTTTCTTTTTGTCCAATAATAAGCTAGCTCTCAATTTTGTAAGTTGTATGTTATAAAATCTTTATAATTCCATTAAGGTTGCATTTGCATTGGACAAAAGGATTTTGGGTTAAAACTATATATCAAATGACTCCAAAAAATGTAGAATTAAAATCTACAATAAATGATTGAGATTAAAGATTTGATATATAATATTTTTAACCCAAAATTATTTGAATAAGTGTAATGAATCTTTTATATTTTTTGAATATTGGGTCGAATGAGCATCCTTGTTGGTGTCTACAAATTATTTATATAAATCCCTAGCATTATGGAATAAGTAAAAATTACCGTATTTCTCGAATTACTCTCTTCTAATTTTTCTCTCTACACCAATTTTTTTTTGCATTTTTAAAATTCTATGAATTTGAAGTATGTAATTATATAAATAACTCTAATAGTTATTCACCACAAGCAAGTTAAGTATGTTTGTAGTTGAATCGAGAAAATGAATCATGTTAGGGTGAGTTTAATTCAGAATATATTAAATCCATTGTTTATAAATATATTCGATCCACTCGATTATATAATTATGTATTTATATATATTTAATATGCAATTACATATATTTTTTCATCAATTTTAGCATATAATATTCTTTAACTGTCAAATCTTTGAATCCAAACACAATATAGGTGAAATTAATATACATTTTAATTGGGAGTAAACATAGGGGTGTTTTGCATATCTCCATTAAAAATGATGAGTATTGGATGAAGAGGGTGCTAATGGTAATCCAAAATTCAAGTAAGAGATTTAGATAAAAATTACCAAATTAATTATCATCTAAAAAGTTTTATTGTCAAGACATAATCAAGTTAATTAACAAGTTAAGGAGTCGAGCACAGACATTATAATTCTACTAAATAATATTATCAAGAGAAAAAAAATGTAGTGACGTTCCTTTAATTGGCATAGCAAATTAGGGATAAAAATTGGATCTTTATAATTTTATTACTTAATCTATTTCGAATGATAATAAGGAAAAAAAATATTAAATTATTCGAACTATCGCAATTTTTATACTTCTTTTCTTTAATTTTTTTTTATATCTATTTTGCCATCCAAAGTATATATATTTTACATTTTACCATTAAGATCTTCCGCCGATGAAATATTCTGCGAAAAATTCACCATGCGCGACACATGCTAAACCTTTGGCACTTTGCCACCTCAAAAAAAAAATTAAAATATTATATATATATATTTTATCACTTTTTCTATTACTCATCCACAAAAAATAAATCTAATTAGCACTTACTATAGTAAAAAATATATTGTCATTAAAATTATTTTTTTTATTTATTCTTTTTTAACTTTATTATTGAATTATAAATTCTATTTCCTAATTTACTTTACTAAATTCTAAATTTAAATAAATTATAATTAAAAATTAAAAAGTAACAAAAAACATAAATAGTTATTTTGTCAATTTTGAGGTGAATAAAATTATAAATATACACCAATGTAAATTTGAATATATTAGAATGTATTTTGAAAAATAAAGTAGTCTAAAGTCAAGTAAAATTAAAAAAGATAAAAGTATTAATATTTTAATGCAATTCATTATTTTTACATTTTAAATTTTATTGTTGTTCCATATTTGTATAGAATTTGCTAATTTATACTTGTAATTTACAACTATTTATCTTTTTTAATTTTGCTTGGGTTTAGACTAATTCTTTTTTCAGAACTAATATGTTAAAATTTATATTGGTATATATATATATGTTATTTAACTCATCTCAAAATTGACAAATAACTATTTATGTTTTTGTATCCATTTTTTCAATATAAAATTATTTTTAAATTTAATTTAAAATTTAATAAAATAAATTATATAATAGAATTTATAATTCAACTAGAAAGTAAAAAGTGAATAAAAAAAACAATCTTACTGACATTATTTTTATTAAACTAAATTTTAATTAAATTTTTTTTTTATGGATGAATAATTAAAAAAGAGATAAAGTACATGCATATGCATAATTTTATTTTTATTTTTTTTAAAATTGAGGTAACTAAGTGAAAAATCATGTTAAGTTTGGGTGGTAAAGTGTAAAAACTTTAGCATGTGTCGCGTATATGACGGAATATCAACAGAATATTCCTCCAGCGGAAAGTTTTGAATGGTAAAGTATAAAATTCGTGTACTTTGAATGACAAAGTATAAAAAAAAAAAAATTTAGATAGTGAAGTATAAGAACACGATAGTTCGGATGGATTAATATTTTTTCCACTAATAACAATATCTTTAACTTTTCAAGCTTTCAATTTTATAAGCTATTTTCTAAAAAATCTTGATATTTTTTATCAAGGAATAAAATACGGTGGCATTTTTTCTGTTTGGCATTGTAAATTAGAGTAAGCGTGGGGGCAGTTTGGACAATTTGTTAAAAAATTTGAAGTTTGGATTAAAGTCGATAGAGTGGGTGGCAATGTCAAATTTACAAAAGTTGTGAGTGCTATATGTCAAGATGTCAAAGTTTAAGGGGTGCGGATGAAAAACACCCCTACTTTATCAGGAAGTTGCAAAAATATTTATTAATTAGTATTAATGGGACTATTTAAAACTTTGCATTTTCTTTTTTTGACCCATTTATTTTCTAACCAATAACTCAAAGGAGAGTAAGGTCATTCAATCTCATGTCCACTTATCAATGTATTGTCGTACTTTATAAAATATGAGAGATGTCGAAAAAAAGTAATAATTCACTTTTACAATTTGCGTTGTTTTAACTACTTGAATACAATTAAAATGAAATTATAAGTCGTTGAATTATATATAATATTTTATCGTTATTTCATTTTATAATATGTGTATATTCAACACCTCATAAACCTACTTGAACACTGTATGATTTCTTGGCATGAAACTTGCCATTTCTTTCACATTGAAGGTTTATTGCAATTACAAAATAAGCAGCAATAAAAATGGGAATAGAGTAGTCAAAATCCAATACTATTTATTCCCTGATTATGAGAGAAAGAAAAGTGTATGATAAAAGCCAAGAATTCGACCATTGTCCGGTTCAATGTCCTTGATCCTAGGACATCCAAGGGTCATATTCCCGCTGAGTCTTTCACATTTTTTAAGGCTGGAAAGCCACATGTCCCAGAAACTACTCTGATGCTCAAAATTTGGCCCTTATTCAATGAGGATTGTTTGTAAGTTTCACAGTGTTTTGATTTTAGCATCACTTGTGGGTCTCTGATTTTCAAGAAACTTTAGATTTTCAACTGAAAAACCTTTCAAATGGCACCCAAAGATTGATGTATAAAGACCTGATGAAGCCCACACAGCCATGCAACCTTGAATATGAAGCAACTTTTAAGTAAGTTTTCACAGATAAATCCAAGAACATAGCCCCTTTGAGTTGTTGATGGAGGCAGAATTTCCCAAACTGAAGGCTGCACCTTCATTCAAGCCCAGATTCGACACGACGACGACGATCAGCGCCGGGGATTTGGAGACTGATCATCTTCCCAGGTACACAAGCCTCAAGGACATAATCTTGAGCTCATCACCTAAGCATGCAGCATGCAACAACGAGCCTGGCAATATATCCATTCGGAACGAGCTGGTCAAGCATGCGGCGTCGGCCTACGTGCTCTCAGCCACCATTATCAATCCAGGAAACAGGGATCAAGATTGGATTAATCCTTGTGGGCTTTGGGACAAGATTAAGATAAGTTGTGTTGGATTGCAGTCATGTTGGCAAATCCATGTGAGGTTGCCATTGCAAGCTTTTTGTCGGCCCGTCGTCGAGCTTTTTTATCAGGTTGTTCGTAGGGTTGGCCATGGTTTAAGGGGGAAGGTGGAGATCACCTGATGTCTGTGGTGATTCAGTCCATGGATTGAACTTCTTTGTTTTAGTTTTTGTTTTTGTTCTTATGCTTGCCTTTTTGAATGAAAATATCTCGTACAGTTTTTTGGCCTCTCTCTTTTTGGCCTTAAAACGAGGAATTGGAAATATTTGGTTTTTGGTACAGCGAAAAAATGGGCCAAAAGTTAAAGAAATGGATAATAAAATACAAATGTAAAATAATTATTTGAGTAAAAATACACCTTATTTTGATATTAATTTTATATATATTGTATTTGTACTTATTTTTAAATAATATAAAAATTATTTTATATGTATTTCTATATTATTTAAGTTACAACTATAATACAATTTAGAGATAACTATTTAACAATAACAAGTATTTTTATAAATTATCAAATTTTATATATTTAAATAATATTCAATTAATACTTACAAATAATTTTTGTATAATTTTTAAATTATAATTAAATATTATAAATATTCATTAAAATGAAGTATCATTTTTTAAGTATTATACAAAATATAGGGAATAAATATAGTACAACTCAGTCATCCTAAACTTGAATTAGAGACTTCGCCCGTAAAGTAAATTACCGCACCTACAATCAAATTAATTAAAAAAAAATCAATAAATTCTTTTTCAAGAGCGATCCATCCATTCCAAACACAACATACAACTCTTCCTTGTAATGTACTCTCCAAGTGTATTTGTTCCTCTCCTTCCTTATCCTGCCAAGTCTGTATGAAATAACTCCGATGAGAAGAAAAATACTAAATATTTTGCCTCAAAAGTATAATAATTATTCAATATGTTCTGATTCCATAAGAAAAATAAAAATATTATTTAATTATTCATATATATATATACATATGCATGTGTTCATATATTTAATCAATTTACAAGAAAGTACTAATTCAAGATTTAAGGTTGGACAATGGGTTATAGAGTTGGGCTGGGTAATAAAAATTTCATGGAAGCCCAATTGGATTGAGTAATCTGATGTCTTTTCTTGCATGATGGGTCAATTTTTTTATTTCATAGTCATGTTCTTTGATCAGAGTGCAGTCACTTTTAGAGGTTTGAGACCTGAGAAGAAGTTGGGTTGAAGGAGGGGCCAGTTTGTCTGTGGTCCTAAGATGGACATTTTTGGATCAGTTCTAATATTCTGAAAATGACTGTCTACGAGATTTACATAAGCAAAACTAGTATTGTTGTTGTTTCCTGTTTTTGTTTTTGTCTTTGTTCTTGTTCATACCTTAATGTTTTTCTTTTCTTTTTTATATGTATTTTTTTTATGGTTATTTCTTTTATTTAGATAACTATAATATTTATGGATTTACTCGATGCATAGTTGAAGGTAGTGGATGCAAGTTTTCAGTGTCATTAAAAAAAAAAAGGAAAAAAAATGTTAGGATGCCTTTACAAGTATTTTCAAATCTTGTATTTCATTTTTTTCTATTTCACTTTATATTTTATTTTTTGAATTCATGACACGTGTTCGTAAGATAAACATGTACTAGTAGATATTGTGACGGTCTTCAGACATTTTATCAATTTGTTCGTTAGATTAAGAATATTTTACTCTTTTTTTTTTCTTCGCTTCTTTGTCTTTCTATTGCATAAGTCTCATATACTAGTATTTTTTTTTTAATTCAAATTGTTGGTCATTTATTTGTAGGACATTACAAGGAAGTAAAAAGTATTAGTGACAAAATATCAATTGACACTATCAAAGTTTGTTACTAGTTAAATATATTAAGTGCTGAGATTATTTATTTTATAACAATAATAATTTTATAAGTTTAATAGTGACAAGAATTGTACTGATAATTGGTAACGCATCATAACTAAAGATCCGACAATGGCTCAGCAAGTCATTATTGTGGCAAAATAAAAATTATTATCACTTAATGATATTCGGATCACTTGATTTTCTTAGACACATAATTTCCTTAGACACTTAGCAACGCAAGAGTCCGTATTATGCACAGTGGATATAAAGCGCCAAGTGTTGGGCTGGACCCGTTGAGACGTATTCTCCCAAATCAAATAACGTTGCTAACAATAAATGCCAATAAAAATATATTTTATTAGAATTAAATTTTATATTATCACTTAACAACACAGATACTAGCTACTAAGGAATTTAATTTGAAGATGGGACAAGAGTTTATTTATAGTTATCTTTTAATTATTTAAAATGTCTCCAAGGTAAACTTTTTCATGACATTATAATTCTTAATTGAGTTGGGCATGAGCTTAGAACTCTCCAAATGGACTAAAATTTTCTGTTCAATCTCAAATTGAAAGGTTTGAGTGATCAGATTCAAAGCAAACCCAATTCAATTGTAAGTCCATGTGAATTACCATCTTTAGACAGGCTCTGAACTTGGGTTTTAAAGTGGTTCGGTTTTGTCTGTGGTCCTAAATTGGGCTTCTTTGTTCAGTACTAATTATTCTGAAAATGACCATGCCTATGAGACTAACAGTACATAATTTACAAACAAAAAATATTGACGTTCTCTTCTCCTTTTTTCCATTTATTTATTTATTTATTTATTGTTCTCTTTTGGGACCACACCTAAATTTTTATATATCATTTTACATAATATTTTTTCTATAGAGCACAGTGTCTTCTTTATTAAAATAATTGTTCCTTCTCTAAATAAAACTTTTATCCCAATTTTGTTGACAAGATTCTTGATCAGTGGTTTTAGCCTTTAGGCTATGTTTGGTTCCAAGATTTTAGGGAAGCCTTATAGATTAAATGGCTAATATACTTATGATGGGAAAATTTGAGGTAAGAGTGAGCGATCCAAATCAGATCATTAGGCTCGGGACATAAAACGCAATCTAGTATTGCGCTTATTTGAGAAAAAAAAAAAAAACAAACAAACAAGGGAGATTTGCTAGACCCTCACTTTTCTCCCCCACTCATCCACTTCTCCTCCTCCCCCCACCCCTTCACTTCCCTAGCTTCTCCCCCAAGGTTTTCCTTTTGTGGGTTAATAAAATCCACACTTTTAAGTCTTTGCAATGATTTTCTTTATTAAAAAATGATTATTATGTGCTATTGTATGATCAAATTTTAAAACAATACTACGTATCATATTATCGGCACGTATTTTCAATCCAAAATTCTAAGAAGAGGGTTTATGAGTTGATCTCTATATGTTTTTATAAGACATGAATATGTAAAAAAATTAGAATGAATGAATTTGCTACAAAGTCCGACCTGAATAGGTCTAGAAGTGGAGTGTTGCAAGGGTTGACCCGAATGGATCTGCCCGAATTTAATGTAATTATTTAGCTGATACTTTTAGAAAATCCTAGTTATTTGAGATAGAATCTCATTCTACTTAGTATTGGATAAGGAAGAATTATTCTATCTTAATTGTACTATCTGATTCCGATTTTATTACCATGATTGATACTTAACGAAAGAAGGTAATTGAATTCATTTAGAATTTTATTAGGTTATCACTTGATTTTCGTTTTATGTTTTTTTTTTCAATAATCAAGCATATAACATACTTTCAAGAGTATTTTTGTAAATTTAAGTATCAAATAATTTTTGTTAGACAAATCCGTCATTTCTAACCATTATTTTGTAAATATTCTTGGAGGCAAATTAGATGAGTTGATTGTTGAATGAATTATTCTTGAGAGAGAGTCTTGGAACCTTATAATATGTTCGTTTGAAGTGAATATTATATTGCTTTGATACTATTGACCAATTAATTCGATTATTTTTTTTAATTATAAAAATTAATAACTTTGATTTTTAAAAAATAAAATTGGAATAATGCTATTTAACAAAACCAATAAGCTTTGAAAGCTTTGTACAACCAAAATACTCGACCAATCAATATATCTTAGTCAGAATATCATAAAACTCGTAGTAAATGAAGCATTTATTTTGGGAAATCAGAATTAAATATTTTATAATTTCGTAGGTAGGTAATAAGATGTTTTTAAAAATTTATATATGCTAATTTTGATGTAATACTAAAACTGAGCTCTCAATTTATTTGGACAAGAACGGAACTTGTAATCCAAAATATTATTTTAGGAAACTGCATAAATTCTCATCCTAAAAACTTTTAAATTATTAAGGTGAATTATAAAAATTATTCTTGAAATTTTAACTATTTGCATAATAGTACCTCTTATTATTTGTTTATATTTTGCAAATCGCATATATTGAAAAAGGTGCATATAAAATAAAAATAAATTTCAAAAAAGTATTTATAATTTTAAAAGAAAATTGAATTTTTTAATAATGAAGCTAAATCTTTAGAAATTATTTTTATAATTTACTCAAAAAAATTTATAAAATTTATAAACTCATTCAAAAATTATATATATCATTTAATTAATTTAAGAGTGCCCAACTTCAAGTAGACTCCCAAATAGAAACCCAAAAGTACAATTCTACCCTTCATATATTTCAATACATATATCACTTCTCATTTCTGTCACATAGTTTTTGATGTTATTGTTGATAATTGTTTGGTGTAGTATAATGTGTATGTATTCTGTCTGCTTCTTTGTGTCTGTTTGTGTGTGTCTGTTTGTGTGTGTGTGTGTGAGAGAGAGAGAGAGAGTGTCTTGTAATGAGAATGAGAATAATGACAAATAAAGAAAATTAAGGGGGATAAAGCAAAGTCCAAATAGTATTAATTTATTCTGTTGAAAGAATGGGGACATGATGGGAGTTGGATTCTCACACACATGCACCATCACACTAAATGTCTTTAGCAATCATCTCTCCCAACTTCCCTTCATTATTTATATACTTACTCTTCCAACCAACTTTCACTATTTTTATCTGGTAAAACAATATATATCATAGTACCATTAAAATGCTAGTCAAATCAAAATCAAAATCAAAATAGATATATTTGTGAATGGAAACTTATAAACTTAAATGTAATATGGATTATATCATTAAATTACTGTTTTGTCCCTAAAAATTGTATAGATATTTTAATAGAATTGGATTCGTGTTTTTTTATATGGGTAATGACTCCAGCGAAGATCGGATTATTAACTTTACTTATCAGTTTTGAACGACTTATAAATCTTGATTTGATTTAAATTTTAAAAAATTTTAATTGGGAACGACCCCAACTAATCTGACGTGTGCTTATTTTGTACGTTTTCCCAATTCAAACGCTATTACCTTGGGGCCTCAGAAACTCGATCTCGAACTTGTGAAATAATTATTAAGACCTAAATAAAAATAATATGGTTTAACATTTAACACACCAAAATATAATCGTGATCGACTCTAGCTCACAAATTCTTCCTTGTGTTTCTTTTTGTATTTTGATATTTTTTTTAAAATGGTTGAGATATGTGAGATTTTCTTGAGAGAGCAATTAGTTAATTAATATGGTGAATATTCATTTAATAATAATTGAAGAAAAATATTTTGAGAGTGGTGAGGTGGTGACATCATTGTAAGAAGTAGGGGGGGTGGGGGTGGGCTACTGCTTTTTGATACCGGCAGCCACCAAACAGGAGGCCACATTTTTGGTGTCGGAAGAGCATCCTTTTCTTTAGATTCTAATTCTTTTATCCATGACTTCGAGAAATTATATTCTATCATAAAGCATTGGTGCCCTCAACCCCACCCCCAACACCACTCTTTTTTTTATCCTTCCCCAAATTGCACTCACCATTTGATTTTGAACAATATTTGCAGATATTTATTTTCATAATTATGAGTGAAAATTTTTGTTGTGTTACATCATATAATTTAAGATATTTAAAAAAATATTCATAACATTTATTAACTATATTTAATTATTAATTAAGTATGCTTATCTAAACTCCAGGTTAATTTATTTAATTTCTCTTCTTACTATTGTCCTGCACAATGATTATGATCTTACATTGATGTTCATGCACGCAGACAGATCTGCTCCTGCCTTTTGCTTTCCATATTTATATATATATATATATATAAATCTTGATTTAGAGAGAGTGACAAAAATTTAATTTATTTATAATATAAAGAAGGGAGTTGTAATAATAATTTAATAATGGTAAAAGAACCCCCTCATTATTAAAAAAATAAAAAGGAACAAGGATTTGGGCATTATTATTATTAGACTTTCACATTGTTTACTTGGAAGGCTAATTATTAATAAGATACATAAGAAAGAAGGCCAAAGGGAAACATTTATTTTTGGTATGACTTTAATCAAGAACTTTATGATAACTAAAAATGATAAAATCATTTTTTTTTATTGTCCGAAATAAAAATCTAATTCTACTTTATAAAATTAAAATTTCTGTCTTCATTCTTACTTATCATTTGAAACTATTTTTCTTGAATTTTTATTACTGGAGAGTGGGGGCCGCACTCCTCAAACTTTATAAATTTATTAAAATCTAAAATTTTGCTCCATTAAAAATGATAAAATTAATTTTTATATGACTGAAAATATTTTATTCATTATTTTTTAAAAAATTCAATATCATCGTATAATATTAAAATTATTGGGTTGATCCCATTGTCGAACTATATTGCTTTAACTTTTACTATTGAAGAGTGGGGCCACCCTCCCTAGCTTTATAAACCTCTATATTACATATAAATTTATTAAAATTTAAAATTTTGTTACATTAAAAATAATAAAATTATTTTTTACATGATTGAAAATATTTTTTATTTTTTATTTTTAAAAAACTCTAATATTACCCTCTAAAATTAAAATTCTTGGCTCTATCCTATTTGTCACTGTAGAACTATATTCCTTGAGCTTGTATTATTGGAGCAAGGGCTGTTGGGTTGTAAAAGTAAATTGATATCTATGTGTATAATCAAGTGTCTCTTCAATTCAATAGAATGAAAATTGAAAACTAAGTGCTGGAAAGAGAAAAATCTTAGTACTTTGCCATATTATCTTACTTGAATTCTAAGTCATTGATTCTCAAGACTTTTTGTTCCTTTAGAAAATTAAAAATTAAAATGGAATGACAGTAGAAGTGTAAATGAATCGAGTCGAGGCGAGTAAATCACTGTTTAAATTTATTTAAATTTCTATTAAATTTTAAATATTATATTTGAAACTAGTTTAATTATTAATTAAATCGTAATTAAATGAGCTTGAAACGAATTGAGTTTGAATAATTTGATATTTTTATACATATTTTGTTAATAATTGAGTCGAGATCAATTCGAACTTCAATAACAAAAAAATATGTTCAAATTATTTATTATATTTATTAAATTAAATTTAAATAAATTTTTAATAATCGATCTCAAATTAAAAATTAAATAATTTAATTTAATTTTCAATGATGGCACCAATTTTAGTTTATAGCCATATATAGTGACAGCTCTCCTCTTTCTTTACTATTGAAATGTGGATGACGCTCATCTGGGATTATTTTTCATTTTTTTTTTTCTTTGAGTTAAATAATAAAATGGTTAATACGATTAAAATATACTTAATCTAAAGAATTAATTAAATTAGATTGTTCAAGTATTTAATTTATAGTTCAGGAATGGAAATCTTCAATCTGAAGGCCTAAACGCTGAGATCTCAAAATTTTATAAATATGAAGTTTTGGGTTCATTTCGTGTTAGTATTCATCTTACTTATGCAATCTGATAGTGATTAATAAATTATTAATTAATTATTAATTGTGGTATTAAATTAGAAACTGATTTATGTATATCTAAAAAAAATTAAAGCCTTTAATGTAAAAATTGATTCAAACAAAGCAGGAGTTTATTAGATTTCTATTTAAATAGATTTTAAAGAATGAGAAAATTTTATTCAAAAATAAAAGTAAATGATTTATTTGTTGTCAGAATGTAATAATTAATTATTATGCCAACCAAATAAAATATGTGAATTGGGCAAATCGAAAATCAAATCTCACCATCAAATCTTTGGCCAAATCCTAAATTTTCAAAATTTCAAGAACATTTTAAGTAACTACACTACATAAAAATAATCCAAAATTTTCATATTTTCTTAATGAGAAATGCTACATATAACTCACTCGTCTTAACTTTGTTTCACTTCTTCTAATGTAAGAATTTATTGCAATTAATTCACCTAAACAAATTTAATAAATTAATACTTTATAAAAAAAAAAACCCAATAAAGGATTACTCGATAATATTCAAAAGTTCTTTTTTTTTTCTTTTCTTCTATTATTGAATTCCAATCTTGTTGTCAATAATTGCAACTTTAATTAAAACAAACAAAAAAATGGAAAATTTCACTAAAGATATAATATTGTCTATCGATTTTTAAAATGTTATATTTAATAGTCAAATATTTTATTTTATAAATAAAACACTCGATAAATAATACATTGAGTGGAAGGTGAATTATATCTGCTACATTTTTGCAATAATATTCCATAGGACTAATAATTTAGTGGGACAAAATTGAATTGGGAAATTAGGGCCCAGTTGAGCCACAACCCATCACCAAACGTCATTTGCATGAGATAATGTTTTTGTTGCCTGCCACTGTTACATTGATGTGCTTGTCCTCCAAAAATTATTTATTTATTTTAATTATGATATTCATAAATTATTTTTTTTAAACAGAATTACTGTTTTATTCAAAAGTATAAGTTATTTAAATTATTGATGAAGAGAGAAATTTATTTATTTGGTTCGGCGAATAATTTTTTAAAATTCTGAATTCAAGAATAAGAAAATTTCGATAAAGATTTAAATTGTGAGAGATATGAAAAATTATATAATTTTCATATAATTATGAAATTATATAAAAAAAAATTGTGTTGAGCAACACATCTACATTTTATACCAATAATTCCATAATGTCTTATAGCACTTGGTTGATCCCCCAAAACTTTTATCCTATTTGGCTAAGTATATATGGATCATTCATAAGTGTAAACTTTTTTGTGAATGACCAAACTACACTAAATGTTTTCTCATGCTTTAACACATTCAAAATAAATAAATAAATAAATAAATAAATTGATAGTCGAAGTTTAGTCAATAATGTAATTTGGCACTTTATTAATTCGTATTTGGTACTTGAATTTTATCAAAATTGTCAAAATGGTACATCTTTGATGATTTCTATCTATTTCTCCATTATCTTCTTATATGATAACTATTATACTCTTAGATAATATCATGAAAACTACGAAATATGTATCAAAATTCAAAATTTCCATATACTATATATTAAAAAATATTACTCTTTTTGTCCTAAAGTTATGTATGTATTGATATTATATTGTTAACCAATCAATTCGACTAATTTTAAGTGCAATAATAACTATTTTTTGTCAATATTTTTCAATCTAATTGAATAGTATTAAGTAATATATATCAAATATTAATCTTTGAAATTTTAATAATATTAAAAAAATTAAAAAAAGAATATGATACTTTGGTTCAAAAATTAAATAGTTTGAATTTGTATTATAACAAAGAGAACTATAATCTTTGGACATAAAGAGTATATATTTTTTAAACATCTTGAATAGGGTTTGATATTTTAGTAAGATGACAAAAATCCAAATTTATGTTTTATGATTGTTATATATGACAACAATATTTTTCTGAGTATTTGATTAATTCAAAAATAATTAGAATGCGAATGAAACTAAAGCAATGGAAGATAAACAATATAAACTAATTTGTTATCTTGACTTTATATAATATAGAATTAATTAATATATTTTATTACATAATATGATATATTTGTACATCTTCATATACAAATGAGTAGATTTATACAAGTATAAATAAATATTTCATTTTCTTTATAGTCCTGAATTGAAAATTATATTTTGAATATTTTTTTTTTTGTTCAAATCACATATAAAACTTAAAATCAAACCATTCTTTTTTTAAAAAAAAAAATCTTCAAAGAAAAGGATATTTAGGGTGATTACTTTTTCTTTTCTTTTCTTTTTTCTTTTTAAATGAACATAAAAATATAATGGAGAAATGGATGAAATCAACTAAGATGTAATCTTATTATAATTGGTTAAATTTGGGTATCAATGAAGTCATTTGTGAACTCTCGAGTACTAAAATGACATTATTAAAGAAACTCGAATACCAATATGATTTTAATCCCATTTAAAAGATATCCCTTCATTTTTATCTTGCAGTTGAATTGGAATTATGAAGTGAATAGTTCACTAAATTTATTTTTCTTAGTTATCAAATTTTGGGCAGCAAAAATCAATTGAAGCTCTAATTGATTCCAATTTTTTTATTACAATTTTGGCATAATAATAAGGTTGCATAAATTACTCATAGTATTTTGAAATTTGTGTTAGAATTCATCCTACAAATGACAATAACAACTTTGAAAATTAAGAAAAACTTTGCCATTATTAATCATTATGCAATGGGATGGATATGTAATAATACTATCTTGAGCAAAAGAATCAAACAAACAATTGATTAGAACAAATGAAATCAAACCCAAAGTCCAGCCCCTAGCAAGTTTATTTTTATTTAAAAAAAAAAAGGATTATTAGCTACGTAATATTCATTTTATTCCAAATTTATGACTCTATTTATTTTCTTTACCACGTCCTCAAATATAATTTAAATTTTGACAATATAATTTTTTTTAAAAAATATTTTCTCACTTAAAAGTATTAATATAATATTATCATAATACTTATTTCAATTGCTTTTTATAATAATAATAATATAAAAATACATAAAATTATGATTTTTTTTTCAAGTCTAATCAACAATTCATTGTCAAATCAAATTGTACGTCAAAAATAAAATGAAACGCGTAGTAGTAAAAAGGAATATTATGAGAGAGGAGGGGTAAATCTGTAATTTGGCAAAAGCCAAAGGAGGTCAGTCGGCAACAGTATGATGATTAGACACACAAATGGCGGTGTATGAAAACAGACAAAACTTAGGCTCCTAAGCTGTACGTATATTTGCAGTATTTATGCATGCAAAAATTTCCACTCTCCAACGCTGCCCATGAAAAATCATAATAATGAGTCTGCTTTTGTTCCTTTGTGGGGATGTTTTTCTTTGCTCCAATTCTTTCTTTTGCTTGTATCAACTTGGAACCATATATTGTCATTGGCCCAACACACCCCCACCCCACCTCACCCCACCCCACCCCATCCCCCCTACCCCACTCATTGTCTCTCTCTCATCCTCTTTTCAAGAAAGTTTATTAAGGGTAACTTCACAACAATACCTGAGGAAGATGAGTGTTAAGAGAGAAAGAAAGAAAAAAAGTTGTGTTGATTTTTTTTTTGGAGTATAAAAAAGTGGTGAAAGCTTAAAAGCTGAAAGAAAAGGCTGATTATATTACCGAAAGAAAGAGACTTTTTTTCATTCTATTTTTTTTTTTTGCTTTTTATTTTTTAATCTCCCCCATGGTTGTACTTGTAGCTGTATATTCTGTAGTCCCCTCGTCCCAGAAGCTCTTCTCCATTAATTTATGAGATTTGAAGCTCATCAAGCTTTGCTTAACAGAAGATTGTCTCCCACCGCTTAATTAATAATCAGGTGGATCATTTCGCAGACAGCGTATCAGCTCACAACAAGCCGTGATTAATGTTTAGCAACATTGATCCTTCTCCTCCTCCCGAGCCATTCTCTTATTCTGAAAATGGAAGCAGCAGCAGAAGAAAAAGACGACCCGCCGGAACTCCAGGTAACATATATATATATATATATATATATATATGTAAGTATTTCAAATTTAGGATTTTCTTGACTTGGGGAAGTGATTCTTGGCAACTTAATTTTGTTGTTCTAGATCCAGATGCAGAAGTGGTATCCCTGTCTCCAAAAACCCTTCTGGAATCGGATCGATACGTGTGCGAGATCTGCAACCAGGGGTTCCAGCGTGACCAGAACCTGCAGATGCACAGGCGGCGGCATAAGGTGCCATGGAAGCTGCTGAAGCGTGAAACCCCGATAGCGAGAAAGCGTGTCTTCGTTTGTCCGGAGCCCAGCTGCCTCCACCACGACCCCTGCCACGCGCTCGGCGATCTTGTGGGGATCAAGAAACATTTCCGGCGAAAACACAGCAATCAGAAGCAATGGGTCTGCGAGAAATGCTCCAAAGGATATGCAGTTCAGTCAGATTATAAAGCCCATCTCAAAACCTGTGGGACTCGAGGGCATTCTTGTGATTGTGGCCGTGTCTTCTCCAGGTTCCTCTTTTCTTCAAAATCTTGATCGATTAATTAATTACATACTAATATTCTAATGAGTGTAAAGAGATTTATATAACTACAGTATATGAGATTCTTGCAGAATGGAATCAGGGAATCGTGTCTTTTCACAGATTTTTATTGTATTCAGTGCAGAATGTCTAGTAATTCTAGCTGTAGATTTAAGTGTGTGTGTGTGTGTTCTTGGAACAGAAGACTGTGTGTCAAATCATTTTCTCAAGCAGCCCAAGATATATGTAGGTTTTGACTGATGTCAGCCCCTTCTAATTTATATACATTATTTTAGTATCTCTTTGTTTGTTGACAGTTAAACCTACAGTCCCCAAAGATCAAGCACAACTTGTTTTGAATTTGAACCCTTTTGCACTCCCAATTCATAAATTAAGTACAATAAATTATACCTATGCATGGAAGCTAAATTTTAAGTACTTTTTTAAGTGTGTTTTGACTCTATCCCAAATACCATTAAATTAACAATGATGTGATAAGATGATGTTATTCCTGTAATTGTTTAATATATTTACCCTCATTTCTCTTAAAGTACTATAAAATACAAACCCCATTGTCCAACTTAGCACTTCTTAATATAATGTAAAACTTCATTTTAGATCCTTGTTGTGTTTCAATCATTTTTACTTGTTTCTTTGATTTGTTACTTGTGCTTCTTGTTTGAAGGTCTAGATGCTAATGATGTGATATCATTTTCTTCTTGTTTCTAGTACCCATCTTCATAATAAAAACACTGGGGTTTCAGACATCATTTGCTGTTCAAAGATGTCCTTTGCTCAACTTTTCCACTACATCTAGAATCATTACAACCTTGTAAAAGTTTATGATCATCAGTGGAAGTTCAAACTATTGCATATATTCAACAGAAAAGTTTAACGTGTCGTTAATTCTTGGTTTTTTGTAGGGTGGAGAGTTTCATTGAGCATCAGGATGCTTGCAGCATGGGGCGGCTCCGATCAGAATCCCGCCCTCTACAGCCGCAGTCGGCTTGCTTATCACGAACGGCGTCGAGTCCCAGCCCCTCCAGCGACACCAATCTCAGCGTTGCACCATGGGCTGCTGCGGCTCTCGCTTTGCCGAAGCCAATGGAACCAATCTTCTTGAGCAATGCGGCGGATGCAGGTGGCGCCGCCACTCCCAAGAACAACTCCCGTCCCCCGAATCTTGAACTTCAGCTTCTCACCAAAGCCAGCGGCAGTGGCGTTGACATATCGGGTACCTCAACGAAAATTGACGAGGATCATTCAACTCAGCTGCAGCTCTCCATTGGCTCATCGGAAATTAACGGAGAGAAAACCGAGGCTGATAATGCAAACATCAGCTGCATAAACCCCATCAGCAGATGCTCGCCGAGGGGGAGCAGTACCACCAGCGAGAAACCAAGCGCCGCCACGGCTGCACCAGCGGTGAGACTGAAAGAACAGGCGCAAGAGCAGCTGAGGATAGCCATGGCTGAGAAAGCTTACGCGGAGGAAGCAAGGAAGCAGGCCAAGCGGCAGATTGAGCTGGCGGAGCAGGAATTCGCCAACGCCAAAAGAATCCGGCAACAGGCTCAGGCGGAGCTGGAAAAGGCTCAAGCGCTGAAAGAGCACGCCACGAAGCAAATGAACTCCACCATTCTGCAAATCACTTGCCATTCTTGCAAGCACAAGTTCCAGCAGGCTGCTGCTACAATGCCAATATTTGCAGAAACTTCTTCTTCCCGTGAGAACTCACTCGGGTTGAGTTACATATCAGCTGCACTGAGAGAATGGGAAGTTAAGAAAGGTGATCAAAAGTAATATGAACATATCTATGCAGATTTCCTCAATGTTTTCATAATTTTGGTTGTTAATTAATATTAACCCTTCTATCGTTTCGTCTTTCCAATCGCCGGAGTAGACGTATAATTAGGCACTTCGGATCTTTATCCCATTATGATATTCCATCTTGTATTCTACATCACAGATGCAGATCATCAGATATATATTCCAGTTGGGGGTGTTGTGTTATTATAAGGCAGCCAGGGATGTGTTGATTAAGAATCAGGTGTTGTATATTTAGTTTATTTTTCATTTATTTCATAGGTTTATGGCTAAAGCTATATATCATAATGTGCTGCAAGCTTTTTCCAAGAACAAGAATGTGAATTTGATGGTTTCTTTTCCATTTCTCTTACGTGTCAATTTCCATGGAGAAAAAATGTAAGGTTTCTTGGTATTCATCAGATTCGTATTAATGGCTATTCATCTGCAAGAAAATATTTTCTTTCTGGGAATTTGATTGTTCTTCCAGATTATTTTTGGTTTTAATATTGGAGACTTTGGGTGTGAAATAAAAGTGGACAAGGCCTGGTAAGTAAGTAGCTACCATGTATCACTTACAACTTATGCATGACACGTTCATAATCACATTAATAAAAATTAAAATACTTGACTAAAAAAAAAAAAAAAACAATTTCCTCAACAAAGAAAATAGGTTTCTTCATATTATCAATCTTTGTACTGTTTCTTGTATCCATTTGGTGAATGATACAAGATAAAATATCAAATTAAAATTAATATTTAAAAATAATTATATTGAGCCTTCTTCTACCACTCATATTTGGTTGTCTTCCTCCTCATAAAGTTACACAGACCCGCTAGTGATGAGTAAAATGTAAGTGTTTGAATACATTATCTGGTCTATCCTCAACTTTTGGTATGGTTAGATTTTCTGTTTGGACTATTAGAAGATCTTTGTTGGCTGAGGTGGTCAGAAAATGGAGGTGACCCCCGACCCAGTACCCACCAGCCCAGGCATTAAAGAACGGCGTGCACTGCCACAAAATTATTGTATGACATAAGTACTATACATACATATATCTATATGTATCTATATATCCACACACATACATTGAGAGAAAGAAGGGGGGGGGGGGGGGGGGTGTACATGTACAACTATGCATTATGTTAGGAAGAAATGGGTCAGAAAATAAGAGGCCTTTCCCTCTGCAGTTCTGCACCCATATAAATGTTAATGAAAGACACCATGGATTTCAGTGCCACAGTTGTAATGGTTGATCCAGGACTCGTCCCTTTCAACACACACACTCCATTCATTTCAAAATTTTCACTCACCATCAGAATCAGTGTGGCACAGGCATCTTTCAATTTATGCAGAAACCATTGCCTAAGCTAAGCAAATCTACTCTCTCTCTCTCTCTCTCTCTCTCTCTCTCTCTCTCTCACACACACACACACACACACACATGAGAGAGAGAGAACGTGTGTGTGTGTCGAATAGAAAATAACTGCGTGTGGTTGATGTTGTCTTTCCCTGACTTTTGCACTATACGGGAAAAGCCCAATCCCTGCCCAAAAGTGATCCCCCCAAGATTTCCACTCTCTCCCTCATTTTCACCCTTTAGCACTTTTGGACCACTCACATTTTATTTTTTTTTGTTTTCTGTAGGTCTAGTATGGCTTTCTGGTTGGGTAACTAAGGTGGGATTTGACACTTATGATTTTTAATTATAATATTATATTGTATGTTCTTGTTGTGTAAATTTAAAGCAAGAGGTAATTGAAGAAAAAGAAGAAAATATCAACTTAATTTTATATAATAATTGGTGTAATATAATAGAAGATATAATATAATACAATAAAAAAAAATAGAAAGAACATATTTTAGTAAAATTTACTTGAAGGAACTATTTTACGGAAGAGAAATGCTATATATTAACCTGCTGATTTTCATTCAACTAGTTCGCTTGTGAAGATTTACAAAGTTAATACTTTCCAAATAAAAGACTGTAAAAAACTTAGTAAAAGATTAACTGATCTTGTATAATATTTTTCATTAATAAGATATATTTAGCAAAATCTTGATTATTCATTAGAAGTTTGAACCAATGTTTTCATAAGCGGACCGGTGATCAAATCGGTTTTATTAAAATTAGCTTATCAATCGGTCGGACCGATTCAACCGGCGGTCGAACCGGTTTAATGAAAACTAATTATATTTTTTTATTTAATTATGTAAAATAATAATATAATAAATTAATTGTTATGTAATACATTTTAAATGTAAAAATAAATAAGTAGCTACATAAAAACACATATAATAAAACACAAAATTCAAATAATCACATAAATATAACAAAATATCAAATTTAAACCTTTATAAAAATTAAAAACAAAAAATTTAAAAAAAAATATTAAAACTGGTCGAACCGGTCAAAACGATTTTTGGGCCTAATCGGATCGGACCGACCTTCGGTTCCCAGTTGGATCGGTTGAACCGGCCGGTCCGATCCAGTTTTAACAACATTGGTTTGAACAACCTTAAAGTGTTTTTAATTTAAACTACCAAATGCCTATAATAAAGGATATAAGTTCAAAAATAATTCTTATTACAGTCTATATCTCTTGAAGGTAAGAGTGTCGCGTTAATTTAGTGCATGCTAATTAACACATAGAATTTATAGAGCGTCTAATATATTTAAACATAATTTTAATATCTCTTTTTTTTTGTAGAATTACATATTTTTTAACTTAGGACATGACTATTCCATTTATCTTAGCGCCGAAGATGAACGGGGCTAAGCGATCTGCCGATATTGTGGGATGTAAAAATACGTCGGTAGGGGAGCGTTCTGCCTTAAAAGGAAGCTTCCGCACGAGCAGTGATGGACAAAACAGAAGCGAAAATATCAATGTGAATTGACGAGAAATCCATAAATCTTAAAGAGTCATAAACTTTAAGTTGAAAAATAGTGAGCACTTCTACAAAAATTCTCATAATCTCTCATGAAAAGCTCTAAATTGATTAGCAAACCTTTGAGGTAAGGGATCTTATATAACTAAAAAATATACTAATTTGGAAGCTTAACTTATTTTGGCCTTAAGATGAAAAAATAAAATAAAATGATTTACTAACTTAGTATAGGCGGTAAAAAATTTGTAGATTGAAAATACTTTTCTCATCGAAGGTCCAGTGGCAGCAAGAGCAATGCAATATATCAACAACTAACCTTCACATATTTTAATTTATTTATATTGCTTATTTCTATAAGAAATTATTACAATTAATTTATTTGAATGAATTTAATAAATTAATACTATTTTTTCAAAACCGATGAGAGTTGGAAAGAAATGATGGAGTACTCGATAATGTCTAGCAGAATTTTTTTGTTAAAAATGATGTTAATAACGACAGAGCAAGAAATTTAGATATTGGTGGGCAAAATTGAATTTTTTTTAAGAATAATGAACAAAATAAATATTTTCAACTGTATGAAATATAATTTTATTACTTTTATTTTTAAATATAAAATTTATATTTATATAAATTTGAAGAGAGACAACTTTGGCTGCCAGGCCTCAGCTTCGTCCCCAAACATAGCAATGTATCAGAGACAATACATCACATATATATTGTTGTACATTAAATGCTGGCCGGTTTGTTAGTGGTGATAACATGTTACAAAGTTAAATCCTTGACAAATATTCTCAGTGAATATCAGAAAATCGAATCTTTTTTCTTTACATCATTGCTGCAACTATGTAGCCCCCGGTTGGGGTACCCTGTAATTGGTCAAAACAAAGTACATTTCTATCTTTTAGATTTAAAAACAAGTAAACCTACAATCCTATTAATGTGGCAAGATTCCAATTTATCCACATTTATTCGTTGAAGGACGAAAGTACCCTTTGGAAGAAATCATTATCCATGAAAAAAAAAGTAATATGATGTATTTTGAAATATATTTTTAGTTGTATAAATTTTGTTAATGTTGTTATGTTATGATTAGTTAAAAATATTTTTAATTATATATATCTTGTCAATGTTGTTTTGTTGCGACTAGTTAAAAATATTTTTAACTGTAAATGTTTTGTCAATATTATTTTGTTGTAATTAGTAAAAATTTAGTTGGATGTGTGATTATTTTAAAATTATAAGAAATTATTGGTATTTTGAGAAAATATTTTTTATTCCTCATACTGCAAGTAAGAAATATATTTTCATCTTAAGAAAAGAAAAATAGGTGGAAGAAAATAAATCCAAACATAACCTGAGTTTTTACACGGGTCATATCCAATTCATTTGGTTATTACTTGCACAACATTTAACTTTTAAAAATTTTGTTCCTGCGATCCCTATAAATGATCAAGATAGTGTGACTGCACACTATAAATACTCATATCAATGATCCTATATTTGAGAACGGCCCCTAAAACTTTCTTAATTCTTCTAATTTAAACATTTAAAGATATTAATTTGAGCCTTTCAAGCAAGCTTAATGAGTTTCAAGTTTTGTTTTTTAAAAAAATAAAAATAAAGCTCGATCTTGAAGTGACCTCATAAATCCCTTTTAACTGATCAAGATTATACAAAAAAAATCATGAAATTGTATTTTTTTAATACAAAGTATTTGTAGACATAATAAATTTTATATAAAAAAAAAACTCTTAATAATTTATATATTGGCGATATCCTTGTAAAGATTCATTTTCTTACATTAGAGCCGATGACTTGTACTTTATATATTACACGTGCTAATATATTTTTTAATAAAATGATGAATTATATTTTTATATTAAGATATAAAAAATTAATTCAATACAACAAATAATCAGCTAATTAGAACAAACAACAATAGAATAATTTGAGTGGATTATTTCAAATTGATAACTATTTTTTTCACACTAACAAGTGGATTCTTTTAAATTCATGACAGAGAAAGTTAAACACCCTGTTTAAGAATGAATCATTACTGTTGTAATATATTTTTATTCAATGGAAACATGTGCTATACTACCTTTGATTAAATAGAGTATATTTTTGTAAAGTTAATACCAAAATTATAAAATAAATAAATAAATAAAAAAGGTGATCGGAGCTTAGACCTTGATATCCTAAAGGGATAATATTTAAGTAATATCAGATTTATTATTCGACAAAATCGATTTTTGAAAAGAAATAAAAATAAATAAATTACAAATCTAAACAATTTTTTTTTCTTTTCAGAATTTTTTTTTGCTGGTTTGCTGCTGCTGAACCAGATAACTTGCAGAGCCTCCAAATTAACAGCAAGCTCACCCATCCATGGTCTGTTTTTCGCCTTCCATTCTACTCATTCACCATCACAGTACATTTCTGGCTAGTTGGAACATTTGATTGGAAATCGGTAATCGGCTCATTCTGAAAAAATTTAAATTTAATATTTAATTATATATTCGTGGTTATTTAAATTTAAATTTTATTATATATATTTTTTAATCGATTATTTATTTATTTATTTTTATCTTTAAAAGTTAATGTATAATAATTAATATATTACATTATTATTATATAAAAAATAATAATATATTATTATTAATTTTTATTAAATTAGTCGGATCAACAGTTGAGCCGATTTGACAGATTGAATAATTGACCAACAGCAAGACCAATTTAATTATTGATCCGACTGATTGAACCGCTTATTAACAATAATACCAGTTTGATCATAAATCCTATTATGAAAATATTGCTCGTAACCATGACAAATGTAAATTTGCCAATTTAGATATTGAGAAGTGACTATGGAAGTGAAAATGGAATCCACTTAAAATAAGCAGGAGAAAGAGAATTACAATGGGGGAAATTAAAATAAGAAATGCTAAAAAAAAGACATATGATTATATATTCATGGTTATTTGAATTTTAAACTTTATTATATATATATTTTTTAATCGATTATTTATTTATTTATTTATTTTTACCTTTAAAAGTTAATGTATAATAATTAATATATTACATTATTATTATGTAAAAAATAATAATAATTAGATTGGTCGAATCAACAGTTGAGCCGATTTGACCGATTGAATAATTGACCAACAACAAGACCAATTTAATTATCGATTCGACTGATTGAACCGTTTATTAACAATAATATCAGTCTGATCATCGATCATATTATGAAAATACTGCTCGTAATCACGACAAATGTACATTTGCCAATTTAGATATTGAGAAGTGACTATAGAAGTGAAAATGGAATCCACTTAAAATAAGTAGGAGAAAGAGAATTACAACGGGGGAAATTAGAATAAGAAATGCTAAAAAAAAGACATAAAACTGTGAGTTATTTAATAAAAATAAAATACATAAAAAAAATATTACGGTGTTTAATATGTTTTGTTAACCAATAGGAAAAATCAAAGACAAATTGAGTATCGAAATATTCTAACTAAAAATTAAATATGATTTTTTAATATGTTTACACTTTCAATCAATTTATCAAAGTGTGAATATCATTAATAATAAGAAATAACTACAACATACATGTATATGTACGTGTGTGTGAAGTGAAGTCAAAAAAAATGTAGGGTCATTTGTAGGAGGTTCAATGATTCTAGGTTTCCGGACAACTCCGGATTATTTATGTTGTAAAATATATATATATATATATATATATATATGTATGTATGTTGTTTTAGTGTTGAGTGGTTATGTGAAATGAAAGCCCAAAGCGTATAATTGCAGGGTTTGGTTCTTTTGGAAAGGAGCTTTTTAATCTTTAAGATTTGATGCTTTTGACTTTTGGACTCTCTCTGGGAAACTTCTCTTTTTGGATTTAGAAGTGTGTCACCCCACTCACATGGTCTGTTTCCTCATCAAATTTCTATCATTCTTGGATATAACTTTCTTAATTTAGTTTTATCTTTAAAATTTATATTTATAAAAAAAAAAAATGGTGTTAGCAAATAAAATGTTATAACAAAATTAATCCCTTCCACCCATTATGCTCAATAATCAAAGTTTAGCATTTAGCCCCATTATAATTTGTCTTAAGTTAGCGATTGATGTGACTAAAACTTAGTTATCAAATAAATTTATATTTTATGCGTGTGCTTATAATTTTAAACTATGATTTTATCTATAATTTTTAAAATAATAAAGAATAATAATATCCGACACTCAAGTCAGAAATTAATATCATGAGGGAATATTCAGATGTTAAAATAAATTTAAAAGTAATTAAAATATAAATAAGACGTAAATAACACATTCTCTATTCCATGGAGGAGAAGATGTATTTATATAAGCACAAAAAGATAATTAAGTATGGGAAAGATTCTACTTCATTTCTTGGATTGATATCATATAGTTGGTTGTCAATCAACCATATTAAGATAGAATTCTTTTTCGTTATCTAATATTAAGGTAGAATCCTTTTAGGTTATACTAATTATAACTTTAAAACAACTCATAATCATATTTAAACCCATAAGTGATAATATGATCCAAATCCCTTAACCCAATTAACCATATCAAATTTTGGTCACATCATTGGTTGTCAACTTTTAACTATTTTTCAAAAAATATTTCAATTACTATGTGATGTGGTGATCTCCGAATTTACGAGAATTTGATGATCGATTCCTAATAAATTTTCATCTGCTACACAAATAAACTGTTAATCATGGAGATCACCATATCACTATGCATGAACATAGTGACATATTTCAAAATTATTGGACCCCATCTTCTTTTTCATACATTGATGATTAGGGTTTGTTGGGGGATGATTATACATCTATATGAGATAAAAAGACTGCCACTCCATTCTCTTTAGATTCTTCTTAGCAAAGCAGATGTCATTTCAAAGAGGGCCTTTTTGTGGGTTGTGACCTTTGGGTATCTTTATTCCTTTTCCCAGTGTGTGTGACCATGTTACCACTCCCCATGTTCCTTTTTGGGTGTTACTTTTTGTTTGTTTTTTCATCTTAGAAATTTCCATGATCATAGAGAAAAGCAACAAAAAATCTTGATGCTTATGCTCTACAATAACTACACATTCACAGTAAAGTATTCGAATCTACAAAAAATACGAATGCCAAACACAATGAGTCAGAAAATGGATATCGAGATGATTTTTTTTTTTTTAAAAATAATTAATAAAAAGATATTTTTTGTTATTTAGGGAGATAAATTTTTAAAATTTAGTAATTTTATGTATAAAATCAATACTAATTTAAAAAAAAAAAATGGAGTTGAGGGAGGCGACCAGAGGAAGAGGGGTTGGCAGAGACAGTTGCTCACTTCTTCCTCAAGTCAATATAAAATTTAAATTTAAATTTTTATTTTTTACATTGGTGAAAAATATCTCTTTATCGATAATATTTAAGAAAAAAATATAATTTTTTTTTTCTAAAATAAAATTTCTGGCTCCATCCATGCATGTTGTGTCTTACAGACGAAAAACCAATAGTAGAAAAAATGCCATTGCTTGTACATGGGAATTTTTCTGTTTATTTTGAGTGTTTTGTCTTTCATGTGAAATGATCCACTACTAGAGGTGAGGTTGATGGGGGCACATGGACAGAAAAGGTTAACACATTGGAACCAAAAAGTAAAAGAGAAAGAGGGGTGAAAAGAAGAGAAAAAGGAAAAACAACCCATGCTGCCTGTCCTAATGGGTAAAATGTACTTTGAACACTATGTTTATATATATATATATAATCATAAATTAAAAAATATTATATATATATATATATATATAATCATAAATTAAAAAATATTCCTCTCAAAGTAAATTATATTTGCTGTAAAGAGGTTTTTAATCTGACGAGTATTTTATTTGGGAGTCGTGGTGATGGGCTCGCGTCCCTTGTGACAGTAATTATAGGTTTATAGTTCATTTTGGACATTTCAAATGACAAGAGCCTTTTATTATCAGGTTTTAAGGAAATTGCTACTATGGTCGAATATTTTCATTCAAATTATAATTTTACTGAATTATTTTTTTGGATTTTGCTTAGTTTTCAAGTGCTTTCGGCCACATCCATGTTGTTCCGTGTATGGATTCGGATCCCGCTTGGCGGTCTGATTTGATACTTTATGGGCCGAGCCCTGTTGTTTCTTAGGAATGATTTTTAAAAATCAAGAAAATAAAATTTAATTCATTATGGATGAATTGAGTAAGGGGTTTTTAGATGACATTATATTGACTTTTAAAGCGCATTTAGAATTGATGATCAAATTGATCTTGTTGTCGATCACCGATTCAACCGTCGATCCGATCGATCTAATGAAAATTGATTATATTTTTTTATTATGTTATGTAAAATGATAATGTAATAAATTAATTATTATGTAATATATTTTAAAAAAAGAAAATAAATAAATAAATAATTATTATTTTTTTAACAAAGTATAAAATTCAAATAACCGCACATATATAATAAAATCATAAATTTAAACTTCTTAAAAAAATTTAAAAATTTAAAACAGATTTGATAGTTGAACCGAAAATCTTGTAAGTTAAGACTAATTGGACAGAACTAATCGTCAATTTTTGATTAAATTGATTGAATTGACCTGTCCAATTCGATTTGATTTTGAAAACACCGACTTGGTAATTATCATATTTTTGTTTTTTTGTCAAAAAAAAAGGAAAAAGTAAAGCCAAAGCAATTGAGTGCATTGTGTGTGTGAGAGAGAGAATATGGAAACTTTCCAAGAGCCAAAAAAAAAAGAAGCACAAGGACAGAGAAAGTAAATACAGCTTCTCTTTGTAGTGAGGAAGGGAAATAAAGGGTAGCTTTTGGTTGCAAGTGACAAAGTTTAACTTAAACCTCACTATACCTGGTCTCTTATCTGTCTCTTTCTTGGCATTGGCTTATGTCCCCATTAAGATTGAATTTTTTTTTCTAATGCTTTTCATGCATCTCTAGCTGTTGCCCCCCTATTTCCTTTTAGTGGACAACACTCAAAATTTACTTCCTCATTGGTACATAGATTTTGTTGTCAAAGATACCTTTCCCCACATCTTCTTTTCTAAAAAAAAAAATTGTATTTAAAGAGAGAGAGTTATTTATACCCCTCACTTTATGTTTCTCCATGTTATAAACACGTTGAAATCCTTTAGTATTAATATAGTTGGGTAATATCCATATTACACCATTTGTACGGTATATTTGATGTATAAATAAAGGTCAAAAATCTTATTTTATAAAAAATATAATACTTGAATAATAAATTTATGTCAAATATATGTATACTATGTGTAGCATCTACAACATCCTATAGTTGTTGCGCCCTACGTCCATGGTGGTGGGAACGTGAACTTTGTTGGCAATTAGTATTCAAATATGCGAATGTAGTTAAGTCAAATAGGTAGACAATGAGTCCTAATTCAAATACATACAAAAGCTCATTGTGTCCTACTGAAGTCTCTTCCATAATGGTGTTCTTTGGATCAAATTTTACGGTCTTCTTAATCTTCTTAATGTTTCGATTGTTCCTATTACTTAAAATCTGCCAAAATTTGAAAACCACCAAAGTATTTGTACTTGAGAATCAAGTGTTCCTTGGAGCATCAAACAGAACTAGAGAATCAAGAAGTGTAGGGAATCATCAAACACAGGACAAGCCTCCCCGTGGAGGCAGGGTTATAGCGTGCCCTGTCACTCCTTCGGGCCCCGTCCGCACGACATAAAAAGGGGTCTATAGGGTGCAAAATCGATTCCGGATGTCTACTCCAAATATGTATAGACTATAACCACATCCAATTTATCAAGAGGGCGAACCAGGGAAAAAAATTGTTTTTTTCCATAATTAGTTAGGCGAAACTTGGATACCTGAATTATATATAAAAAAAGAATTAAAATACAAAGCATTGAAGATCCACAATCAACTTAAAATCATGGGTTATATTTAATCCGGTTAGAAAATTTGAATGGGTTGAAAATTGGGCAGGTCGAAAATGAGTTGGGTCAGGATGAAAGCGTGCCTAAAAGGGAAGCGGTCCGCTAAGTGGGCAAATCACCATCCGACCTCACCAATCAGACTTTTAGGAGAGACTCAAAATCATGGGTTAAATTTAATTGGGTTAGAAAATTGAATGGGTTAAAAATTGGGCTGGTCAAAAATGGGTTGGGTCAACCCATTTTTTTAATTTTAAGTGTGTTTCCATCCTACTCAACCCATATTGGTATCCTAGTCCGTCACAATATTCGTTTTGGGTTTACCAACAATTGTCTGCCTAAGAAGGAGCCCATTTAGTTATAGACCAAATGACAAAATCTACATTATTATATATCGTAGCACAATTTTGTCACGGGCCAGTCTTCACTGGCCCAAATCTGCTATGGACTGATCTTGGCAAGCCCATATTGCATTGTGCCCTAATATATCATTTTATCTTGTAAAAAATCGAGTAGGACAAGAAATTTCTTATTTCTTGTTTCAAATAATTTTCTTGAGCTCCAATGTAGGTTGTGTTGAGATGGATAAACGAGTATCGAGTTCATTTTCTTTATGGACGTTGAAAATTAAGATTCTATATCCTAAACTAAGATTCCTTTTTTTCTCAAAAATACCTTATCACTTAACATATTGATATCACATCATTTACTGTAAAATTACTTTGTAGGATACTATTGTAAAGATAATCACATTTTTTATTTTTTCAACTTTTATCTAAAATTCATTTTCGGATCAAATGAGAGTAATAGTATTGGATAGAAGGAGTTTCACGAATTCGTCTCCACTTTTGGGCCCAACATTAATGTCATCAATAATTAGGAAATCCAACCCAAATTTCTTGGCCCACTACAAAGTTAAGCCCACTTCTGCAGGGTCAATGAAACATGGAAGGATGCAAAATTATCCATAATATCCCAATACTGCTATTTTTTATTTTGTTTCGTAATTATATGTTTTCATTACATCATTAAATATGCTCCAAATCTTTTAAAAAACTATCTATTTTTGGACAAAATATTAAGATTCTTTTATGCATAATCAACATGCTTGGCCAAGGTAATATAGTTACAACAAATGTGGCACAATCTTCATTTGGAAAGAATGATATATAAGCCAAGGATTTTCTAATTCTTTGCATTTTGCCAAAAATGTGCAATGTGACATATAATGCATATTAAAAATATCAGTATGTCCACTTTTACACTTTGGGTAATGAATTTATGGGTTTGGCTACTTTTAATTGAAATTAAATTTTATTAGCATTTATCTTATTCATAGTTATTATTTTATTTTCGGCAAAACAAATGGTCTTCAGTAAAATATATATTATCTTCGAAGTTTGGTTTTCATTTTGAATAAAAATAGGAAGAATATACTTTATTTTTGGAGATTGAGAAATATTTTCACCAAGAAATCATAGTTGTTTTTTTTTTCTTTTTTTCATTGGAATAATCTTTCTATTACCAGCTTTTTTTTTTCCAAACAAAAATTTATGAATACAAAAAAGAGTAATTTATAGGTATGCAAACATATATATATATATAATATATATATATATATATATTATATAAAAATAATGTATCTAGATAAATGAGTTATTTATTGGTGGCAAATGCCAAATGGCAATCTTCTTATCTTGGTGAATACAATATCTGTCAATACATATATCCTTCTAAAATATTAATATAGAATTATTTTTTAAAAATAATTTCAAAATTTTAGTAAAATAAATACTTTTTCAAACCCACTATTTATTTTTACTATACAATTAATATTCATACATATATATATATATATATACATATATATATATATGTATATATATACATGTATGTATGTATGTATACACACACACATACATATATTGTTATATGCACACAGTCAAAGAGTCATTTCCTGGTTGCTCCACATCAACGATCAACCCCACTTCTTTCTGTGTGTCTATTGTCCAAACCGTTCAACTTGAAGAAAAAAAACACACACACAAACAGAAAATATAGGGGGAAAAAAGAAGCAAGAGCTCATCACTCTCAATATCCATCATCATCTTCGCTCCATGCTTTCTGCTTTTGCTACGGCTGATTCACTCTCATCCCTGGAGTATACTCCCATTTTTGGCCTGTAAAAAGGAGAAATCAGAAGATAAGAAAATGGTGTTCAAGGGCAGATTTTTTTCTTCAAAGAAATCAGACACTTCAAGCCCAGATGGATCCTCCAACAGCCCTCGATCCTTCGGGTCGAACTCCAATTCACCGATCAGATCCGATAAGAAAAAGCCCAAATCTTTGTCACCCTCCATTTCTAAGGACAGCTCTCCCGCAGCCTCCGCTGCGAGCACCCCGACAAGCGCAGCCAAAAGCTTTCTGAAGAAGAAAGACTCCTCCAAAGGCAAAGATACACTCAATTTAAGCAAGCCCACTTCTGGAATTTCGAGTTCTTCCTCGTCTCCGTCGAAGTTGAAGAAATCCGAAGAGGCAGCGCCAGCGGCTCCGCCTTCGGTGGGGCCAAACTCGTTGTCTGTGTCCCCGATAGTGGCGTCATCGTTGGGGTTGAACAAGATAAAGACACGATCAGGGCCGTTGCCGCAAGAGAGTTTCTTTAGTTTTGGGAGTAGGGAAAAGGGAGTTGGTTTGGGTGCTAGTAACTTGTCCAGGCCATTGGGAGGCGTTGGTGGAAGTGATGGGGTTTTGAGTGGTACGAAGAAGAAGGAGAAGTCATTTCTCGAAAATACGGATAATGGCAGTAATTCAGATAGTATGTCGACGGGGAGTGGGGCATCGAGGGACCAGAGCCCACATGTATTCCAGATACAGGAACGGTCACGGCTCCAAAATGCAGAATCGTCTTCTGGAGCTACTGGTATATTCTCTATGATCAGTGTTCTAGTTTTGTAGACTATGTTGATTTACATATGCCATCAATTATATCTGTGTAGTTATGTTAATTGATGATTATACGTCTGTAATTTTGGTTTGGAGCCAGTAAAACATAGTATTAGGATTAATTATTGGTGTAATTTGATCGCCTGTATAATATGGACGAGAAAAATGTATGAATGTGCAATGAGGAATGATCCATGATGTTGGGATTTTGTTCTTATATGTAGAAATGTGTGGCTAGTAGCTTTTCTGTCAAATGAACAACTTATATATGCTTTAGTGCTGGTCGAATGAATAATAATTTTATTTTGTAGATCAAGTTACAGGGTGCACCTTAATCTTTTGCATATTTTTGCTTTACTCTGCCTCTGAGGCTAGTAATTCTGATGGAATCGGACTTGATATTTTATACCAGGACATATCCCTATTTTCCCCATATTTTAGCATTTATATTATGAGTTCTGCATGCTTTGTTTTAGTTGGTGGAGAAAATCACCGCTATGGGTTTTGAAACAGCTCAACATGACATACTTATAAATCAGTGATACAACATTTTTGGCCCAGATAATATATGCACGCACACACACATATGTATGCATTGAATTTGGTATGAGACAATTATTGCAAGTGTCTGGCTACTGTTATGTTAAACTGTAGAATGAAAAGGGTATTGGTCTCTTTTGTTGGATGAGCTAAAATTAATCAATATTTTCTCATTACCATTCTATCTGCAGCAAGCCTTAAAAACATGTCACACCATGCTTATAACAAAAATAGAACTAGACTACTTTTGAAGTTAAGTTTGGTGGGGATTAACCACTCAACGATCTTATGCTAAAGAGTACCAATTTTTTTTCTCAATAGCAAATTTCATGCCAGTTTAAGACAATCTTTTGAAACACAGTATGCTCAGATGCTTATCCTTAACCCAGAGAAATTTAACAGACATAGTATTGTGTAATATGAGGAGCAATAATTAAGTGATAAAATTATGCAATTAGCAGAAATATTTCTTTTACTCCCTCATTTTAGAGTTAAATGTTTATAAAATGAGAGGAGGGCTTAACAGGTAAAAAATACCCATGCGCTAATCATTGTCTACTTTGTAACATCTTGAGGGACCTAGTGGAAAGGAATCCAATAGGGTGAAGTTTTGCATTCTGGGTTTTGGAAGATAAGCAACTTGGTGACGAAGGCTAACATATGTAGATATGACTACAATAGTTTCAAGAAGTTTTTCTAGGAGTGGATTTTCTGGAGATGCAATGTCTAGACGTGAAGCTTCTGCTCTTTTTCTTAGACTTGATCTGGAAACTGTAGTCTAATTGCGCACGGATAAAAGTTAAGAGCTATAATATCTGTATGCCCCAAAATTCATTATACTATCTTTGGATTGGTTAAAAACACTTTCTAATATTGGCATTGTATAAAATGTTCTTTTCGAGAAAAAAAATAAGTAATGAAGAATTTTATTGAAAAGAAAGAAGAAAGTAATAATATGAAGAAGAGTGCAATTATGATCATTCCTACACAAGGCTTACATGAGATAATTCCGTCTCCAAATAAAGATAGCTAAGAGATATATACTGGATGCTCAATTGTGCCCAAACTTACAGCATATTCAACTTGGATAAAAATGTGCAGTAGCTGGGAGAAATGATACTGATTTGTGTAAACTATTTTATCTCCTTCTGTTGGGTGTGTGAGATATTAGCAAGATGACAATGCAAGTCTTACTCACTTAAGCTTTATCTTGTTAGTCATCTATGTCCTCAGGTATTTTTTATAGTTGCTCTTAATCTTATTTTCTATTGATGTCTTAACATATAATTACTAACTAGCGAAAAAAACTTGAGAACCTTCCCATCATTCAATATCATAGATTAAAAAACCAGTAGCTGAGAAACAATTTCACAAAAATGACCAACAAGTTACACTGGTATACTTTAATCCCCAATTACTCAGCTGCGACAACTTGTTTGAAGCAATTAATGTAAATCCAAGTTTTAACCTTCTAGTATTTTTCTTCTATTGTCTTTCTCTCTTCTTCATTATATTTGTTTATTTGCTCACACTCTCAGCACCTCGCCAAGCTAAAATTTTGTCTCCTTTTCTCGTAATTTCTTTTTCTTCAATCTTCTTCAGATATTATCTTATTGAGTTTATCTTGACTCTATTTTATTCCTTTTTGTCACACTCATGTCAAAATACTCAAGCTTATTTTGAGTGTCTGTTATCAATGATGACACATATGAGAAAAGGACGGAGAATTCTTGGCCTTCTGAGTAACATAATATTATGTGCAACTGTGGCATGTGTCACTCAAGCTAGGGGAACAAATATAAGAAAAGAAAAATGCTGAAAATGTCTTGTTACGTAAAGCCTCATGCTATGGGGTTTAGCATTCATGATTTTCACTTGGCTAATTCAGGGAAATTTGATTCATGGGGTGATTCTGGAGTTCTCAGGAATTCAGATGCATGTACTCCAGAGATGAAGGTAAAAAGGTGTATTTTCTTATGCTACAAAGCAGACTATTTCACAATTTCTTCCAATTAAATTTCTATTGCAATTGTATGTATAAACTAGCTGAATTTTGAATGTTTTTGTAGACATCATATGAATGTGAGAATCCAAAAGAGTCTGAATCTCCACGCTTTCAAGCTATACTCCGTGTTACAAGTGCGCCTAGGAAGAGGTTTCCTGGTGATATCAAAAGTTTCTCTCATGAATTGAATTCCAAAGGTGTACGTCCTTACCCATTTTGGAAACCTCGAAGGTTAAATAACTTGGAGGTAATTAGATTTTACACGCAATTATTTCTCAGTAAGAGAGATCTTGCTCTTATTACTTCTGGATACTCATGATTATCTTAAAATTGCAACAGGAGGTTTTAGCTATGATTCGGACAAAATTTGACAAAGCAAAAGAAGAAGTGGATTCCGATCTGCATGTTTTTGCAGCAGATCTAGTTGGAACTCTAGAAAAGAATGCAGAAACTCATCCAGAATGGCAGGAGACTATAGAGGACTTGCTGGTGCTGGCTCGGAACTGTGCTATGACTTCTCCTGGAGAATTTTGGCTTCAATGTGAAGGCATAGTGCAAGAGTTGGATGACAGACGTCAGGAGCTTCCTGTGGGCATGTTAAAGCAGCTTCATACCCGAATGCTTTTTATACTCACCAGATGTACTAGATTGTTGCAGTTTCATAAGGAAAGTGGGTTGGCTGAGGATGAACATGTTTTTCATCTTCGTCAATCACTTCAGCCTGCAGATAAACAAGTTCCTCTAGGCCCAGAAAAGGATGGAAAGTTGTCCGCTGATGTAAAAGTTTTGAAGGTCCCCTCCACGAGGAAGTCTTACAGCCAAGAGCAATCAGAGTGGAAGAGAGACCATGCTGGACCTGGGAATTTTCAACTTTCACTAGCTGAAACCACAAAAACCCTGGATTCTGCTGCTGGTAGAAATCGGATGGCATCTTGGAAGAAATTTCCTTCTCCTTCTGGAAAAAGCCCCAAAGAAGCTGCTTCAGTTAAGGAGGAGCACAATGACAATATCACTGAAATTTCAAGAATAGTAGAGAATCAAAGAGAAACCAATGATACTGAGCTAGCTACTGCCAAGGTGCCTGAGCTTCCTCCCTCTAAAGACTCACATGGGCCATCCCCTATGCCTAAGCACCAACACAAAGTCTCCTGGGGCTATTGGGGAGATCAGCCAAGTATATCTGATGAAAGTTCAATAATTTGTCGCATTTGTGAGGAGGAGGTTCCCACTTTGCATGTGGAAGACCACTCTAGAATATGTGCAATTGCTGATCGATGTGATCAAAAGGGTCTAAGAGTGAATGAGCGCCTCATTAGAATTGCTGAAACTCTTGAGAAACTGATGGAATCATTTTCGGCGAAGGACTTACAACATGCTGCTGGGAGCCCTGATGGTGCTAAAGTATCAAACTCCAGTGTGACTGAAGAGTCAGAGCTTCTTTCTCCAAAATTTAGTGACTGGTCCCGCAGAGGCTCTGAAGACATGCTAGACTGTTTTGTTGAAGCAGATAATAACATTGTCATGGATGATATGAAGGCTTTACCATCCATGTCATGTAAAACTCGATTTGGTCCAAAGTCTGATCAAGGAATGACAACATCATCAGCAGGCAGCATGACTCCTAGGTCACCATTGATGACACCCCGGACGAGCCCGATTGACTTGCTTTTGTCCGGGAAAGGTGCTTTCTCTGAACATGGCGATCTTCCTCAGGTATATCCAAGTCTGACTGAATCCATTTTCATTATTTTGTTTGTTGTCATCTTCTTCTTTCCAAGGGTGCCAATAACTTTAGCAATTCGCGACTGTAATTCGCCTCTTAATTGATATATAATACTGTAGCACATTTACTTATTAATCTTACCATGTAAAGCATCCTTCAGAGTTCTTTATTGGGTATTCTTGGTTCATTTTTCTCATAACAACTGTATCCTCTACAAATCTACTTCCGAAAGGGAGAATTTAGGATGTTAAATTCAGTGATTGGGGTCAATTTTTGTTATTTTGTGAAGTAAATGACGGTTTTATGCATCTAGATTATTTTGCGTATTGTGCATTATTGTGTGTGATTGGGGATTGCATCAGGGTAGGGATTGTACTGACCGCATGCATTTACTATTCAAATGGGACTATACGCCTCAGGCTGGCATGAGATCTTATGGAAATTTACAACTGATGCATCAAATATCATGTTTAGTCATATTTAAGTCATAGTCATCCAAACCAGAGTGCCCTGCTCAATTGGACTGGGATCTGAAATTGGAACAGATAAGCCTTTGATGTGGTCAAAACCAGAGAACCCAGCTGAGTTTATCCCAAACCTAGTGACCTTGCTGCTTCTTGAAATCCGGTTGCATTTATTTTCTGATGTAAAAGTAGTAAGCTTGGAAATGTTTAGAACCTGAGAGCTAGGGACTATGCAGAGGCTTGATCTCCACAAGACAGGTTTTGCATTGTCTTTCCTCACCCCTCGTATCTATATACAGTATATTGCCTAACCACTATAACTTTTTTTTATCATCTCTGCTTATCCATTTATCTTTTTTGACCATTTATTGAAGAACTAAAAAATATCAATGTGTATCTAACTGCTTATGCTGTTATTCGTTCATGGCCATTCACATTCCACTCATTTAGTACTAAAAGTATACACATTGTTTATACTTTGATCTTATGCATTTCTTATAATTTTCCTTGATAGTAAAATTATATGCTGGCCTAATAATAGCCGTGGCGATATTCCATCTCTATTGTCATGATGTCATCATTGGTTGACTTGTAAATTCAAATGACTATTTCTGGCATATACATATGTGAATTTTTCTTAAGAATATTATATCATACTTTTGTTATCTATGAGACCTATCACTAACCCGGTGGTTGATCAGTGATCCACCGACGGAGTTCAAATGCTGGGTGTATGCCCTAAATTCAATTTTTTTTATTTTATTTTCTGACTTATAATTCATGATATGTATCATTTCTTCGGTGTATTTCATACTTTTGTTACCTATGTGACCTATTGATCCAATCATTAACCTGTTGGTAGATCAGTGATCCATCGACAGAGTTTAAATGCTGGATGTATGCCTGGCCCCAAATAATCATGATCAAAATAGGACTTTTTTTTTGGTAAAAGTCCAGCAGTGTGAATTGTTCACAAAAATGTGGGAGTTAAAATGCAAGAGATATGGTATTTACTGCTCACCGAGGCAGTATAATCCAATAAATGGCCTAGACCATTTGAGTGTTAATAAATTAGAAAAATAAATTGTAATTATTTGGCTCTTAAGCTAAGGTTACAAAATATATTCCTTGCAGATGCTTTTGTTTATGCATTTTTTCCCCATCTTCTCTGCTACTTTATTTGTTCTTTTGGTTTGTGGTAATATTTAATTAACTGCATTATAATTTCTTGCTAGTTGCTGCCTTTAAAGAAAAAAGTAAAGGGAAGTGAAAATTATTTTTCGTTCAATTTCTTGGATGGTAGGAAAGTTGTAAGCCCCAATAGTGCTATTTTTGCTCTTAGGGATCAAATTTCCCTAGTAACTTGTACTGTAAAAATGATTGGAAATGGATCACCTAAAAATCTCAAACACTCCCCTCATTCTCATTCATCTATTAATGGTTTTGTAGTTGTCTCTTATCTCCTTCTCCAGTCTTTATTTTCTATAAGCAGAGTGGTAAATTTATTATTTTATATGTTTAAATATTTAGACGCACCAGATGCTTTCAACTGCCATCTACTTCAATTATCCTTATTTTACAAATCAAGAAATATATAAAGCATTTTGGTCTTGTTTATTACACCCAATCAAACTTCTTAAGTGGTGTTGCATATATGAGCGATCCTAAATTTAATACATTTCAAATTGATAAACATTTCTTTGAACATAAAATAAAGAACAGCGGTAACTTCTCTATAACTTTTTTCTAACTTCCCTTGCAACTGGACATGGATAGGAACCAAACACGGATTTTTGGAAAATAACTTTAGTTTCCATTGCGTTTATTTCAACCCATTTTCGCCAAGAAACACTTTCCAGCATGATTTTTCTAGGCAATTAGGTGGAGGCTTAGTGTATTCTTGAAAACCTTAGTACCTTTCTTTTTCCACTTGTCCTTTTGTTGATAGATTATGTGATCTTGTATTTTATAAAAATTACCAAACCAAAACGTAGTGTATAATTGACTGCATTGGGTAGTTTATTTCTTTTTCACTTGGGCAAGTGTTGTTGATTATGATCCTTATATTTTATTAAACTGACCCCTCATTAATATAGTGCCCGCTTGTCTAAAGTTACCTGGAGGAGTCTTAATACAATAAGAAATACTATTTTTGAGAATTTTTTTTATTCTAATTTAGTAATGTAATTCTAAATTCTTCATTAAATGATGATCAATACTTTTGGAATTAATAGCTGTTGATATTATCATATTGACTTTGAATCTTTTTCCTTTGAAATCATATCCACAATGCAGATGAATGAACTTGCTGATATTGCTAGATGTGTAGCAAACACACCCCTGGATGATGACCGCTCTTTGCAGTATCTGCTTTCTTGTCTTGAAGACTTGAAAGTTGTCATAGATCGTAGAAAGTTTGAATCGCTCACAGTCGATACATTTGGAGCTCGTATAGAGAAATTGATCAGGTGAATTAGTGATCTTTTTGTTTGAAAATTTAGTAAATTAGTTTTTGGAGCATTGATGCTGACATTTTATTCAATCACCCAGGGAGAAATATTTACAACTATGTGAACTGGTTGATGATGACAAGGTTGATATAACAAGCACTGTAATTGATGAAGATGCTCCGTTGGAAGATGATGTTTTACGTAGTCTTCGAAGTAGCCCAATACATTCTTCCAAAGACCGTACCTCGATAGATGACTTCGAGATTATAAAACCAATTAGTCGTGGGGCATTTGGTCGGGTATTCTTGGCAAAAAAGAGAACAACTGGAGATCTATTTGCGATAAAGGTACATGAAGAACTTGTCCATTTAAGATTTAGTGTAAATAGTTACTTGTGTGTTTGCATGAGTTGAATTTTTGCTGAGGCCTTTGATAGTAGTTGACAACCCAGAAAAGTAGATAAGAGCAACACCAATTTTTTGAATTATCAGTTCTTTAAACCCTACAACCACTGTGAAAACAAGCTTAATTTATATTCAAAAAATGGAAAAATCCCCGACAGATAGAGCCTAGTTGAACTCATAGGATGGCTTGACATTCCAAATTTATGTATTCTGCAGGTTCTTAAGAAAGCAGATATGATACGCAAGAATGCAGTTGAGAGTATTTTGGCAGAACGTGATATACTGATATCTGTTCGCAATCCTTTTGTGGTGAGCCTTTGTAGCTGACAATGCGTTTTACTCTATCTTCTTTTTTATCATCTCCTTTTAATCTTGATATTTGATGTCTTAGGTCCGCTTCTTCTATTCATTCACTTGTCGTGATAATTTGTATCTTGTAATGGAGTACTTGAATGGAGGAGATCTTTATTCATTATTGAGAAATCTAGGCTGCTTAGATGAAGATGTTGCTCGCGTATATATTGCCGAAGTTGTAAGTTTCTGTTGATGGCTTTTCCCAGCTCTATGTTTCTCCTCATCCTTTGAATTACATGGTGACTGAAACACCTGCATCACATGCAATGGATGGCTAGGTGCTTGCTTTGGAATATCTGCATTCTCTTCGCGTGGTTCATCGTGATCTGAAGCCTGATAATTTGTTGATTGCACATGACGGACATATCAAGGTTGTTTCTTTCATTTTTACTTGTCATGGTTTAATTTCTTATGCCTTTCTACATTAATACCTCGAAGATGTGCTGATTTATATCAAAACTGTGGATTTTGCTTTTGTGGGTAGTTCAATGGCTTTATGATTCCATTATAGGCTCTTTTTCGGTAATGTAATTTGGCTTAAAGCTCAACAGAAAAAAAGAAGAGAAATTGGAAAACAGACACAGGCTTTCAAAACTTTAGATGTAGGTTGCTTGGGTTGTTAGATTCTGACATAAGCTTTGAGGGCCAACATTTAACAAGAACTTCTCCCATTTTAGTTATTTCTGCAGCATGTAATGTTATACAGTATCCAATATTACCTGCTCTTGAAGCTTGTTCAGCAGATATTTGAGTACGAAGTTGCGTAGTTTGTGCTGTTATTTAGGCATCAATTAGCGTTCATATCATAAAGCTTTTCCTAAATAATGTATACACCTGCTTTTATTTACTTTTTCCCAAGCTTGCTCGTCATTTCCCTCTCCTAATTTTTGTGTGCCTTACTGATAAGGATGCCAAATCAGCATGCTAGTACTGCACCATGTGCAACTTTTATCAGGTAGCACTAAGCGAAATAAGTTATTCTTGCTTAAGAATTCGTTTTTCTGTTCCTTTCATGTTTTTTTCCCCATTTTCCACATGTTACACATATCTGTGAAAATAATTGAGTATGGTATCCATCAGCATCGCAATTTGCCTTTTTTTTTTTTTTGTCATTTTCCACTTATGTTACACGCATTCATGTTAAAATTTGAGTATGGTATCCATCAGCATCACAATTTGCTGTTCTACATGAGTCATGCATTATATCCAGGTTCATGAATTGCCTTGACCTATAGTATAATATTGAATTTCAGAAGTAAAATTTCATTTATGCTTTGAAGTACATTGATATCATGGACATTCTGACTGGAAGAAGTGTAAGTTGATATGTTTTTATGATAGTTTACCATTTAAAAACAAGTGATGCGCATGGAACTTGATGCCTGCTGGTGTTTATCCTTATTTTCTTTCTTAACCTCATGATGCTTTCACTCTGAGGAGCAAAAATTAATAGTTGATATCAATTTGAACAGTTAACAGACTTTGGGCTATCAAAAGTGGGTCTTATCAATAGCACTGATGATTTGTCGGGTCCGGCTGTCGGTGGAACATCGCTAATGGAAGAAGATGAACCACCATTATCTGCATCGGAGCATCAGCAAGAAAGGCGTAAGAAACGCTCGGCTGTGGGTACACCAGACTACTTGGCACCTGAGATTCTTCTTGGAACTGGGCATGGTTGGTGCATCCTTTTTCCATTTGCTCTATGGTCTTAACTAAATTAGAGAAAGGTGTCGTACCAATTTGATTAGATTAAACTATTACTTGCCATGTGTTGAAAATACTGGCACTCTAATATCTTAATTTAAGCCATAACCCTCCATCACTCTTCCAAGAGATAAGCAGCACAAACACCAAGAACCACCACCAACGAAAAGAAACAAAAATCCTTTAGAACCATTTTAATTCTCTTGCTAGTCCAATAGCAGTATCATTACCTTGTTTCTGCTGCTTGCCATTCAAAAATTGCAGAGAGAAGAAAAGGGTGAGACTGTGATGAGAGTGTGGCATCATTGGTTACTAGTTATAGGTATGAAACTCACCAACATGTTGTTTATATGGGTTAATTTGGTTTAGTTGTGTATCAAGAAAGTAGCAACATTCAGTGCCTAAAGTGTTGCTTAAGGTGTATGATTCTGTAGTGTGGACTTAGTCGTCATTTTTGCCATGTTTGAGACTTCATGCATTATGGCACTAGTGAGTTCTACGTTTTTTTGGTGTTAGGTTTATATTTTGATGGATGAGGATTTTCCGTTTATACTTGGTTTTAACTTTGTTACCAATTTAGCGTGCATTATATTGTTCTGCACTTTTCTCAGGCTTTACAGCTGATTGGTGGTCTGTTGGTGTTATTCTATTCGAGTTGATTGTTGGCATCCCTCCTTTCAATGCCGAACATCCTCAGGTTATTAGACTGTTTGTACTTTTTTCTAATCTCTTTGTTATTTTCCTTTAGTTTAAGTACTTATATGTGTAATTGGTTTCCTGAACACACCTTCCTGTAGAATAAATTCATGATAGACTTATGTTGTGTACTTCTTGATTATAAATGTTGTTTCATTTTAGTTTCTGCCTGAGAAGTTTAAGAACAGAATATAGGACTGTGAATTCGACTTCTGAAGTTATTATAAGCTATGTTAACCATTGTACATCATTTTTGTGTTGTTTAACACATTCTTATGTGGTTTGGAATTTTCCCACATTTTAACTGCAGAGTAGAAAAGCTTGCTTATTTTGAGAGTTTAATAAGAGTATGGATGGTTTTTGAATATGTGAGTTGGCCTTAACATTGTATATTTGGAGAGAGAGGAATCTAAAAATTTTGTGAATAATATTTGCCTTTGCATGTAATGTGGGGATGCCACTTGCGCTCTCTTTTTAGTTCTTTGTTGGAGAGGACATCTTGTCCTGCAGTTTTGTACTCTCGACTTCTAACATAATTAAACAATCGTTTTTTTGGAATCTAGGAAAAGATTTTTTTTCAGATTTTTGCATTTCGTTAGTGTTATCATTAGTTTGGAATTGTTTGATTTTTGGTGGTGAGTACTGTCTACATTACCTTAAAAATCATTTCTGTTAGTGCTTTGAGATGATTTGGGGTCCTGATTTAACTGTTTTTAATTGCATTTCATCTTGGTAGGATGGTTCTGTCTGTATTGAAAATAATAATCAAATATAAATCAAATGGCTTTAGTACTTGATATCTATAAAAAAAAATTAGTATAGCGTGAGGATGGCTTAGCTTTAGTGCTTGAAAAAAATCCTCAAAATTGTTTGTATGCTCACCTTAGTAAAGTGATGAACTTACAATGTATTGAAGAAAATCTCAAGTGGTTTCAGATTTTTGGAATGACAGTCATCAGATCTGATTGCAAGACCTAGGAAATGTTTTCTCTATATCCAAATCTTGGACAATAAACAAGTTTTGGCCTTAAGGACTATTAGGCACTCTGCTTGATGCACTTTCTCTTAGGACTAAGATCTTTGTATTCTCAATGGGAGTTGGTGTTGGTACATACATTTGAAAGACAGGTCTTAGTGTTATAAAACACCTCATTGGCATGAGGGATAGAGTAGGAAGCATTTGTGCAAGTTAATTTTGGCTCATCAGATCTTGTTACTGATGAGTTCCTTATGTCCATTAATAAATAACTGGTAGAAAAATTGCCATCTAATGTATGGTCAAAAACGCATGTTATCCTGCTGCTTCTCCATGGCTAACATGTATAAGATTCTTGAGGATGTTTTTGCCATGTTATGCTTTGTAATTTTATGCACCAAATACCAAGGTGCGGCCCTTGCATGCATATAGTGTGTTTGGATAGATATAATACCAATTCTCCAAGTTATATCAGGTATTGTTATCTCCTTTAAACCCAAACCCCCCGCCTCCCCCCAAAAAACAAAAAACTGAAACTCCTGTTCACGCCTTCATTGTGATAACTTGTTTTCAGTTGAGGTCTTTGCAAAGTTTCGGTTCCATCTAAGTGATTGTGTGTCTGTTGATAAACCATTGTTGTCGATCAAATCCTTTGTTTATCTGATGAAGCTTTGAGATTGTAAACACAATCCTGTCACGAAGAAAAAATTGTCATGCTCGGTACATCAGATGAGAATTTCAAAATTTCATCTATTCTAAGTGGTTATAGCAACTTGTGATCTTTGTTGGTTTTCGTGTTGTTTGGTGCAACTTCAGGATTGTAGTCCTGGAGAACAGTTGAGCTACTTGAGGTTCTAGAATCTCTGCTTGGATAATATTTTTAAAAGCGATGCAATAGAATGTTTTGTATGCATCATGAGCAATAGGTGGTATATTTTCTTTAAGATCTTTCTTTAGATGGGTTTTTTATTTTTATTTTTTCCAATTTTCTTTGTAGAAAATATTCGACAACATTCTCAATCGCAAGATTCCTTGGCCTCGGGTGCCTGATGAAATGAGCCTCGAAGCACATGATTTGATTGATCGGTAAGAAAAGCCTCATCCAATTCTGATGCAAGGGTTACTTTATTTGTATCCCGACCTATAACATTTGTACTCTTACAATTCTTATATGACTTGCAGTGAATTATTCTGTAATATTTCTTATTTGAAGATTTGGATATCATACAGTTTTTTGGGATATGAATGCTAAAGAGTAAGTTTTTGTTAGTGTTTATTTCTGATGTAAAGCATATGAGCCTTCCTTATCTGAGCTTTCTAAAATGAAAAATTTACTGCAAAACTTTAGTTCTGTCAATACACAGGTTAATAGTGAGCTTTTGAATGGTAGCAATTTGTCTAATAGCTTTCTCAATTAGTGATTCTTGATTGTCGCATCCTTCTGCCAAATGCTTGACACTCGACCACATGCTGCATATAGACTTTGTCTTGAATTCATAGTTCTCGTTTTGCGACTTCCTTCGTGCATATAATCTTGTAACTGTTCTCATTGCTATTAACTTGGTTTTTATGATTATGCTGAATCTAAATTTGTCCATATGTGTAACAGATTGGTCAATTCCTAAGTTACATTAGTAGATCCTTAGACCAGTCCTTTTATTCATTCTGATATCTACTGGCAGGTTACTGACTGAAGATCCTAACCAGAGACTTGGAGCTGTAGGAGCTTCAGAGGTAATTTTAATTCGTTTTATGATGTTTGATCCTATTTCTTCATCTCTTTAAATGTAACCGTCTTATGTAAAAAAATTGCCATGCAGGTCAAGCAGCATCCATTTTTCAGAGATATTAACTGGGACACGCTTGCTAGACAGAAGGTTTGACTGTATATATAAATTGGCATTATCTGTTTGTCCAAAAACTAGTAATGCCTAATAATCTTCTCCTACTTCTACCAGGCTGCATTCGTCCCTGCTTCAGAGGGTGCAATGGATACAAGTTACTTTACCAGTCGTTACTCATGGAATCCTTCGGATGAGCATGTTTATGCTGCTAGTGAATTTGAAGATTCCAGTGAGAATGGTAGCATAAGTGGGAGCAGTAGTTGCCTAAGCAATAAGCATGATGAACTGGTGCGTGCGTTAGTTACTTTAATTGAACTGGCAGTTTTAGATACAACCTCCTTTTGTTTCATAATTATAATCTTATTCACTTTTGATGGGATGACACAGGGAGATGAATGTGGGGGACTCGCAGAATTTGACTCAAGCTGTGATATCAATTACTCCTTTAGCAATTTCTCATTTAAGGTAATCCAATGAATTGTTGTCATTTGCTATCTAGCCATCAAAACACACTAGAAATATTATTCTGCACGATTCATAGCCGAACGGTACTCAAAGTATTTCCCTCCATCTGTTTGTCAATGGACACAGCAATAAACCATCATTTCCTCATCATTTCATCATCAAGAAATTCTGCCCCGATGGCATGAAATCACAACGATTTGCTTTCAAAACTTTTTTTATACTCACAGTAGAGCTGCAAGAAAGGATTTTTCATGCTGTAATGTAGAAAAGAACTAGTAGGATATGTACCTGCTCATATGCTCATATGATCACCTCTAATTTGGTTTCATTTTCTTGGTGATCAACAGAATCTTTCCCAGCTCGCATCAATCAATTACGACTTGCTCACGAAAGGTTGGAAAGACGACCCCCCTACAAATTCGAGTACATAACCATGGGGACCTCTCTCCGGTACTTAAAATACATTAGTTTGGGGGGATTACCTCCCAGTTTGTGTTCCTTGTAAATGTATTTTGCATTTTCTCATTTCAATCATTGTTGTTCTTATTTACGATATAAATGCACTGAGGGGTCAGGATTTTTTGCGCAATGTTATTTGGTTTTAGGCTTTTGCACTCTTGTACAATTTCTTTATGTTTGTTATTAGGATAAATTATAAAAACTATCTCGAGATTTGGCCTAATTGCAAAAAAACTTAGTTAATTTTCAGAATTATAAATACCATCCTATTTCAATTTTGCAAATCACACCTATTGAGTTGGTATTTGTAAAATAAAGACAAATCTCAAGAGGTATTTGTAATGATTCAAGGGGGTATTTGTAATTTTAAAAAATAATAAATTTTTATTTTATTTTATAAATAGATCAAACTTTAAGGATAATTTCTGTAATTTATCCTTGTTTTTAAAATAGAATTTGATCCATTTGTTCCTACATAGCTTCGAATTCTTTGGAATTGAGGTTTATTAGTTTATGAATGAGAAGGTAATTCAACAAGAAATTTCATTACTTGTCTAATTCTTGATGAAACAAAAGAGCCATTTGCTCTGAATATATTTAGTCATTATATGTTCTGCCGTAGGAGGAGCTGATTGCAATTGTTTACTTCCAATTACAACTTTTTTTTCTTGAAACTATGGTTAGAAATTTTGACAGACAAGTACATGGATGGAAAATACACCAATTTATATATGTTCTACCCTATATAAAAGTGTGAATTTTAGAGTGTGTTCTCATTGTGAAAAGATTTTATTGCCCATTTTTATTAACTTTTCCACTGGTTGTGAAAATACAAAGATTTAAAAAAAAAAAAGAAATGAAACTAAAAAAAAGTGGAAATCAATGTTGAGGGTGGTGAAATTGTAATTTTGCAAGCAAGTTTTAGGGGCTCTTTTGGCAATTCAGATAGTTTTTTAGGTTTTTTATTTTTTTTTTTTAAAAAAAGAAATGGTTGGATTAATACATTCCACACCTTAGCTAATGGATGGCTCACTTTTTCAGCCATTTATGTCGGACAGCTTATTAAATTATGGGCCGTCAAAAAAGAAATAAATGTTGTACTAAATTGAATGTTTTAGTATATTAAATCAGGATAAAATAAATTGTCCTTCAAGTTTGTGTGTGTGTGTGTTTTCTTTTTAATTTCTTATAATTAGTATAAAACTTATTTCATATATCCATAATCTAACAATTAATATTGTATACGTAAAACAAGCGGTCAACGATATAAATTTTTCCTTTTTTATATATGTGAAAAAATAATTACTTTTTATTCCACAAGTACTATGAAAAGATATTCATACCCTCACTTAAGTAATCTTAGGTAATAATAAATACGAGTTAGTTAGGAAAAGAACAAAGTTTTATTAGAAAAGAAACCATTGAGTTGATGAAATATTTAGATTCTTAAATTCTATAAACTATCGAGACATAATCCTAAATCAAATAACTAGATAAAGAATTCTATCTTAAATAACAATATTTTGGGTGAAATCTTTTGGAACAAATGTATGTATCACTAAAAACAATATCAATGAATTAAGGTTACAACTGAGAAAATTTAATTACCACATAAGGCTAAAAAAATCCAATACTTATATTGCTAAATTGTTATAAATACCTAAATACCAAAAAACTTAAAAAAATTAGGAATACAACAAGCAAAAAAGTTTAAAAAGTTTTTCTAGCATTTTGAAAATATGGTCGAATATGAAAATTGATGTACTTCCACCTCATTATAAAGCTACATCATAAATTGTGCAACTTTAATTATTATTATTTTTTCAATAATTTGATAATATTTCTGCAATTTTCAAATACATAATGGGATGGACAAAATCCTTACAAAAGGAAAAAAAAAAAGGCAAAAACCAAGGCCATTTCAGTACTTTCTAATCTCTCTATAGGTGTATCTAAACAAATATACATACAAGGGAGGAATTATGGTGGTGAAATTATAAAGGGATTATTGAACCAAATGACTATAACGATAGACAATAAAGACATATATAAATTTAATGAGAAATAATAAAATTTAAATCAAAATAAATAAAAATTATTTAATTCGTATATCATTTTATATATATATATATATGCAGTAGATAAATAAAATAAGAATAACATGTATAATTACTTCATAACTTGCAACTAAAATTCACAATAGCTGAAGATCACTAAGATACGCATAAGTTGCTTGGAACGAGCCAAAGAAAAGAAAGTTTTGTAAGGTTGAAGATAAAAATAGAAGTTTATGTTTTAATCTTATTTCAATTGTAAGTATTCATATATTATACATATAAATTATGTATAGGAAAACGTTTACAAACATATATATAATTTTCAAATATTTATTGTGTTTATAGTCTATAAAAAAGGTTAATTTCGGTTCAATCTAAAAGTAATTAAACAATAAGTAATAAGTAATATGATATGAGGTGATTTGCGAGATAAAATAGAGACTAAAAAAAACATAATAGATAAAATAATTATACTTATGACATTATTAAGTTTTTTTTCTTCTATTTTTTTTAAAAAAATATATTTTTGTAAATAATTCTCAATATGTATAAAATAATATTATCCACATAAATTAAGTTGATGTAGTAGGGGTAACAAAAATTAAGTTTTACTCTATTCATTCCAACTCAACTTGATTTTGTACTAAACTATGTTCCATCATATGTCAACCCAAAAATATTTAAATCAAGTTAATAAAAAACACAATAATCCACAAATTCATTTCGTTTGACCTATTTTTAAATCATGTCCAAAAATAACAAAAATGATTTCTTTTTTAATTTTTTTGCCATAACAAGAATATGATCACTTATATGATAAAATCAATTTTTTTAGAAACAAAACATAGATTGAAGTAAACAAAATAATTCAAAAACTACCTTTTAACGATGTTATATAACATATAAAATGATTAAATTATAGTGCGTAAATTTATTTCTCCAACAAAATAAGACAAATTTCAGAGTTTATGATAGAATTTGAGTTTTCAAGTGAAAATCGTCAATTTAAAGTTCATATTCTATCTTTCGATATGAAGTCATCTTTTTTCAACGGATTTATCCCGTTGCAAGAAGTGGTATTCATAAACCCCTTATTTTTAGTGCACAACTCACTATTATTAATCACAACATTCTCGTCTAGAATCGACGATAATGTCATATGCATAAGGACAGATAGGGGATAACACATGTGTCCATATTCTAAGACCACAATTTCACAAGTTCAAGTGTCAACAAAATTAGACATACATTAAAGGCCAATTCTCAAAACTCATGAGTTGAGATTTTTCAACAAAATAAGGAGGGATAGACTGAATCATTCAAGACAAAATTATGACTAGGACTTGTATTGATTTTTAAGTCCTTTTGTTGTTATTATGTAACTAAATTCAATTTTTCATGGTTGAAATGACATTTATCAAAATAATAACAAATCATTTTTTTACTGTTACTATTTGGTGAGAACATAAATATTTTTGTTATTAGATTGAATCATTAATTAATTTCACTATTAAATAAAGGTAACAACTTATAATTATCATGAAGTGCCTAAAATAAAATAAAAATATTATATAATTATTTATATTTCTCGGTAGTAGTTAAATTAATTGTTAAAAATAAAGACTACAATAATTATATATATATATTTGATATTTTCCCTCTTGTCATAATTGTTGAAGGGAAAGTTGATAATTCCTTGCACAATAATTGGGTGAGGCAAAAAGGCAGAGAGGGTGTGTGTGTTGGGCCACTCACAACTCACAACTAAGTTTCTAGTTTTGTATCACATGGAAGTCTTATCTTTTGATGTCAAAACAGCTGCACAACAATTAACAATAAGACCAGAACCCAAGAGACAACACTAACAACCCTATTTGCCAAAGCAAAATGGATCCCCATAAAAACTTTGTTTATTTGCTTCCATTTTCACTACACACATAAGGGATGTAAATGAAACGAGTACAAATTTGAATTCATCCTAAACTGATGGATTTGAGGTGGGTTGTGAAAATTACATACGGGTTTAAGTGGTTCTTGATTTTTTTATTTTCAAAATTTAGTTATTAAAAACTATATTTTTTAATATTTTTAAAATTAGAAATTTGTCTAACGGTTTAAACCCACCAGACCCGATGCGGGTTTGCATCTGGATCATTACAAAACTTGGCACGATGAGTCTTAAATTTTATAAATCCAACCAAACCCAACATCTCTACACACAAATGAGGAATTAAAAAAAAGAAAAAAGACCCTCCACCAGTATTGGTTGCTAGTAAAAATACTAAAATTTATACAGAGGACCACTCAATTCAGCCTGCCTGCTTCACTTGCAATTGTGGACCACCAAAATCCCTTTTTCCATACAACATATATTTGCATCACATAATGTCACACTTTTTCTGAATCCTCAACAGCACTCTTTATCTGTGAGGATTGCAGGTAGCTGTCACCTTCACTAAAGCTCAAATTCATTGCCAATGGTGATGCATTTGGTCCCATTTCTGATTGTGGCTTATTTTACTCTGGTTAGGTTTTAATTTACTGCTTCAGACAAAGGAAATAATTCAACCTCATGCTTAAATTGACCAACACTTTATGACAATAACTTGCATTTCTTTTACATGTAATTCAAGATTTTACCTAATGTGCAGCCATAACCAGTGTTGGATAAGATCCTATTGCCTATGAAAAATATATTGTACAAGGGCCAAAAAGTAATGAACAGTTGGTCCCAAAATCTGGAGCTGGCCGAGGTGCAGGTTCCCCAATCAGTAGTCCTTCCATGACAAACAGGTCCAGCACAATTCATGATTTGCAAATTTGTCACGCCTCGGGCCCACAAACAAGAAACAACTCCAAATATTCCCACACAAGCAAATTTCATAGAAAAAGTAATCAATAAAAAACTACATGTTAATTAATCTAAGGCCTTGGATAAAGAAATAGAGACAATAATCAGGGCTATCTTTACCAAGGGCAGGTTTTATACCTTGACAGAGGGGACTTAGAACCATTACAATAAAACCATCCACCCTAGTACAAACCACCAGTTTCAAATCAACATAAAAAAAGTTCATTCAAAAAGCAAAAGAAAAAAAAAATAAAGTTAAAGCTAAAGTAATAATTACAGCAACCATATTCCACCCAACAAGAACAAATGGAACTGATATCTGTTCCCCAAATGAAAAAGAGAATTGTACTGAGTGGGGGATGGGAGAAAAGATGAGCTGTTAATTCTGACAAACAAGAATAGGCTCAAAATCAACAAACAAGTACAACCGGTTTAAGAAGATTGAATTTTAGATGCATTAAATTGTTGGTGGTATTTCTTTGGTTTTAATGGTGACACACTTGAATGCCTACTAGACCTCTTAATCTGTTTCGCTGACATGATCAGGCTGTTCTTGATAGTCTCGCACGCTTGTGGGACGGAGCTCTTCGATACGCTTCGCAACTTCAGAAATTGAAGGCCGCTTGTCTGGGTACTGAGCCGTGCAGTCAATTCCAAGTTGCAAGAGCTGAACCATTTCCTCCTCCAAATTCTGGTACCGGAGGAGTTCGAGATCAAAAACTTCGGAAGTCCACTCCTCTCGAACAACTGACTGAACCCATCTTGGCAGGTCTACTCCTTCCTCATTCAAGAGGGCGTGAGTGGGCGCTTTCCCGGTAAGAAGCTCTAAGAGCAACACACCAAAGCTATAAACATCAGCTTTTTGGGAAACTTTGCGAGGGTCCGTCACTTCTGGTGCACGATAGCCAGCGACTCGTGTGGGAGAGGATGGAGGTCCAACTAGGTGGTTCAGTCCAAAATCTGAGACTCGTGCCTCATAGGACTTGGTGAGCAGGATATTTGATGATTTAATGTTCCCATGGGAAACATTATGACCTTGAAAATGCAAGTATTCGATGCCACGGGCAGCTCCGAGGGCAATGCCAGACCTGATTTCCCAATTTAACGGCGTCCTACCAGCTCCTTTGTTTCCTGAGCAGGGAAAGACAACAGTGATATGAACACCAATGAGACCAGATATACAGCCACCAAAATCAAGCAATTTATTTCCTAATTTTTTCAATGGTACTAAACCAAGCGATTTTATGGGGATTAAAGGTCAAATAAAAACAAATTGGTGAAATATGCAAAATTACGAACTGCCAAATCATAAATGATAGGCGTGATCTTACCAATATTTCAAGATAAAAGTCAAGGCGATGATTCAGATCAAACAATAAGATAGAAAGAAGATTGTATTGCATATGCATTTCTACAAGCATCGATAAAGTCATGCATATAAAATAAGAATCATCTCACCGACTCTACCTATGCAAGTTGACAAACTTAACTGTGCTGATTATATCAGCAGTAGGCATATGACCATGGAGCAGCACACTTAGATACAAAACTAGACATGTTCAGCGGACAAAATAGAGCTAGAGTCTCAAACAAACATCACCGACACAAACAACAAACAAGCTAGTCCAAGAAACAATTTTCTATACCACAATAACCAAATCTATGAACCATCTAAAATTATATGTGCTCTTTTTTATGAAAAATATGTTTCTTGAAATGAAAGAACCACACAAAATCAAGCACCGATTGAAATCCTAGAAACTCTACACAGAAAGGTAGAAAAGAAAACTGAAAAGCAACTAATGTTACATCCCATTAACAGGTGAAAACCAGGGAAAATTTAACAGCCATAATAGACTTGTAATCAAGAATTGAAGCCAAAACAAAAAATTGCACCTTCAAAAACAGAGGACAAAGCAAAAACATCAGTAACATTGCAGTGCACAGAACTCTAAAATCTCACTCACCATGTAGAAGTGCAGACAGGCTTCCCATTGGCATATAGTCATAGACAAGAAGCTTCTCCTCCCTACTGTAGTAGTAAGCCCTAAGAGGAACCAAATTCTCATGATCCATAGCTCCAACCCCTTCAATTTTCTCCTTGAACTCCCTCTCTGAAATCGTCACATCCTTCAACCTCTTCACAGCCACCACAGTCCCCACTTCCAAGACCGCCTTATACGCTGTCCCAAACGTCCCCTTCCCCAAAACCTCTGCTGACGCTCTTAACAACTCCTCCAAGTCGAACACCCTTGAAGCATTGCCGAAAAACACCAGTTTCTTGGCAGCAGCCGCATTTGCTCCATTTTCGCCCTTCACATTCCCATTCGCACTCATTGCAGCAGCTGCTGCCGCAGCCACGGAAAACCCATTGCTAATTCCACCATTATCCGCTTCCGCAATTGGCTTTTCTCCAGCCTCATTTTCTTGATTCTTGATTGCCGCCACATCCACAGAGCTAGCCTTGTTTCCACTCCTCTTCCTACACAAAATAAACAAAACCAACAGCAATAAAAACAACCCAACAACAGATCCAATCACAATTCCAGCAATTGCACCTCCAGACAACTTCTTTTTCCCACTTTTCCCCGAATTTCCGCTCCCATTTGCGTTTCCCCCAGCAGACGCAGCCGGAGCTTCACCAGCATTGTCAGCACAAACATTATCAAGAGGCTTCCCACAAAGCAAAGTCCCCAAAAACGCATTCTTGGGCTTCCCCTCAAGCCCTTTCGGCACAGACCCATTTAAGTTATTGAAAGAAACATTAAACTGCGCAAGATTGGGAAGCTCAATATCCGGCAAACTCCCACTAAACTGGTTATTCTCCAAAAAAAGCGTACGCAAACGGGTCAAATTGTTAAACCCGGATGGAATTTCACCCGAAAAATTGTTGGAGGCAAGATTTAACCGCACGAGAGAGTGAAGAGAGAAAAGAAAATCCGGTGCAGACCCAGTAAACTGGTTGCCCTGAAGATAAAGATTTCGAAGCTGAGAGAGTTGAGAGAGGTCTTCGGGGAGGGGACCTGAGAGATGGTTCAGGCGGAGGCTAAGGGTGCGGAGGGAGGTCAAGTTGGAAAGCGTGTTGGTGGGGAGTGTACCGAAGAGAGAAGAAGCAGGGAGGCGGAGGACGGTGACACGGTTGTTCTCACATTGAACACCTTGCCAGTTGCATGGGGTGGTGAGGGTAGTGTTCCAGAAGAGGGTGCGGCCGCCCACGGCCGAGCGAAGGGCCAAGAGGGCGGCCCTATCGGTGGACAGATCTGAGGAGTTAGCGGGGGAGAGGAGGCGGAGGAGGAAGAGAAGGAGCAGCATTGGTGGGAGTTGTACTAAGGTTAGTGTAGGAGGCATTATGTGTGGTTTTCTTGGGGGGTGGGGAGTGGGTTTAGTTTTGTTTTGTGGAGGGTGGAGGGGTTAATTATGGGTTAATGTGAGGGGGGTGGGGGTGGGTGGAGTAGTATGGGCGGAGAATCATTTGGTTGGGTGGGTTTTGGTCTGAGTGACAGTATAAATGTGTCTGTCTTGTGTGTGAATATATACATATACATATACATATATGTATGTATGTATGTATGTATGTATGTATTTACAGGTGTGTGCAGTGTGTGTATATTGTTTGAGAGAGAGAGAGAGAGAGAGAGATCCAGGCTGGGAATAGGGATAGATATAAATTTTTGGTAGACAAAGTTGCTGCAGTTCATATTTTTTATTTTAAAATTCGTATTTCATCTTTTAATTTAAATTTGCATTATTTTTTATTGTTCAATACTTTTTCGCAAACGACTCTGATTTTAATTTGTGAGCCAGGTGAAATTTTGGATTCGTGGGATGGTGTTTGACACTAAAAATTAGTCTCAGAGTTTTTCATATTTTGACTCGATTTTTCAAACCTAACTCATTTAAATAAATATATATCTATATATATTTGACATATATTTATTTGATATATATATATATATGAAAAAATATCTTGATATTTTATATATACTTACATATAAAATATAAATATAATATTCTTATATTTTAAAAAAAGAATATAAAATTAATAAATAATTTATACTTTTATTATATATAAAATTACATAAACATATTTGAAATTATAAGTTTTCAAAAATCTGAAATACGAACAAGAATCTTGAATTTTAACAAATTTACTTCAAAATCATCGATCCCGAATTATGTAGTTAGAAAGCCTTTTGTATAATTAGAACTTTGGTAGATTGTGATAATGAATTTAATTTTTAAATAACAATTATAGACATTTATTTAAAAAAATAAAAAAAAGGAAGAAAAAAAAATGTTTTGTATAATGTATGTATTGTGTATAAGAGGAGTAGGAAAAAGTGAGTAAAGAAACCCTAGCTAGCTGTGTTGGCCAGTGATGTACTGGATATGGTCAACTACAGGTAGAAAGTGCCCTGGAAAAAGTAAAAAAAAAACAAAAAACAGTTCAGTTTTGGTTGAGTTCTTTATTATTATATTTTTCTGTTTGCTTTTCTTTTCCTCTTTCTTTTTTGGCCATGGAAGAACTTCTTGGTTGTATCAAAAAGATCCTTGGATGTGGTGGAATAATCAAAATGTGGAATTTGTCAGTTATTTGTATTGGGAACAGTCCACTTCCTTTAAATTTTAAGTTTTAATTTTTTATTATTATTTTATGTGTATTTTATATTGTATATTTGATATATAAATTTTAAAATAAATATATATTATGTGTATAAACTATTTTTTAAAATTATATATTTAAAATTAATTATATACACATGACGTTAATATTCATGTTATATTCAATATATTGTTTACTAAATATTTAAATAACGAATAAGTATTTCTTATAAAATGAATATTTATCTATGATTCATATATATCGTGTATTATTTATTAGGTTTAATATTTTAAAAACTTACACGCGATATGTATGTGTAATAGGTAATATAATATATAATAAAAAATTTAAATTGTTGATTTTCACATTCAACAAGAATCAAGATTAGTGGACTAATTAAGATTAAAATGCATCATTTTTTTAAAAAAAAATTATGAAATAATTTATTTATATAACTTTTATTGTTTAAATTTATTTGAGATTTTTTCAAATAAAGAAAATATTTTGGAAAATACATGTGGAATGGATTAATCAATATAAGTATTTGGGAGGGAAAAGAAAATATGTGTGTGAGAGTAGAGAGATGCACTGTTGAACAAAAGGGAAAAAAAAATACTTCACATGAGAGAAAACTGGAAGTTTTGTCAGATGGACGTGACTTTGACCCTCTTCAATTATAATAAAATATTTTATTTAAAAATAAATATATAATTCTCCTTCTGTTTTGTCGCATTCAAGTCATTTTCAAGAGAGTGAACTTTTAGATTTATAGTATGATTAATTATTGGATAAATATTTTGGCTATTAATTGGGGTGTGATCAATTCGAAATCATGAAAACATTTGTTATGCTAGTTATATTATTTTTTCTCAAACTTAAATTTTCATTTTTGTGTGAAGTAGGAATAACTACGAGACGGGTTTAACCATATTCAAAAAATTTCATTAAAATTTTTTAAGATTCAAATCTGGTTAGAGTTAGTTTTATTTTATTATTTGAGAAATATTAAAAAAAAATTACATTATTTTAAAATAATATACTAAAACTTATATTTTTTTAAAAATATCACACAAATATATGTAATAAGTTTAAATAAAAATAAATAAATAAGATGGAACGAGTTTGAAAATACAAATTCAAAATCTGCATTTGAATTCGTCTATAATAGTAAAAATCCACCTTAAATAGAATAGATCCGAGGTTGCTTCAAGTTTTAACGTTGCCATCTCTAAACTGATACATTGATTTTTTGGATGAAATTGTAAATTTACATACATTAAGGGCACTAACTTTATTTTATTTCATTGTGTTGGAAATCAATTAAGGATCATTTTTGGCACATATATGAGATATCAATAACAAGTCTTCACTTCTTTCATTTTTCCAATTATATTTATTTTTTTAAAATTAATATTGACTCTCCATATTTTTTTTAAAATAATAAACAACGTATTTTTGCATGTAGATAGCCTTTTAGGAATGCTAATATCAAAAGAACATGATTAAAGAAAATAATATAATACCATTGAAGGGTGTGTAGTTAACATCTCTTCTATTTATTTTTTTCAATTTTTAAAAAATAAAGATTTTCAAGTAATTTATTTTTTTTCTTTCAATTATTTTATAAAAAATTAAAGATCTTTAATTAATTTCAAGTTGACACCTAAATATTTTATCAACCACTTGACTAATATTTTTTTTATATAGATGTATCATTATTTTATATTTAATAAATACAAGGAATTTCATCATTTTAAACACTTTAAATTCTGAAAGTAATAGGTCCACACTGAAAAGTGCTATGAAAATCAAGTGGGAGAGGATGGTGGGATATATCAATTATTCATTGTCTTTTATTCTTATTTTTATTTTTTGTATTGGCAAAGAATAAGTACATCTATCTAATTAATTATTAGCACATAAATTTTAGGCATAATTGCATTTACCTCCTTTGAAGTTGGGGTAATTACCATTTTTTTTTTTTTTTTGTATTTTTAGAAATTAAAGACACCTTCCCTAACATTTGTCCAAATATTACAGATTTTCACAGATGTCAACGTCCATTATAGAAAATGTTAATGTCAATACAAGTAAAATTCGCCCTCACTTAATTATATATATACACAACCTATTTTTTTATATATATAAGGAAACAAACAATAAAAAGCATATATGAAAGAGTCAGGGCTAGTGGAGCTAGGGTTGGTAGCGGTGGCTGCCCTCAACTTTATAAAATTTTAAAATTTAATATATATTTTAAGTATAAATTATTAAATTTTAAAATTTTACTTTCCTAAAAAATTATAAATACTTATTTATTTATTATTTTAAGAAAAATTAATTTTGCCCTCTAATTTTTATTTTTTGGCTCCATATATATATATATATATATATATAACCAAAATTATTTTATTGTTAGGTCTAAAGTTTAAATCCCCTTAAAGTGTGGGATTTTATCGATTATTGTAATAATTGTTATTTAATTATAAATTGTACTTGTTGTTAAAAATTTGATTATTAGGTTATAGTTGGTGATTATTAATATTCGTGATCAAATAATGTATATAACCGGTTACTAGAGAAAGGGAAAAAAATAAAAAATAAACTAATTAGGTCACAATTTCATGCAAAATATGAATGAAAAACAAAATTTATAAAGGTCATATTAGACGAAAATATTGGCAACAATCAAAATAAAAAAAATTGGTATTTCAAAGCAAGATTCTTGGAACCGTATATGCATTTATCTTACTAATTTACCACATTAGCTTTATCTAAGTCCAAATATATGAAAAAAAAATTTATAAAACTGCATTAATTTAATTAAACATTAGGCAGATTAGGATGAAAAGTTTGATAATCAGTCATTATCATTGACAGCAGGAGTTATTATTGCCTAAAAGTGCAAGTAAGGGCACAGAATTTTCACAAGTTTACATACAATTATAGTTCATATTTTTTCTCAAAATTCGAGCCATCAATATTTTGTTCGTTTGGGTGTTATTGTGGTATAATTATAATTTGGGATTAAGTTTTTATTCGATGCACTGTGTTGTTGATATTATAAAAAGAAAAAAAAAAGAAAAAAGATACCATAATAATTCGGGATTAAATTTTTATTCGATGAACTGCGTTGTTAATATTAAAAAGAAAAAAAGAAAAAAAATATCACAATAATTCGGGATTAAGTTTTTATTCGATAAACTGCTTTGTTGATATTATAAAAAGACAAAAAAAATAGTAGGTATAGTTAGATCATAAATAATTAACCATTGTACCATAAAAATTGAATAGATTCAATTTATAATCATTTAATTAAAAAAATAATTTACACTTATTATATAATTGATTTATACTTAAAAAAAATTGATCGCAACAATAATTCAACTATTATGCTATTAATAGAATTTGACCAAATTATTTGAACTAAAACTTTTCTTGGTTTAGTGGGTTCATACTTGAAAAAGATTTATCAATCGCAACAACAATTAAATTAAATAACAGAATTCGATCAAATTAAATTTTTTTTTTTTTTCAGATGTCTGAGTTAGGGTTTTGAGTAAAATATTTTTTATAAAAGTTGGTGTGAATAGTGCTCATTGGATGCTAAATAATATTGGTGGTAATGAAGGGGAATTCAATGATTCAAGCCGTTGCAAACCATGGATGGAATGATGATTAGAGGAATGGGTCCATTTTATCCCATGAGAGACAGCAACATCATTATTATTTTTTCCACTAAATCTTAATTTATTAAGATTAACCCACAAAAAGGGAGATGGGATTTCCAATGTGTCTTAATCATAATTTTGTGACATTTCATTCAAGAATCAATGGGGGCTTTGATTCAACCATGGCATGTTCTTGAAATCTATAACGTTGTAATTTTTTTATGTTTTTTTTTTTCAATTGGAGTAAATAATTATATAATTACATCAAAGATATTATTTACTAGTCAATTCATTGTATTAATAATTGAACTCAGAATTACGTGAAGAAAAGTAATAAAGTGCATAATTAGATAAATACTGACAAATTTAGTGGCATTGATTTTCATTTAAGAATCAATGGGGGCTTTGATTCAACCATGTCATGTCTTGAAATCTTTATTGTTCAATTTTTCATCGTTTTGATTTATTTATGTTTTTTTTTTTTTTTTGCTTCAATCAAGTTATTATTTACTAATAAATCCATTATATTAATAATTAGACTCAGACCTTCGTTGAGAAATATAATAAAATACATAATTAGATAGATACCGATAAATTTAATAGAATTTTTGAACCCAAAACTTTACATTTGTAGAATTTTATAAAATGCTACAATAGTTATCCTTTTAATTTCTTTAAGAAACCCCCTTCAAGATTTCAATTGGTCATTTTATATTTATGTAGTGGTAATGATTTAGCAATCCCACGAACTACCATCTATAGGATGGTGTGATTCAACCAAATATCATAAAAAAAATAATAATTATTTCAATAAAAAATCCTATTATTTCATTGGTCATGGAAAATGCATAAATTTTTTAAAAACATAAAAAAAATAGAATATCATACTATGAGTGATTTGACATATTTGGACTCATATATAAATATAATATCACCCCATGTGTTGCTTCATTATACATAGTGTGCTCATATCAATTTTAGACTCTAACATAGAGGATGAATTATGCAAGTCACCTACCAAAGTAGAGGTGAAAATTTAAAGCAAAGTGTAATGAGGAGCAATATTTAGGTGAGAAATTGGAGCAAACTTTATCATAATAATTGAGGAAGAAAAAGATTTATGAAGTTAAGGGCAAACCAATTGCACTGCCACACAATCATACAAACCAATGTGACAATATGCTTAAAAGGCTTTTGTTGGATTCGCACATTTGTCACTTTATTCACTGTCGGCTGCCCAAACACACACACACACACACACAGTGGGATATATTTCATTTCTATTTAAAATTATGAGAACAAAAACAAGATGAAAATAACTTATATCTTTAAATATTTTAGAAATTTTATTTAATTTATTTGTAATGTGAAATACGAATAGCTTTATTTCGAGTAATTTTGTCATGTCGCATGTTAACAAACAAACTCGTGATAGCATAACTAGAAAAGTCATATAAAACACATCAACTATGAAAAAGACTTGGAAAATAATGGACACCCACGAGTCTTGTAACAACTACTTACAAAACGATCACTCTTACAAAATAAGTTAGGGCGTTCGACTCCTGTTAAACCTCATCATTTTCTCCAAGAAACTCAAAGCTCCCAAGACTTCACCAACACAACATATTTTCTTGCCCCCTTGTTCAACTACAAATTTTCACCTATACAACTGCAGAGTTTTTGTGAGTTTTACCTAATTATAGGACAGAAATTTTACAAAATTGGTGGCTTGTAAGAGTAAATAAAGCCACTTCCTTTATCCTCCCTGCAAGAAAATCCTCAAAGCTAGACAGCTAAAAGCCACCTAATATTGACAATAATAAGGGAGGAGTATGTACTAATCAAACCCATTTTCAGAAGTTTGTATACCAAACATGATAATTTGCTAATATTTCATACGCCAAATTGATTTTTACTGGCAAGAAATCAGGAGATAGAATCCTCGTAGTTCTACTAGCTCTTTTCTTGGAGTATCTTTCCACGTTAATTTTCAATTAGTTGAATCATAAGCTAAGATATCAAAAAAATAAATAAAAAATAAAAAGATTTCTTAGTTTCATAACAAGAAAAAAGGAGTATATTTCATGATATAGTTGTCTAAAAGGGTGAAAGCGTTTTCCTTTCGAATCAAGGGAAAATTGGTTTCTATAAGTTCCTGATTGCAGCTGATCCAAATTTAAGCTCAGTTGGCATATGCAAGATCTAAAATCAATAAACATACCGTTGCTAAACTAACATTAGAAAAATAGATTAGATTAACTCTACTATTTTCAACATAAAAGTTTGTGTAACAATACCTAGGAGAACTTTATAACCACCAAGAACTCGAGCACCATGTCTTAACGATCATTAACACAAGAGGTTGGCATGACGGAACCAATTGGAGGGTTGAGCTACAACAGTTTCTCATCATAATATGGAGCTAAATAAGGGCAGGCAGGAATTACATTACATAAACAGCACAGTAAAATTTTCCTCCAACGGCAGGCAGAAGGATGCAAAATTTAACTACCCATTGCCATGCATTGAATACATAGCTTACATTAAAAGGAATGTGGAGTATCCAAATGTTGCTTGTATTGCCTTTTTGCCTTCTTTGGGGGAAGAGAATTGTGTTCTATTTGTTTCCTTCGTTGTCGAAATTTAGACCACCCAGATTTGCTCACTAAGAAAGTGATAAATGCCGAAACAAAAATAATGGAAATGGCAATCACAGAAGGCAAATTTGGCAGGGGCTTTCTGTATGTCCATGGTGCTGATGCATCGATGCAGATTGATGCAAATCTTTCCCCAGGTTGCTTTCTCCTATGAATTGGAAAATGATTAAAAGAGGATTAATCTAATTTAAAATGAAGGCAGAGGTTATATATGTAAGAAGATAACTAAAAGTTATATGAATATGGAACTAATAGAGATGCTTATCAATATTTAGTCCAATAATAGTAATACAAAAATCATCTGCTCCGCATATTCAACAGATTCTGCCAACTTTGGAGGACTAAAACAAATAGATAAAATAAGCTATCAAGTCTTAAATTCAAAATATGAAGTTAAGCTGACTAGTTGTGCTAAGAGCAGAGTTGGAACTATGTCAGAGGCCAATTCTCTTGGATGTGTACAATGATAAAAAAAATTAGGTTAATGTTTTCGATATTTACAGAGTGGGTTAAAAGCTCCCATGTTAACCAATTTGATTGTATTGATTCAAATGGTTTAGAGATGCCACATTTTCCCTAGCAAGATATGTGGGTATAAAATCCACGGTAGCAGAACCGGTGGACGCAGAAAAGTAGGCAGTTCAGGACATAATGAAGAAAGTAGCAATAGTTTGAAACCTTTCTCAACTTTACATATCATGTATCCAGATGGTCCAGAAAAAAGAAAATCAGCCCATAGGATCCATTTGACCAAGACCACTAACTTGCTTATGATTCAAGTACTATTTCCAAAAATCTAATGCATGAGTGCCATCTAATCTTTAATTTTCATAATCACCAAAAAACTAATATCTGAGCTATGAAAGGTAGAAGTACAGTAAAATTTAGGTTTAAACTTACTAGAAGTATTTAGGCATGGAAACATCATTATGCACTCATTCATAAACAAAAGTGACAAGTGTTGGTCATTCAGGTCTTACAAGACCATTCCACTTTCAATATGATCTAAGCTCAAAAAGTCAAGCTGCTGCCTGTTTACCAAGCACAAATTCTTACATGCCTAAGATTAATATCTAATCTCAGAGACATTATTATCATTATTACTACTCCTACTATCATTATTATTTCATGAACCCCAAATTAATTAATTTTTCAGACAGGCCGCAGAATGAGGAAATTAAAGTTCTGCTCTTTTCAGATATCAACAAAATCTGTTCCAACAATTTAATAATGCAAAAAATTGTAAGATCGGTACCATAAAAGTGGGGGAAGGATGAAAGTTCAGCTAGAGAGCATTTATTCATGGGAAAATGGGGACAACTACTCCAGTATATGAGAAAAGTGCTCTATGCAAGTAAAAACTTAAGATGCCAGTAGCCATACCATAAGCAATACAACTCAGTAACAAATACATGTGAAACCGCGGGAAAGAAATCTATGGCTGACAAAAACAGCAGCACCTACACAAAATAGTAAACACAAGGTTCTAACTTCTTAGCACTCACATCCGCTGATGCTATTTGTGATGCTCATATAACCTTCTCTAGTTCTACATTTTTCTCAGGCAGCTTTCTTAATGCAGCTATCAGATATCTTTTCCTCATTTTTAACACTTTTCACACTTATAATTGGGCCTTTTAAGTGGCATTTGAGAAATGAACTCTCACAGATATAACTATCTTTTCATCCATATCTCACTCTAACATGCTTAAAAAAGGTTACTATACTCTCACTAGATGATTTACAGCCTATATTTGATTCACAGTTTAACACCTTGTAACGAGTCCTCTTCAAGAAACCTTGATGGGGAATCTTAGAATTCCTTGTTGCCCATAAATGTCAAGGCTGTACGTGTTTAATTTCTGGTCATTATTTGCTTGACAATTTAGCTACTTCAACGTCATTTGGAGCTTGTTACCTTTCATCTTCTTCAAAAACACCTTGATGTCCGGGCAAAGTACAAAGAAAATCCAGGTAACAACTCCAAAACGGTTTTACATCACACAATGACTGGTCTACTCCACCTTTTATAGGAAAGCATCACACCACAAATTTAACAGCTAAAATATTACAGATTCATTGACCTTATTCTTATCTTTCACTTCCTTTAGGTTGCAAGGTACTGGTAAATTACTGTTTACCAACAGCATAGGTTTTGCTTTTGCAAGAACAACAGCGTCTAACCAACAGGTCCACAGTGGATGTGTCCTTACAGCATTATATTACTACACTCAACTTTTATGCTCAAACAAGAATGATTCCATCAATACTGAACAACTTAACATTTAACAGGTCTAAGAGTATCAGGACAATGAGGGTCCTCTTCTCAAGCTACAGATTGAAATGCCTATGTAAGAAAAGAAATAGAAATGTACAAATGTTTCCAGCATTACGACTGACACAACATTAGGTGGAAAATCAAAATGCTATGCTATAAGTCGAAAAAAAGTGACACTTACAAACTGAATGTAACATACCATAACAAGTCCTTGATTGACTTCCACCAACGCATTTCACTTTTGCTTCTGTGGCTTGAAGTTTGGTCTATGTTGTCTTTACCACGCATTCCTGAATAATAAAAGGCTTATAAGACTATAAAATGGACATAACGAAAGATATTATTCAAAACCAACTAGTGAGTTAAAAAGAAAACCTCCATCACTGTCCGAGAGTGTATAGCCTTCAATTTTCCTAAGAGAAGCCAACTTTTCAACTAGTGCTCGTTCTGCATCACTAACAAGGTTGTGGCATCACATCAGTTAATAAATCATCTTGATGATTGAAGCAGTTGTTATTACACAAGATGTATTGAAGAAAAAACTTTGCACATTTTAGGCAAGCAGTAATTGATCAACACTTCTCACATAGAGCAACAAGAATGTAATATATGAATTCACATACTATTTATGAGGAAGTTCTCAAAATTTTATACTTTGATTTTGCCTGAAACATTTAAATAACCAAGAAAAAAAAGCATATAATACATTCTCATCACCAACAAACTCCAAATAAATAAAGAAAATAATTGTACCCATAGCTTAGTTTATATAAACAACCAAAAAAAATGTTATGAAAACTATGGAAGAGGTTTCCAAGGGAAAAGCCAAAAACAATTCTTATCAACACTATGGAAGAGGTTTCCCAATGGAAGATACCATTCAATTCCTTGAATGGATAGTAATTTGATAATGCGAGAGTCACTGAGTATTGTTCATCTGGAATTCAGAAACCTCTTCAAATTTCAATTGAATGATAAATCATTGCACCGAAAACAAGATTTAGCAGCATAACACTTCTATTGGACTAATTTTCACATGTTACGTCATCAATAAATGTATATTATAAAATATAAAATGAATATGAACATGATAACGGGCAACTGTAAAAGAGGCCTTCTCTTTTACAATCTCCATCTACAATCTCTTGATCGATGGCAACCAGAATCTTGTTTTCCGGCTCAGATAAAAGAAGCTTGGTTGAGCATGTGGTTCAAAACCAAGAAAACACATGGCTGGTTCACTGTTCTATTAACCTTCAATTTCTATGCATTCTGGATCATAAACCACTTGTTACCATGGCTGAGAATCTAGTTACATTAGGAATCTAAAATGTTTGATACTAGTGCACGCATTCAATGAGGCCTCGCTCTCCAATTCTCTTTCATAAAATATGTTTAAATGATTTCAACTCGTGAAGTGAGAATACACAACAATATGTGGAAAGCCCTTCGAGTAGACATTAGCCAAACTTGCCTCATGCCCTAAACTATCATTGTTTTAGTTTACAACATGTTCTTGAAGAACTATCGTACACTTTCATGACTGTACATAACAAAAAGGGCCACTTCAAATTGTGTGACCTCATCCTTCTGCATCATGTAGTAGATCAGCAAGGGCCTTAAGTGATAAATGCACAAATATATAGAGGATGAGTACTCAAAAAACTTGAACCAGGGGAAGCTAACAATAGGAATAAAACTAGAAAATTGGTCCAATAGCTCTGTTATACATCTGTCAAAGCAAGCCCATGAAAAGCACCCAACGACAGCCCACAAGAAGTTCATCCTGTACACGTGTGGATGTACTGATCAACCTAAGTCACCTCAAGGATATTAATAATCTTCTCCAAAAAAACATAGACCTGGTCAGTTCTTTAATCTGATGTAAGGGAAGTGTGCAAGCAGCACAAAGAGATTCAAGAGTAATAACTTCTGTACTTTACAGTTCTTTACCGAATACAATGTAAAGAACGCCCCATAGATGGAAAGCCACATAAAATTCACTAATCAGTAGAGCAAAGAGATCTATTCAAGTACTTGGAAACAAACCTTATATATTTTGGGATCTGAACATCCACAGTGAAATAATGATCGCCCCGTGCAGAAGGTTTGTTTATGTTTGGCACACCCATGTATGGCAACCTTAATTTATGTCCTGGCTGAGTTCCTGGGGGAATCCGAAGATCCTTCATACCTTCAACAGTATCCACCTGTGATTTGCATGAAAAGATCATATCATCAATTTTTGAAAGGGGAAAAAAGATTTCTTAGCACAAGAATTCACGACTTTGATGCAAAAATCACATGATCATTGGATTTTTCCATGGAGATCAAGAGGAAGAATCACCAACTTCAAACATGATAAATGTGTAAAGCAACAAATTTACAATTGGCAAGCTGAACCTCATGTATTAATTATTGACTTCCTCCTTAATTCACTTAGGAGGGAGTGATGGAAGACAGAAAGAAGCATGCACTAGCATTAATTAAATTTGATCAAAATCTTCTCAAGATGTTGGTAAACTAGCAAGAGCTCAGAATAATCTGAAAGTCACTTTTTTCCTTCATCTTTTCTGTTTGTAACTGATAAAGGATAACTTAAAAATGAAATATATTGAAAGAACAAAATTGAGAATTCAGAAGAGTTTTTAACCTTCTTGATAGTCCCCAGGATGGCTTCTGTATAGTCAACGACTACTTTTGAGTATAGATTCATTCCATCTCTCTGAATTCCTTGTTTCTCCTCAATATGGAGGATCAGATACAGGTCACCAGCTATACCCCTGTGCATTTAAAACCCAGCAAGAGAAACCTTTTTTAAATAAATTCAGTCTTTTGAACATCGCATACAACACCCAAGAAGAAAGCAAAACTAAAAAAGTTCCACAAACCAAGGGTAGAATTACCCATAACATGAAGTACCAAAAGAATATGACAGCCCCATTGGGCTATTAGGCCTGGGGAGGAAGGAACAATGCTATTTAAAGAAACGATATATCGACCAAATCTCCAAAACGGGAAAAGTTGATTGGAGTAATACCTAGAGACAAAATCAAAAGACTAACACTGGAATATATTAATAAGAGCCTATGTTACAGTCCTTGCTATTTAGGTGAAAAAAAAACTTCACATTTTCTTTAACACAATACTCAGACAAAATAACAGAAAATGAGAAAAGATAACCCAGTCTATTACTCCACATCACTAATATAATCATCTCTTGATCTATGAATCTTCTGTTCATCACATTGCTTGATATCAATATAATCTGGATCAATATAATTCATAAAAGACAATATGTGCAGAACACTGCAACAAGAAAATCTTGGTTTATAAAGGAAGAAAAAGCACCTAAATTACAGGAATCCAAAAGAGGCAGAAATGTTTATAGGCCACCCTCACCAAGGAATACACACTTAAATATACTCGAAAATTTAACATACAAAAGAAGCAACAAATACCATTCACTTCAAGAGCCAAGAGGAGCCTATAACTTCATTTACAAACTGACATTTACACTTCAAAAACACACCTCACTTTGTCAAAATTTCCCTCTCCTCGAACTCGCATTGTGGCTCCATCATCAATGCCAGGTGGAACAACCACCTCAATACTCCGCTTTGCTCGAACTTGACCGCGGCCATTGCATCTGCGGCACCGATCAGTAATTATCTTCCCATCACCACGACATTTTGAGCAGGAAGTCACCTAGAGTACACAGACAATCATCTAAACATAATGTCAAAGCAAGATCTAGAATTAAATCTCTCAGCTTCTAGGCCTACACAATATTCCAACATTGATACATCTCCATCAACCTTTTTATCAGAATACATAATTGAAAATTAAACAACAGATAAGATAGTGCAAAATCTCAAATATACATCTGACACAGTCAAAGAGAATTTAATCATGCATATCCGACAGACCAGTCATTTTTACTACAGTTTAAGCTGCTTCGTGCCAAAAAAAAAAAAAAAATCCTTAAGCAATGCAATCTGTAAAATATTACTTTTGGAAAAGGTCATCGTAGAAAAATGTTCAGAAATGAAAAAATTCAATGAAAACTTCTCATCGGAACTCTACAAGCCAAAAATATTTAATCATCGTAAGTACTACAGAGATAATCTTGATTATGCAGCTTCAATAGGCATTACCTTACCCTTGACACTGTATGCAACAAATACCATGGAACGTCAAAACTAGTAATTCAACCATAATAAGAAGGTATCATCTGGTCCTCATTCATTTCCATTTACACGGTACACCATCTAAAATGAAAATAAAAAATAAAAAATTGTTTCACTAGTCGACAATTTTCAGACACTCTACTGAAGCAACAAATTTCATGCCGGACATGGACATATTTGGCACATATCAGAGACACAGGGGCATGCTACAAAAACTTTTATTTATTATTTTAGTCTCAGACATGCTGACGACATGCAACAACAAACAGAGATTTAACAAAGACACATCAAATCAAAAGGTGATATTAGGACCAAAACAATGGGCCAAGTCAACATGAAGATTTTTTGGTTAAAAAGACAACAAAAATATGGAAAAATATTTCATCGTTTGGGGAAAAAAATAGGCCAATGTGCAATGACCTTTGTTATTTTCCAAAAAATTCAAATGTACTTTCTTGCAGTCCATCTGCTATTAGGTTATCTTAATCAATTACCAAACTTAAAACTATTGAACCAACTCTTACTTTTCTTACTAGTTGAATAATTATATCACATTATCAACCATGTTTAATTCTTAAGTTTATAATTTCATTACTTAAAGGAACTAGAATAAATAGAGTTACATAAATATTTGTATTCAATGTGTCTCTAGGGCACAGTATCCTACTTATTCTCATAACGTCGTGCCGGGGGAGCATGTCAAAATTCAACACCTTGAACCAATGTCACGATATATCAAACTATTAAGAAAATAACTACAGTTTTAAAGATTAGTCCACCAGGCAAACGTGTTTGTTCACACTTCACATTATCTTAACTTGTACAATTCTACTAGGCAGAGAATTTGAACATCAAACAGATAACTCAAGCAGTAACTACTGCCTCTTTGAGTCCTGTAATCAGAAAATATATTTTTGATTAGTGATGCAAAGAGGGAAGGAAGAAAGCGACTATAGCACCTCATAATGCTCCTGGTCCACGCCCTAGATAAAGACATACATGGCACAGGGCGTCATGTTGCCTGACTAAAAATTCAGACAATCATCTCAATTATACAAGCTAAAACTATTTGTATTCTTGTGACTTTCATGCAGCCGCTTGCTCTGGAAGTGTTCTCCTAGATGCAAAGGACATTTGTGGAGGATCATATATATGTGAATATATTCATGGAATACCTCCATGGCATCATACCACTTGAAGTTCCACAAGAAGTACATCTATCAGAATAAGTAGCATGCCCCCCTAAGATTCTGTAACTGCTGTCTGTCCCAAGCATGTTACGTTTTATGGTCAAATGAAAACAAATTATGAACTCCATTATCAAACAGTAGCAGCAGCAACTGTACACCAGATATTGGTTCAGCTTCTTATTGCACTACGCGAAAAAGTTAAAAAGTTTGTTGTGAAACAAAGCAAAATAAATCATCTAAACTGGCTATTCTCCTCCAAGGTTCAACACTTTTTGGAAGTGATCGTTGGGATTCACCTGTAAACCTGTAAAGACCCTTCTTCCATATATCTAGCTTGCGCTCTGCCTCTCATGGTTATTGGAACACATAGCTTCCCAAATTCAAAAATCAGAACTTGTCCGCTTTCACACACACCCACAGACATTCACCTAGTTGTCATGCACTTACATATGACTTGATTATTGCATGGGAGTACCTGAGACATAATTCCAAAAGGTGTCTTCTGAGTTTTCACCACCCTTCCTCTACCTCCACATTCAGCACACATTTTTAGACAACTGCTGGACTTTGCACCAGTTCCACCACAATCATCACATGTCTCAAGAAATGGTACTTCAACATCATGTTTCCCTCCGAAAATTGATTCTTCAAAGCTCAAATACAAATCACATCTACATTGTAAATCCAATGAAGGATTAATACATTATGATTATCATGATGACATTCCAACCAAATTTTATACATAAAACAATACGACTAATCTTTAGGCAATCTACTTGCGAAAAGAAAGAGAGATGATACAGATATAACAATTCAGACAATAAAAAAGTTACATTGAGCTCCTCATTCCAACACCCCACTATGAAAATTAGAAGCCTCATGAAATAAATGCATTTTTAATCCTCTTAAATGATCTAGAAAAAGGATGAAAAACAATCCAAGCAAGCTTTCCTGACACACTAATGGCATTATGGAATATGAAGGTCCTAAAGTTGGATATCTGTTTTGAAGCTCAATTGTGGGGGAAAAGGTTGATTGAAAAATTGATTCCTTTGTGGACTGATTGTGATTCGCTAGCCCATTTATTCATCTGAATATCCATAGAGTTAAAGGATGGAAAATACAGATCTTATGATATGCCCACAGATTATGTCAAATAAAAAGATAATGCAGAAAATTCCACTAGATTATTACCGTATGTCAAGATTCTCACTGCCGTTCTCTGTAAAATTAAAATTGAAGCCTCTTTGTTCACCGCTTCCCCCAAAAAAGCTATTGGATTCACCAAAGTATTCAGAAAAAACTTCAAAAGGATCCACCTAAAACATGTAACTTACAATAAATAGTTGGATCGCGAATCAAATCACTGGGTATGGCATAAATAAATATGATAAAGTAGCCAGATACACAGGAAGAAGAACTTATTTTGCTAATCTAAACATGAAAAGTGTTGTGGAGAAGGCCAGAGATACATGATCTTACCCCTTGTGGACCAGCACTTGTTGCATCAAATTCTCCACGTAGACCTTCCTCACCAAAGCGATCATATAAAGACCTTTTCTCAATGTCTGATAATACCTATACAAATACTTTTTAACTAGAGGAACCAAAAGAAAAAAAATTGTCTAATAACTCAAATCAACACAGTCAAAGGCACCAATTACTTCACTAGACTGAACAATCAGGGTTGTATAGCCATCTCAATTAAAGAAAGGAGGACACCAATTGGCAATAGTCTGATAGTGGAATGAGTTACATTATATATAGTTGGTGAAAGCTCAAAACAAACAATGAATAAAGAAATGCACATATGCACATGAATCAACGGAGTGATTTAACCTATACGTTCATGAAAGAATGCGTATTATTTTGCATAGACAAAACAAAGTTTCAGAAATCAAGGCTTTGACCATAAATAGTACTGCAGGAATATAATGGCACCTCATATGCAGAACCTATTTCTTTAAACTTTTCTTCAGCACCAGCACCCTTGTTCATATCAGGATGATACTGCATCCATACAAAAAAATTGAATTAATAGTAACCCACAATTTAACTACACAAAGTTTAGCTATAACTGGAACTCTGGCAAGAATTTTATATCCACAAGTAGGCTGACCAGTTGGAAAATATATATCCTGCTATAAAACCCAAGTACAGCACACTACTACACAATGGCGGGTAAACGAAAGCTTCCGCTAGAAACCAAATCACTTACATAAAGTCTTTTCTGCATGGAATGTGGATAGAATACTCTTAACTATGTCTTAGGAAATAACTTTCTTCTTTAACACATCTCAGTTCCTCTATTTCGAAATGTAAATGACCCCAATCAATTTGAGGATATAACCCAAACGAATTTCGCAAACATTTGAACTACATTTTATATACATGAAAAACGTGCATAGTTACCTTCCGAGCAAGTGAGCGATAAGCGGCTTTAATTTCTTGCAAAGTGGCATTTCTACTGACGTTGAGAACAGAATAGTAATCAGAACCGGAGGCCCTTTTAGCAGCAGCGGCTGCAATGAAGGGAGCAAAACGGCGACGTCTGGTGCTGTTGAAATTGATAGAATTCGGAATTGTGGATATGGCCTTGAAGGTTGGAAAAACTGTGCCGGAGAATCCCAAAGTTTTGAACTTGAGAGGAGACTGATAATTCGAATTGCAGAAGATGAAGTTAGGGTTTATGGAATTTGAATTGATGGAGCGAAAATTGGGGTTTTGGATACTTGCATTGCTCTGCGGAAGTTTGAAATTGGGAACAGAGTATTTTGCCTGCTAAAGGGTTGCCAGAATCAAACTTATGAGGCACATGGTAGTGTGAATATAACTTAATTTTGGAATAATTGATTTTATAAAATTATTGAGTTGCCAGAATCAAACTTATTTTGATAATTTTTGAAAAAAAAATAGTTATTATTTTGAATAATGTGGATGTTGCTTTAGTTTAAATTCAAATATCTTTATAGATTTTTATAAATTATAATAAAGGTTCAAACGTAATTTTGAGAGTTTTACCAATTATTCGACTAAATTAACATTTAAGTTAATTGAAATTTAAGTTATTCGTACTCATTATTTATTCGTAGAGATTCAAATATGATTTTGAGAATCCAATAAACTGCTCGACCAAATTAATCCTATTATTTAAATGTGGTTGGTATTTTTAATGCTATTAATAAATCAAAATTATGATTTCTTCATAAATTAAATGGAGTAACTTTTTTAGAATAGTTGTTTTGGATGATTGATTGAACAATTTGAATTATAACATATAAAAAAACCAAGAAAATGAAGTGTTTTCACTTGTCTTAACTTTGAAATTGATGAAAAAATGAAGCATACCAATGTTAAATTGATGGTAGTCATAGTCACTAAATTAGTGGGCTATATATGGTTGACCCTAATCACAAAACACCCTACATAGTTACATGAAATAGATAATTGGTGAGAAATAGAGCCACATTTTCTTTTAAGACCCATTTCTTGGTTTGTCCAATACAAGATTGTATCCCTAATTGTCCATTTGTTAAGCTCATCATGACTCTATTCAACAATACTTTACAACATAGTAATCAATTTCAGGTTGGGGAATAATTCGATACCTTTTAAAATTTGTAATTGGGGTATTATTTGGATTAGTTTGATAAAATTTCGTTTATATTACAAAATTCATTTTAAAAATTTGTGATTAATTTGAGAATATATTGATACAATATACCTAATTATTTCACAAAAACAATACATTTATGTATGAATATTGTCAATAAAAATTATATTATCTAGTGAAATTATATGTATGTATTGAAAAATAGAAAAATAAGTTTGTTTAATTTTACTAAAATTGAAATAAAATTTGGCAACTAGTCGCTTTATTAAGGAAAAAAATTGAGAGATTTTGTCACATTACTAATTATAAAAAATAATACGGGATTCCAATATTTCATGAAAATAGTGTTTTATTGGAGTTAATTTAAAAAAACCAAAGAATTTTGATCCAACACAAACTTTTGCATCTTCAATTCTGCTGCTTCTGAGACAGTAATCCTTGGTGCTTTTGCTTAAATGTCACAGCACTATATCCCAGCTTTCATCCATTAAGGTCAAAACAACTCAACTTTGTCCATGATCCATCCCTAAATGCAACACATCACACTTCATCCTGGGAGTTCTTGATCCACTTAGTCCAGCTCTCAATGGTCTAAAATCATTTTCACTATACTGGATTTCCTGACATAGTAGTACTTACAGTATGCATACAGAAGTCACTCCATGAAATTTCTCTCAAGATATATAGGTCATCCGAAAGTCTTCCAGGTGGTAACATGTGGGGGATGAAAAGAATTCTCTTATTCAAACTACCGTATCTTGTTACTCCATGAAACTATGATAAACTTGTTAGCAGCTGCACAGATTGAGTTTGGTTTTTATTCTGCACAAATATGTCGAATGAGCGCAAAGTATGTTTCATCTTCAAACAGGTGCCCTCTTTTGTACGATAACAGAATTGCAGTAGTTACTATTTAGCAACTTCAGCTATACACAGTGAATCTGCAGACGCGATCAGTAATAAGTTCCAGTGTTGCTCAAAATAAGTTCAATTAGTTTAAACTACTTAGTGTCAGAAGTTAATACAATTAGTTGCTGTTCTACACCAAAAGGATCTTAATAGCATGTGGGAACATCTTCATAATCTTCTTTTATCTGCTCGTTCAAACTTGTCCATCAGTAGATGTGCCACAGATTTGTATCCCATCTCTCTGGCTATAAATTCAAACACAGTTGACTGTATCAATGATGAAACGTATAAGAATAAATAACTACTATGCAACAAGAAAACGTGGAATACAAACCTCTATATATGGCTATCCCAGTTGGAACCATCTTTCGCTTCTTTAGACATAATGAGCTGTTCATTTTCAGAAATGACACGAAGAATCCAACACTTTAACAAGGTCCAGACAACAAATGCATAGAAGATAAACAGTAAACTGCGAAATGGAATCAAGACCAGCAGCAAAAAGTTTAATTTGAGCTTAAGTTCTGTTAGATAAGCTGATGACAAAGTACCTGTTACATATCCAGTAAGGACTGATTCCTTTGTCTTCCATACAGTGAGGACACATCCATTCTTTATTTGATCTCACTTCCTCCATTTCTAGCAGATATGTACACATTATGAATTAGTTTACTACATAAACTTTTTCCTTCACAATTCAACTTCAATTTCCGCTTGTCATGTCTCTAGGCATTGAATTACCTTCACCGTACCTGACCTTCAGACAGGCTCGACAAAAAACACCATTACTAGAATGACAAACTGAGCAATCTGTTTTGCCTGTAAGCAAGGTTTTCCAGTAATATAATCATCATTGCTAGAAGTCATTGAGTGATGGTAACAAAGAATATCCTGGATTTGCCACTGACCTATGCATGGTTGATCCATGTCCAGATCACCACAACGTTTACAATCTTCTTCACCGCACAGTTTCTTTTGCCTGTATTTGTCATGTGGCAATTAAGCAAAATCAAATTTTCAATACGGGTATATTTGTGGCTAGAAGAGGTGCTGCATAAGATGTATCTGAACATAAATTTAACCGAACTCGAAATTTCATTTAGAACACTGATTCAAAGAATCTACTACACCATATGGACGACAAGAAAAATCCCAAAACATACGGCCAACTGGCCAAGCACACATTATTTCAAATATCATTTGAAACCAAACAAAGCACCATATTACTTCTTGAAACAAGAATGGGACATACTTTAGCTAGATTCATGTAAGCAATACTATCTTATTTCAACATTTCATGCTTCCAAGACTTCTTATGCTTTTCTCAATAACATAAAAAAATTCATAATTTCATGCGTCCTATATTCCCCCTTGCCTCCATCTTCCCTGGTTTTCTGTTATGGATGAAGAGCAACTGCAATGACAACACCAGACATAGATATCTTAAACTGCCCGTTCAATAACAACATCAGGCAACCACCATACAATTCAAACCTCCTAGCACTAATCCCATGTGAAGAACTCCTATGGAGGGTAGGAAAAAATAAAAATTTGGGATTCGCAAAATATAGTCTGTGACAAACACAAACACAAAGAAACACATACGTAGATATGAACAAGTACTCAAAATATGCAGGAGAAATAGAGAGGAACAGAGAACCTGCAGAAATGGCAGCAAATCCCATAAACAGGATCATACCAACTCCCTCTGCCCTTGCTATCACAGCGCCGAGCCAAAGCTTCTAGTGAAATCTGACTTCGCATCAAACCCCTTGTAGCTCTCACCATACGCCCATTAACAGGCCCCTTCTCCTTGCCATTTCTACTGCTGTCACTGCCACCACCTTCCAAATAGCCCAATGCCCCTGTATTCACATAACCATCATCAAGAAAACGAATCTCAACATAATTTAACCAACAAAAATCAAGTAACCACAAAAATATCAATTATAAAAAATACAAAAGTATCACCTTGTGACGGCGGTGATTTTCCTCTCAATCTAGCCGAACGGCGCAAAGGGGTGGAGCTGTAATCAACTTTGCAGTGTTTCCTGACATGGGTCTTATCAGATTTTGGCGATGAAGTCAGGGACCGCAGTTCTGAGATGGTTTTTTGAAGCCCAAGAGAAGCCAATCGGGCCTGTTTATCGCAACCATGGCACAATAAAGTAAACATACAAATACATTACACTACGAAATCATTTTCCATCCAAAAACCCAAGAAAATACCTGGTTTTCGAAAATACGAGCTTTTCTGAGTTCTTCGTAATCAGATTTTGCTTTGAGTCTCCCCATTGTTTTTAGTTCTTGTTCAAGGGTGACTGTGACCGCCATTGCTCTGCTTAAAAGTTCAGGGGCTTTTGTTATTGTTAAAACGACATGCCTGTGACGTAAATCTTAGGACAGATGGATGATTACTGATTTTACTGATTATTTTTCTGGGTTTATCGTTTTATGATTGGTCCATCACTTAGAGAAGTGGTGTGTGGTGTGAGTTTCGACTTTGGGGTTGTTTTCTAACGGATCTCTTGAATTTGAATGTCCAATTAAATTACAATCAGATCCCTTGAAAATTTGGAAATTAAAAATGTAAGGGTAAAAATGCATCTCGTACAGGAATTTGACGGCTCAATGTAATTCTGCACTCAAACTAAGGCCAGTCATGTCAAATTAGTACCAAATGGACATATTCTATTTTTATCCACCCAACTTTGCTAAATGCTTTATTTGGTTCCACAAAGATTATGAAAGAAAAATTATAAGAATGTTTTGTTTTTATTTTGTGTGTTTTGGGAGAAACAATTTGTAAACGAAAAGTAATGTTTTGTTTTGTTTTTCGATAATATTTTTAACTGTTGTCTGATTAGTGATATTATAATTAATCTTTTTTAATACTCTAAATTGTATTTTTTTAATGTATAAGAAAGATTCTATTAACAAATGAGAAAACAAATATAAACTTATTTTGAGGGGAAAGAAAGTTAATTTGGGGGAATAAGAAGTAAGATTGCCTATGATTCCTAGTAAAGTATTTATAGTTTTAAATAAGTCATACATAAGATCATCTGTTGATTCAAAAACAGAAAAAGTGTTACTTCTTAACTTAGCTATTTGGTATGTCAAACAAATTAAAATTAACTCATTAAACACATTAGTTATAAATAAGTTCTCTCATATTTTGGACGTTAATCCCACCTAATTAGGCAGGACCTTGGCCAATATCCCAGGTCCATATTTAATTAATTGTGGATATATGATTTGAACTCTCATCTATATTCTGAGTTTAAAATTAAGTTTACTCAGGATTTGTTTTGCATTCAGTTTAAGTTTCAATGTTAACAAATCCAAATATTTAAAAATTGAATCATACGAAGTTATTTTCATCCGTTTCATATTGTATAAATATATTTATATTATTATATATTTAAATCATCTTGTCAATTAAAAATATATATATTTACATCATTTAATTAGTATTTTAATTCTAAAATAGTATATAATAAAATAACACCACTAATCAGACACAATATCTATGGTAACAACTGTTTAACTCATAACTAAAATCAAACTTTCATCACAATTCTCGTATATTTTCAAACAATAAATCTTTTAATTGTTTTTTTTGTAAAGATATTGGTACTAAAACCAGACTAACTCCAAACAAAATTAATTTTCAATTTAAATTTGTGAAAAATGGTCACAACTTCATCAGCTGAGAAATGGATAGCTAGTAGTCTAATGTGAGACAGATGGTGATGTTCTTGTACGAGGTACATTACAAGCAGAACAACTTTGAACTTCTTGCAAAAGTTGAAAGACTTTGAGCATTATATATTTCAAACTTGTTATTGAAACATTCAAATAACTGTGTCGGTGTTGCAAGAGTTTCCCACAGAAGAAAAAAAAACCATCATGAGCAAGACAATTTGGAAAAGGTCATGGCCATTCACACTGGTTAGCCAATGAATTCATCCATATTCAACAGCAACACAACTTGGAATTCAAAAGTCTGGGCCATTTACACGAATCTACAAAGCAACTTATTGCCTGCATCAGTTGAATGAGGCCAAAAAAGACTCTCATTGTTCAATGTTGGTGAGTCGGTATTTACTTTTGGACGGAAATTTATCATTCGATTAGGGCTTTATTCCCAAACAACTTTATTTGTCGACAGCACCTCGTGATGTATCATGTTTGGGTATGACCGGGCTCTTACCCTCTCCAACGCCCCCTTCCAGGCGGGTCTAAACAACCTTATTTGCCAACAGCACCTCGTGGTACAACATGTTTGGACATTTCGTTACAATTGTAAAGGCATGCGTAGCGAAAAATTAAATAATTTTATCAAATATAAATTTATCAAATAAATTTTTTCCTTCGATTCGAATGCGATTCTAACGATCGTATTTATTCAATTGAATATATATAAAACAAATATATTAATTCGGACTCCGATTGTTGTAGGGAATGAAACAATCAATTATTTATCAGAACTCACAAGAATCCAAGTGTCTCCCCTCTATCATGCCCACAATATAAAAAATAATACCAATAAAAATGATTCGCTATTATCCTTTTAATTATTTACTAATATGGATTCGGAGTAAATTTTACCTTTTTGATTCAATTGATGGATCAAGAACAAACTTTTAATAACAATAAACATTGATTTTTAAGTTTTTGAAACTTATATATATATATATAATATAAAGAAACTAGTTTTTTTAAAGAATAAAAAAATCAAGATTTCAAGAAAACAACTTTTCTTTTCTTTCTTTTGTTTTCTTTTGGAAAGGAAAAGAAAAGGATTAACAAAATAATGTTATTTTTGCTAATTACAATGATAATTTTTGGCCCTCCCTATGAATAGGGGGTAAAAAATTGTTCTTACTTTAGCTCTTGAAAACTTTGTCAATTTTAAACTAATTTAAAGTTTGATTTTTGAAGGATTCTAAATCTTTTAATAACTCTTCTATTTTTCTCTCTCCAATGTATGTGAACTTGATTGAAACTATATTAATTATCACAATTGTCTACATACATTTTTTATATTAATTTGAACTTTTCAAATAATATCAAGATAGATATATATCAAATATATATCAAAAATATATTTATATATAAAATAAATCATAATGGTCGATTTTTATCCTAAAAAAATAGGTCGTTTTATTTAATTATTTATAAATATACTACTTAAATAAATTTAATTTATTCCCTTTTTATTCTAATGGGCTTCTAAAGTAATTTACATTAATTTTTGGGTCTGAACTTAAAAATCCACAAGTCAATCCAATTAATTTAATTCCAAACTAATCAATCCAATTGATTAATTATAATTTACTCCAATTGGGTTTGCTAATCAAATTAAGTTTAATTAAATAATTTAATTACTTAATTGAATAATTTAATTTAATAATTAAATTATGTAGAACCCTTAATTAATTAATTTTTAACTATTGGATAAATCCAAAATTAGAAATGTTACTTTACATAAAAATGTGTGACCCTTTTAGATTCACTACTAAACTAGTAGTGGGTTTGCAACACTTACAACTTATGAATAACATTTATTTCAATTAATTAATTTGCTTGATTTTAACTCATTAATTCTAAAAAACTCACTGTCCATTAAAATACCTAGCAAGTAATCATAACAAAATAATTTTAAGTAAAATAACGAGTAATATATTTCAGTTGCGAGTACCATACACATACGGTCATTTCGACAGTTAATCTCTTGATTGAATTTAGAACATGGATTATAAGTCGAAACCCTAAATGATTCAATAACTGTGATCTCATTTTAAATTCCAATAATTTCTGATGAATCACTATTCATCCTTTTTTGACCAAAATATTTGAATCACGAACTATGAAAACACATGAGATTCTTTTATTTAATAAAAACAAGTGTCGAATTTTATATTGGTTACTCACAAATCTCCATGCACACCAGTGCAATACCCAACATATCCCATTCGTGATTATCAAACAATCAGAAAATATATTAAAGTATTGCATGATGCACACAAGGCTACAATCGAGCCTCAAGTTCGAGAACTGACCGTGTACTATTTCAATACAAAAATTCTTATTTTGAGAGGCAAAACCTACAACTAAGAATTTCTTACAGGTCATATTCGATATACTTATTCTCCAACAAGCACCTACATATATGTACTTGCGTCTCTACGTTAATACTAAAGGAATGCAATATTCTCGTCTCACGAGCATACATCGTATGTGTGAATTTTATTGAGTTATTTGATATATCATCTCAAAAAACTTTCAACTTGCAACTTATTTAAAACCAAATACTTAAAGACATGTTTCATGCCCCGTAGCTGAATTTGTTTAAATTTTTTATCTAATATGCAAAAATAAAAAATGTAAGACATAATATAAAGAAAATATTTTTTTTATTAATATAATTTTCAATAAAATTATCATTATAAAAGAAAAATAATATAATATATCTAATTTAATTGAAGTGTTGGGCACGCTACTGTAATATAAACAACCTTATTTACCGGAAGTATTTAATGGTGCAATATGTTCGGACATGACAAGGCTCTCACCCTCTGCAATGCCCTTTCCAGGGTACTTAGACCCGACGTGGATGATGCTTCTCCAAACTAGAATTCGAACGAGCATTACACAAGTTTCCTTCAATGTTGTTACGAAAATCATAAGAACCTGAGCTTATTGTATAAACCATACTACAGCATAAACTAACAGCTATTGCACCTCCAGTCCATATATCACAATCATGTGATATTTTCTCATACAGGGAACTTGTTCACGGTGATGGGAAATCAGGGTACAAAGCTGATCCCAACCCATCAAAGATTACGAACCGAAATTAATTACTTCCTCCAAAATTAAATAAATCTATGAACTTACATTGTCTTCTTCATAATCCAGGTACATGTACAAAAATTGAGAGAATGAATAAGATAATTTGGTCATAATACATGTATTTAACTGTGATGGGTAAATGATTTTACACACGATACCATTTATCTCTCATCATACATTTCAAAGTTCAATGTAGATGGCCCTCTATATATGACATTCATGTGGTCATGAAGTCCACTATAACCACATATTCCAACAGTTTCAACACAAGCTAAAACTTTATTCCAGACCGTAACAGATTGAGGAATCAATGGATTCCAATGAATAAAAGAATGAAGCTGAACAATTTGTACAATCTTCTCTACTCTCTCCCTGTCCCTCTCTATCCTATTAACTCATCATCTTCAAGCAATTCCTTTTGCGGTTTGCTCGACAGTCGACCGTCCACGGAATGTGGATCGAGCACCTACATATCAACTAATCAAATAACAATCAACATCTTCATCTGCAGTTTGAGCTCCAATGCTAAGTCTTAAGTCCTCGGTTCTGCACAAGGCTAATCTACAAGATGCAAGGGGTTCTTCCTCCACTCTTGGCCGAGGTGTGAACTGACAAACAAAAGCCTCCAAAGCTTCCTTCATCCATGAATGTGCGCATGTTTCCCTAGCTTCATTAACCGACATCTGGAAAATATAATCCAACCCAAGATTAGGACTAGTTGCACAACAACATAGCATTGAAACAAACAGTTCATATGTAAAATGTGTATAGAGCTAAAGATTCAACACTTGGGACATACCCAAACTCGTTGACGGACACTTTTCTCTGGCCAAACATCTAATTCCTCGGTGACCAACAAGGGGAACATGGATCCCTCATGAAACTTTTCTTGGCTTTTGCTCTTGAAAGTCCATTCACCTAATTTTTCCTGCAAGTAAATGGCAAACGACTTTAGAAAATGGCATAAGAAAAAGATAGAATCTAGAGGTACAGAAACATTACATTGATGAAACAAAAAATGACAAATTACTCACCCCAAGCATGCCAATTACACCGGCTTCCTCCAAGGTCTCTCGTGAAGCTGCCAATTCGATATTCTCATCAAGTTCCCATCCACCCTGATGATTTTAATAGCAAAACAAACAATGTTAAACCAAAGGGAAAATATATTCCATAATTCCACATTATTCCTTTGCCCTTTTCATAATAATAAGATGTGCATCAAAAGGATGGATACCTTGGGGAACATCATTCTTGGACTCTTTTGAGAGCTGATCAAAAGGACCTCCAAATCTTCAATTAAAGTCCCATGGATCAAAGGAGATTTGTTGGTTTTTCTAATTCTATAGGGAATACATCTGCACAGTTTGCAAAAGGAATGGAGAAATTAGGCACAATTTTCAGCCAATTATTTATTATGAAAATAAAAAGACAAAAAAATCATCTCTAAAACATGTGTCCATATGCCCCTAAAGAAAAGGAAAAGGAAAATGGAGAAAAAGAATTTCAAAAAATGAAAATATTAATAGATATTAAAAAAAAAAAGATACCAAATGAAAATGACCTGAAAGAATCAAATACAAACCCCAAATGAGAAATTCAACAAACAGATGAATATCACATAAAAACAGCCCGGATCAGAAATTTTATAAACAAATAAATATGAACACAATTCTTGAAATTTCACACAACCAAAAAAATATATATCAAAGAAAACAAAGAACCCACAAAAATTCTATCATTTCAATGAACAAAAAATGTCCAAATTCAGAAAGTTAGAACAAATACATACCCAACAACCTGACGAAATCCCTGATTATACCGCTGCAAATGCCTTCCTGTACGAGAAGGCAAAGACACCAGCTTCTTGATTTGCATGGTGAAGACAAATGAATCCTTCTTTTTTGGCAAATTTAATAAAAGAAAAATTGAATCTTTCCTCAGGAAAAGGAAAACACAGAAACTCAAAAATGAGGAAAAAAAACTCTCCCCAAGAAAGCAAAGACCCACTATTTATAGAAGGCTATTTTCTGTTAAAACGGTTGTAATTCCACCAGAAAAATCGCAGTGGTGACAATCTGTCTGTCAGAAATATAACCTATGTCCAAAAAATTGTTGGTATTAATACGCAAATAATGTTGTATTCTTGAGAATAAGCTCTGGTTTTCTTCTAGCTTTTTTTCTTGAGAGATGACAAATGGTAGGCAATTATTCAAGTTTGTGAACTTCTGTGGATAACTGGTATACCTCAGGCTGTCCACTAATTTTATAGGAAAACTGGAGCAAATTTTGGGTGGGGAGGGGGCGGGGTGGGGGTGGGGGTGGGGGTTTGGGGTGTGTTCAAAACTCAATGATTGGTAGTATTTTCTCGACTTAAAAGCGTGTTAGATACTAGTAGTACTATTGCAAAGTATGAGTATGATTTTTATTTTTATTTTCTCTTAAGTTAGGCCTTGTGTGGACACGTTTGTTGTCGCTTTCGAATACTACTGCAAGAAAGAGATGTGTCGAATAATATAATTATATATAATTTGTAGGTGATAAAAACTGGGAATGATTTTAGCTTAAATTGTATTTTTGCCCCTTTGTTTTGCAGTAATTCTACTTTAGATCTTTACTTTATTTTATTTTTTTTAAAAGATCATGAATTAATTTGGTCAGATCCCAAATTATTTATCATTTATATAATCCGTGTAACATGCAAGTATAATATTTTTACTTCTATAAAAGATCAAGTCAACTTTGCATCAATAAGTAACATGTTGTACAATGGAATAAAAGTATAATTTGGCTATAAATTAATATTAGGAGTAGCTACATTGCCACCCAATATTTAGGAACCATGTCCGCAGCACAAAATATTTTTTATTTAATTTCACACCAAATGTTTGAATGATTTATTATTTATTCCAATTGTTGGTTGTAATGCAAATTATATATACAATTGTAACTTATGTTATTTGACTTGATGAACTTGTTACTTCACATAATTAAAGAATAATAGTTAGCAGCTCAAATGATTGAATAGTTCATTAAGTGTCTTGAAACTATTTTAATTTTAGCTTCTTTTCTTGTTCCTCTTAGCATGTTATTATTAGGTGTTCATTCGATCAAATCAAATCGAATCCAAATGAATCAAAATTATGATTAATTGAATTTTTTGTTGTTTACAATCATAAATCAAACATTGAATCTAATTAATTGGGTTGTTTTTTATTTTTATTTTTCGGATTTTTTATTAAAAAATAGAAAATAGATAAAAAATTAAAAATAGAATTAAAAATATATGTTTTATTTATTATTTTGAGTTTGGGTGAGAAAAAAATAAAAAAAGTATAAAAATAAATAATAAGTATAAAAATATACAAATTATATATTTAAGTATATAAAAATTATAAATTGATTTTTGATTTGATTAACCGAAATAAAAAATCAAAATCAAATTGAAAATCAAAATTTTAAAAAATAAAAAACCAAAAGTCGAACCTTCGATCTGGTTTTATTAAATAGCATAAACAAAGCAACATGCCTAAATCTACTTATGGTTTGTCCCTAACTTTACTTTTTCTTTCCATTTTTGCTTCTACACTTATTGTCCATCAACATCTTCAAATTTCAAGTTACATGACTAAATTATATTAATCTCATATAGCCTCTAACTATTTTATTATCAACTAAACTAATAGTTTTTTTTTTCTCAAATTGAAATGGTTCGAAGTCAAACTGTTCGTATGTTGACCAATTTTTCTAAAATATTCTTATATTTTTATATAATGAAAATTTTCAAAATTTTTAATATATGTTATGTGCTTTGTTAATATTCAAATATGTTTAATTAGATTCTCTAGTTAACTTCTTAGCAATACTAATGAAACATTCATTTTGTGAGGGAGTTCATTTGACTTTATATTAAATTTATAAAAATTGAATATATAATAGCATTATAATTGAAAATGAAAAACCAAAGAACACTAATTCCAAATAAGGATAATAATTGGTGCCTTTTTTGAAGCACATCTTAACATTATAAATGAGTTTGAGTTGAATTTTGAGTTTTTTATTTTCAAACCCAACATAGACATAGATCCAACTCATTTGTTTATTTTTTTTGTAAAGTTTTATTACTATTATTTATATGATTTTTTTACAAATATATATTTTTCAAAATGTTTTAATATTAATATTTTTAAAAATATAAATTTTCATATTTTTTAAATTACAAAATTAATATAACGAGTTTAATGGGTCTACCAACAGGATTTGAATTGGATCCTTAAAAATTATAACAAATTTGATCTCAAATTTAGGTAAACTCAGCCCATAACTGATGGTCATCTTTAAATTTCCAAACTTTAAGGATGACATTAAAATACCTACAAATGTGCCTATGGGTACACTGAGTTGGCAACATAAATATTGGACACAAAAGAATAGAAGTTAACAAAACAATGTTATCTATTTGATCTAAGTTTATATTTGAATGAAATAATTTGGATTTGAGGGGAAGATTAGGAGAAATGATTTTAAATGATTCATTCTAAAATATATTTAAAATCCATCATAATAAAATTTATTATAAAATAAATCTATTTAAATAAGTTCAATAGATTTGTTATTGCGGATTTAAAAATTTTAATTTCAAATCCATAATTTAAATAAAAACCACCCGTTGGAAAAGTTCGTGGATCAAAAATGAAATTTCCCTATAGATAAGGGACCAAATCTGCAATATACCATTTTTTGGTTTTATTTTTCAATAGATCAATTTGTTCCTCGAGTTCAATTCAAAGTCAGGCCACCCCGGGACTCGGTGCAGCCAATGTGGCTCACACACGTTTTCATAGTCTTATGGGACCGTGGTGCAGTCGTGTACTAGCTTAATTTTTTCAAATTATCTTACATCTTTACCCTTTTTTTTTTCATTTTAATGCTTTTATTTTGCATATATTCCAGAAGGGACGGTCACCATCTAGAATATTGGCTACTTGCACATGAAATAGTATAATTATCTTGAAAATTAAGTACTTCCAGAATAAAGAATGTGATCCTAGTTTAGTGGGGCCCTCAATATACCCTTGTAATAATATTTAGTTTCGGAATTAGTTTGATTTCAATTTTAGTATTTTTATGAAAAATATTTTTAAAAAAATTATTATGCGAAAATATAAAAAAAATTATGAGATATGTTTGGTTTTATTTTTGAATGAGATATTTTTTACTGTAAATATCATATTTTATAAGATTTTATCTGATTTGAAGTATCACATTATTATTTTATATTATTATATATTTTATTTTTAGATTTATATAATTATTGGATGATGGATTTGAATATGTATAATGATGATTATAATTTTTTTATAATTTTTGGGAGGAGATGGAAAATGTATTTTGAAAGAATCATTATTTAAATATTTAGTTTCATTTTCCGAAAATAAACTGTTAAAACTAAAACCAAATTAATGCCAAACATAGCTTTATTTTTCAAAATTTAGTGAATATAATGAATAACTCAACAACCGTATATAAGATATTGTTGAAAATTTGATAAGAATTGTTAGTTCAATAATTGTTGATTTGTAATATCTACGTCGTTTTACAAAATCACGATGGTGATTTTTCAGAATATTTAAAAAATACTTACTGAATTTACACGAAAAAAAAAACTTATTTTTGGTTTTTTTCCTCTTTTATTTCTACTTACAATTTTACTATTATAATTACCACTTTATTGTATTAAGAATGAGAAGAGCAATGCTACAACTCCATATTATGGCATTAACTATTGGAAATATATTTCAAATATTTTATTTCAAACAAGCTAGATTGGAAAGTTTATTAGAGTACAAATGTAAGTTAAAGTTTATTAAATACTATCATCTTGCTAATTTTATTTTTAGGACTAATATATTTTTACAGCCAAAAATACTTATTTTTAAAAGAAAAAAAAATTATTTATGCATGTATAGGGAAGTCTCATATTAATCAATAAAATAACTTTACTTTTATTTTTTTAAATATATGCTCCAATAAATAGACAATAGATACAGACAAGTTTGGTGGAGATAGATAGATATGCAGCTAGTTGCACGACTTCTGTAGCAAAGGCAATATCAAGCCAAGTTGGATATTTAACAAAAGACAAAAAAAAAAAAAAAAAAAGGTCAAAAAATGAAAAGACTCTCTCTCCACTATATAAAGGAAGAAAAATAATTTACGATCCAAACTATACACGTTTTTATATTTTATTAATTAAATAATTTATTGTGATACTATACCATCTAAATTATTCATTTTATTTTCCACATCGACAATTTTGATCGGATTCCAACAAAATACTTAACCAGAATTCTCTCTCCGGTTTCGTACGGGGACTTTTTTGAGGGTAGAATTATCAATTTAGACTTTTTATTATTTAATATTTTATCATATTAATTATAAAATTCAGTATTGATTGGCAGTCAATATGACAATGTGTAAAAAAAAATATAGTTGATTTAAATGATAAATTGTTTAAATATCAAAGTGTAAAAATACTTATAATTTATGGCAAAATACTTTTACAAAGTTTGGATTTGAGTGAGGAAAAACATTAATCGATTTTTTTTATTTTTTTGTGGCTGTCTAAGAGATATTCACAAAAATAATTAAAACACAATTATGAGTTATTTTCATAACCTTTATAGGTTCCTTATGTTAAAAATATTATTATTTTTAGAATATTTTTTGTTACATTTTAAAAGTTTTTATAATCCTCACTCGTATCGTTATGCTTAAAATAAAATTTTCTTTATTTTTACCACTTTTTTTATTTTTTATTTTTAATTCTAAGTCGTAAATCACAAGATTGTAGTAATAATTGAAGTTGTGAGATAAAATAATGACCATTCATTCGGCATCAAATTCTCGACCCTTTTTTATTCGGATCTTGGCACAATTTTCTCGAATCAAGTCAACTAGGCCCATCAATATATCCCCCAAAACAGAAAAATAAAAAAAAAAATGATACCAAAATATAATTTTTTTATCAAAACTGATACCTAATATTGACTTTGGCAAAAGTGAACTAAATCTTTTTAGGTGGGTTAGGTTGAGGCATAGTAACAAATATGTCATACGGCGGAATTATTCGTAGTTCTTAAAATTCGTAATTTAAGTATCATTAAAAGATAATTTGAAAAAAAATTAATAAAATTTTATCTAAATAATATTTTTTTGTTATTAAAAAATCATGATTAATTTAAAAATATATTGATAAATTTTAATTATTTCATAAAAATAATAAATTTATGTGTGAAAATTGTCAATAAAAAATAAATTATCTAATAAACTTATATATTGAAGAAATAGAAAAAACAATTTAGTATAGTGAACTTTAAAAAAATCTAGGATATTAGTAAGAAATTTGAGAGATTTTGTCACCTTATTTTTTACTGAAGATATACGCGGGATTTCAATATTTTGTGAAAATATTATATTTTATTCGAATTATTTTTGAAAAATCAAAATATTTATTATTATGGGTTGATGGTATATTTGCTCATCAATATAAACTTTTTTAGATTTTAATCTCATAATACAAGGATACAAGAAGTAAAATGGATTTAACTCTAAAAATAATTTAGTTATTTTGTCTACTTTAATTAAATTATATATATTTAACCAAGGGAATGATTCACAAAATTGAAAACAGTTCGATTATACAACAAATAGTTATTCTATTTAAATTAATAGCAACAGTATATCCACTTCATTTTTATTTTTTATTTTTTTTAATAATTATTAGTACAGTTCAAATAAGATGGAAGCCACAAAAAAAAAAAAAAGTGAAGATTAACATAATATTTTTCTTAAATAAAAAATATAATTAGATATTGTTCGGAAAATCCTTGGCATGTAATAATTTTCCATAAACAAAATCCAAAACTCATCAACTTAAGTATATATCTTTGAAGAAAAAATGATTTAGATCAAATAAGTACAGAAATGGAGATCAAATTATTTTAATTATATTCTAGGGGTGTTCATTCGCGATTTATCGAATCGAATTGAAATTTCAATATGTTAAAATGTCATACCGAATTAATCAGTTCGATCGGTAATTATGTTTTTTTTTTATGTTTCGTAATAAAAATTTTTAAGAAAAAATATTTAAAAAATTAAACATTAAAATTATAATTATATTTTTTTCAGTTTTTATTTTTTATTTTTTGGCAAGGAAGAAAATAAAAATAATAAAAATAAATAATAGATATAAATAAGTACATAAAAATAATAATTCGATATGGTGCGATAGATCAAAATCAGATCAAATACTAATTTTTATAAAAATTAAAATGGAATATTGACTCAATTTTTCAATTCGACTTCGTTATATATTGAATTTTCAATTTGGATGTCGGTTTACCGAACAACCCTATCATAGTCTTTCAATAGATAAGTAGTTATTTTACATGGCATTATTAATACAATTTAAAAATAAAAAAATAAAATAACAAGGAGAGACGTAGACGAAAGTTTAATTGTGTTGTCTACTTCCTTGTGTCTTTATCATGTCGACATATCATCTTTGTTTATTATGCATACCTAACTAATTATGGAACTTTATTTGTTTCTTTAATGCTAAATAATTTTATTTAAGAGAATATTTTAGTGTTACGATTCTTGTAAAACTTTCCACTTCCAATCATCAAACTTCCGAGTTGTAAATTGTCAGGTGATAATTCCGACCAATCTTTGTTGAAACCATATATATTTTTTCGGACACATCTCCAGTGATAGATTAATTATTGTGTTATTTGTTTTTAGTAGTAGGATGAATGTTAAAATTTTGATAGAAATTTGAAATTAAATTTCGATATAAAGCAATTATAGTGGTAGGATGAGTGTTAAAATTTTGATAGAAATCTGAAATTGAATTTCGATATAAAACAATTATAGCGATGACAGTGGAATTTTGTGACGGGAGTTTGATATAAAGTCGATTATTATAATTGATGAAAAATTCTGTAATTCAATTGAGGCATATCTCGCGATTTAACCGTTCAAAAAAGATATATTCCACGATTTAATCATTTCAAAATTTTAGGGATATAAATTTTGAAATTCCAAAATATATAATTTATTGTAAATTAAGTTACCTAAATTATTAATTAAAAAAAAAAGTAATGGTTTGTTCGTTTATCTACTGTCAATCTACAGAAGAAGATAAGGTTCAATTGGAACTGCTTGTGCTTGCTTGTAAGAAAAATTTTGTCGGACAGGTGATTGGCTATAAAAAATTTCAAAAGTTTATTTTCAATTTACTGTTTATCCTCTCTCATTATAACCAACTACCCTACAATTTTTTCTGAAAAAAAATCCCCTTGTAGAGATTTTCTTTGCCAAATGATCATTTTTTTCTCACTTGTACAGTAATTCAACTGTTTAAATATATATACACACATATACATATACATATACATATACATTACACATCTGGGTTCTGGGTTTTTTAAGATTGTGTGTGTGTGTGTGTGTGTGTTTTTGAAGAAGAAGCAAATTTGGCGGGGAACTGATCGAGGGGTGGGCTGGGCGAAGAAGAGAGGAGGAGGAGGGGGGGGGGGTGTGGTTGCTGAGGAAAGAAGAAGAAGAAAGACAAAAGACAGAGAAAAAAAATGGCAGATGAAAGAAGAAGAAGAAGGAAAGTCGGAAGAGGAGGGGACGGTACGGTGGTGGTGACCGTCGGTGGAGGTGGGGGTGGTGGTGGCGGCTGAGGAAGGAAGAAGAAGAAACAAAAGAGAGAGAAAAAAAATGGCAAACGAAAGAAGAAGGGGAGGGGGTGGTGTGGTGGTGGTGTTGGTAGTTGTTGTTGAGGAAGGAAGAAGGAGAAGGACAAAAGACAGAAAAAGAAAAGGCAAATGAAAATTATAAAGAGTGTAAATAAATTAAAAAAAATATTATAAAGATGTAATGTAGTTTTTTTTTTTGTTAATGTAAAATAATTATGAATATTATTTATCAAAATAAAATAAAAAATATTATGTAATACTTCCAATTTTTACAAATAAACAAAAAAATTATGATTAAAAATATTAGTTATTAAATAAATTTCTAAAATTGATGTTGTAATATATAATTACTTTTAATTTTAAACTTTAATGAAGTATGTACTTATTAAAATGTAATTAAAAATATTTGAATTTAATTTACAAACATCAAGTTAAACTAATTAGTTTTTAATTAGCACTAAAAATATTTGTTGTATTTTCACTAAAACATAAGGGATAATTTATAACTTATTCATATATATATATATATATGCAATATTTATATATTTCCTCAAGTAATGGACTTAAATTGGTCCATAAATATACTATTATTAAATTAATTCCAAAATATAATAGGATTCCTCATCTTCTTTTAAGAATTTATTTTAACCAAGGTATTGAAAATAAAATATTAAAATATCACTTTATATTTCTGAATCTTACTAGATATGTTCACCTTTTATCCAAAACCTTAAATTTGTTTTTGGTTGTGTTAGGGGATAATAATTCTTGATTGTTGGTACTCTATTTTTTCACAGTCCGAATCCTCTATTGCGAACGATATTTCATTTCTTGTTTTTAATAATATCATTACACATAAGTATATATTAATGATATCATCCAACACACTTGTCGTATATGAATATTATTAAAATATGAGATGAAATATCATATGTCCAACTTGATCTTTTCCTTTAAAAGAATAATTTTTTAAATATTAATATATGATATTAAATGTTAGAATTTATTCAGATTGAAAATACAAACACCACTAGCTACAAGCATTGAGCCAATCCAAGAGCCAATTTGTATTTTACAGACCAAATTATACCTTGTTTTTCGTTTTTGTATGTATATGGATCAAAGAATAGTTTTCTTTTCTTTTCTTTTTGCAAGCATACTAAATTGTTTCTTGATATAGACATGCATATGTGTTGGAGATAGACATCCACACAGTTACAACTACTCGACTAGTGTAACATATAGACAATCAAATCAAGTTGGATAGAAGAAACAACCAACCGACCAATAAAATTTTCGAACAAGATAAAAAAGACGACGTGGACAAGAGAGTGACCTTAAAATGGACATCTCCTTTTTTTTTTTTTTTTTCATTAATATTGAGACCTGTAATAATAATTATTCGAACCACATCGATAAACTTAAGGATGCAAATAATATAATAAATCGATTGAATCGAATCGAATCGAAATTGAAATTTTAATTTACACTGAAATCGAATCAAAAATTTTGATTCGATTTTTGATTAGGTTTTAATTTTTTATTTTGGTTAATTAAATCGAACCGAAAATCGAATTACTATTTATATATATATGTATTATTTTTATATTAATTTTTATTTTAAAAATTATATTTTTATACTATTTTTATGTTTTTCTCACCCATAATAAAAAAATTATTTATAATAATATTATTTAATTTTTATTTATTTTTTAAAAAAATTCGATTAATCGAAAATTAAACCAAAAAATTAAAAAAAAAATAGTTAAAATCAAATTGAATTTAATTAATTTAATTTAATATTTTATTTTTATTTTTAATAAAATAAAATTTTGATTCAATTCAATCGAACGAGCAAGTTTAGATACACCCATCAAACCTGCTTAATAACATCAAATAACTCCAAAATGAGACCATGTTAGGGGTAGACTTTTAAGTCCCTATTTCAACTTTTTTCACTTGACGTGTCTCTATATAGATCGATTCCAACAAACCCTTAATATAAAATTTTTTATTTTTTTTTCTGCCTTAAAATACGTTAAAATTGTAATAATGGAGGTTGTGACATCAAATGATGGACACTCTTTTGGCATCAAAATTATTGTCCTTTTTTTATTCCAATGTCCCAACCCCAATTGGAATTATTCGGCTTGACTTAGTACAAGATACAAATCAGGTCAACCATGGCCCATAAAAGTCATGTAAGCCCATATTTTTAAGGCCTGCCCATTCGACCCAATGGCCCGGCCCATTGCATTAAGTAGTTTTTCTAAAATTGTGATCCAAAAGCATAGGAATGTATTTTTCTTATAAGCCATATCTATTAATTTTGCTAATATTTAAACTAAAATAAGGAATTAAATTAGAATTATTCAATTCAAAAATATATTTTCTTGTACAGTGGTATTTGCTGTCACCCATTTATTTCACCATCTTCTCATGCTTGTTATTTTCTTTTTTGTACTTCTTTCCCTATAACTTTTTCTCTACTAAAGAGAGAGAGTAAAAATCTGTTAGGAATTGTTTTCTAAAATCAAATTGTAAGAAGTTACATTTTATGAATAAATTTATTTTTTTTATAAAATATAAATAACCACAAGTTATAAGTATTTTTATAATGCATTATAAGATGGACATGTTGAATAATCTCATATGACTATAATTTAAGTGGAAGTGGTGTTCTGCGAAAAAATTAGACGTAAATCTTATGTTATTATTGATAATAATAATAACTTCTTATCTACCATGATTTGTCGTTGGTCACGAGAATAGTAATTCCGGTATAGCATGTTAGCATAAACTAATGATATTAGAACATTAAATTGAATCTTGAATTATTTATTTTGAACTATTATTGAAAATGAATAATTTCATGGATCGACTCTTAATTATATGAATACTTGTGCATAAAGTGTAAATCACTTTGTACTAAAAAATGAGATTTTGGGTGGCCAATTTTTGTTTGTACGTTGAGTGATTGCATGAAATGTAATAAGAAATGATATTTTTTATTATGGATCGTCGTTTCAAATCTTGCTCCCATTTGACTTTTTATGTCAGGATATGAATCATATAATAAATATTAATTTTTAGGTGGATTAAAATTTGCTGCTCAATCAATTAATTATGAAATATCATTCTATATGTATTATCAATATCTCTAATTCGGCGAGAAAGTTAAACGAGTTAAATATTTTTTTTTTATAATTCATCATTGGGGTTGATGAATTAGACTAGATAGTTATATGAGTGAAATAAATAGGCTTAAAAACCTATTGCTAAAGGACTTCAATCTCGTTTCTTAAGTTACAAGAATTAAGTGAAAGTAAATATACCCAATTGAGACTGTTTACTCTAAAATTGATTGATTAGTCGTTATGGTTTGAAACGGATTCAAAAGATCAAATCATATGAGATTTTTACTATCTATTACCATAGATGTATTACCTAACGAGACATTTCATAAAAAAATGAGTAGATGGTTAGGAAGATCAATATATACAAAGGATTAGTAATGAAAAATATATAAATTATACTAAATGATATTTATTTATAGAAAAATAATTCAAATTAGGCTTTTAAATTGGTAGAAATGATTAAGAAGTACTCCCGCGATTTGGAGTCTATAATCTCATTAACAATAAGAGATATCCCCTAAATTAATTTACAATGTTCAACTTTTTTGAAAATTTTGGCCAATGTATTTCAAATGAAGTGTCACTGAATTATATGAAAATATGATTTTCATATTAAATATTTTGGTCAAATACAAATTAAGATTGTAGGATAAGATGTGAGAAATAAAATGATAGTAATCTTATTTATTTCTCACAAATATCTCACAGCTGGGTCAAATGTAAACAATTAAAAGAAATAGAACTCTCATATAATTTAATCAAATATGGAGCACAACAGTACTTGTATACTGGAGTTAAATATTGTTAAATAATAATCAAATTATCACATATTGAGAAATATTTATAATTCCTATGATAGATGTGTTTGGACATAATTGTAAGAGAAATTTAATATATATATATATATATATATTTGAATAGATTTGGAGGAAAAAAAGAATTCAAATGATAAATTTTGAATTTTAAAATAGTACAAAATAAAAAAATGAATTTTAGAAATGAAAACATACAAGGCCTTTCATCTTGGGCCTCTTATTAACATTTCTTTCCTCTTCCTAATGTAAATAGAAGTCCAACAAAGTTTTAAATAGAAATTAGAGAGTTTTTCTATTAAATTTTCACTTTTGACTTTTGACTAAATTACTTTCCATACGATGTTTTTTTTTTTTTTAATATTTAGCTAGTTAGTTTGAACTAATTTGCTTATTTGTTCTAAATTTTTTATGATGGGTACAGTAACTACAAGGACCATGATTTTTATGATGGGCCCTTAATGGGAATATATAATTGGGCTGAATTGTCTATAATCTAGGCCCATGAAACAAATCAAATGGGCTGTGATTCCAATAAAAATAATCCTCGACATTAATACAATTTCAGTCACTTTAATTTTGAATTATCAAATTCAGTTCCTCATACATACAGGCTCAAGATTCGTAGATAAAAATAAAAAAATGAGGTTTGAGTCTAATTGTGTGAGTATTAGTCTAATTAATTATACTGAATTAATTTTGATATGTTAATATAATAAATAATGTAATTTACAAAAAAAATTAGTTAATGATCGAATCAGTTTGAACTTTAAAAATTACCAACTTTTTTTTATATTAAAATTTTAATTAGTTAAGTTTGGATATTTTGCAATTTTAGTCTTATAAATTTGGAACTTTCACAATCTTATTCCTTTGCATGTGTATAACGCCTAAGCAATTAAGGAAAACTGACAACAATATTAAATTTCTTAAGAAATTATGAAGTTAATATTCACTACATTTAATGATTGTTTACAGAGTATTTGAAAGATTAAAATTGTTTTATTTTTATAAAATATAATATTTATTCATCTAATATGGAACAATGAAAAATTAAATTAGTGTAAGAAAAAGAAAAAAATATATAATCATTATCCCTCCCAAAAAAATAGACTTGTTTAAAAAAACAAAATATCTAAGCCAAGCTGGCCAAACCGCCACCACTTACACCGCCCACTCCGCCCAAGCCACAGCCACCTCCTCCTCTGTCAGCTTTACCGTTAAAATTAGCTTATTTACAGAGGCCCACCACTCGCCGAAGATTTTTCAGTGACATTTTTCTTCTTCTTCTCCCTCAATAACTTCCAAACTTCAAGAACTCCATTAATCCGGAAATCAGCGATTGACGCCAATTATCACAATTATGCAGAGCTCATCCGTTTTATTCAACACAAAACCGGCTTTAGCGTCGATTCATGCTAATAATTGTTATTATAGTAGTAAAGAAAACTCTAATTGTACTTTATTTACTGCTAAGTTTAATCGGGTACAGTCAAAGAAGCCCATTACTTTGCGCCCGCACAGGGGTCGGCGCAGCCGCGCGTGTCTTGTTAGCAGTAAGGTATGTGTTCCTGCCCGAAAGGGATTTTAATTTTGTTTCAATCCTTTTTATTTTTTACTTTTGTGGAATTTGTTGTTGGGGTGTTAGAATTCATGTATAATGTGGGGTTGTGGACTTGAATCTTTGTGGGTTTTTCGTATGGAGTGAGACGTTTAATTTTTTGAGTAATTGGATACTTAAACTTTAGCTATGTTTATAATTGACAATTGTACTTTAATTTTTATGGTTAGTTGTTATCTTTGTAACAAAAGGTAATTGCTTTAGCAGCTTTCTAGTGCAATAGCAGTCTGTAGCCGTCAAAACTTTGCTATATAGTGTTTCTATATATAGTATGATCGCATGGAAAAATGGATATTTTGAGGTTGAAGTTAGAAAAAATCATTTTAGAATTGGATTCATTCCCCCGGAGTTCAGTTTGGAGTAATTATTCATGTAGCAAAAACAGATTCCAGACTACGATGAAAGACAGAAAGGAATTAATATGCTTAAATTACTTCATTCTCTTACAGTCTACCTTGTTAAAATGAAATGTGCCTTGAAAATTTGTAGAAAGCCCTTCTAATTTGTTTCGTTGTGAACTTTGATACAAGAAATACAATTTGTTGATTAGTAGAGGTTATTGCTGTCAAAGGAAAGGCCTTGGCACTCTGTAAAGGTTGCTCTTTTAAACCTTGAGGTCATTGTTTCAAGCTTAGGAACAACCTCCTTGGTTGTAGGATACGGCTGCATACATTTGAACCCTCAACCTACTCAAAGTAGTGGAAGCCTTTTCATATTAGAGGTTATTACTGTTGGTAAGGTGAAAAGACAATGTGTGAATTACATCTGTCCATAAGTCTTAAAAGCCAATTTTAGGCTTCAAAGAGGTTGGTGCTAAAATGAAGAATATTGAATATTGAATATCCTGTCTGAAGTTTGTAGATTGGTTTTGATCTAGTTTGTGTCCTACTTTAATTACTTCATTTTGTTTTTAGGGAAATCTTGTTTTCCTGACTTGCATAATACTATTTTCCATTGTCATCCTGTTACTAACTATAGTTCTCTTTCACTGACGTCCCTTGTTGCAGAATACATGGCGTAGATTTTCTTCTGATTTCAATGAATTGATACCTCAATCACGGTTGCTAGATAAGTATCAACAAGTATCTTGCTTCCATTCTTGCAAAAGAAAGCAAATTGGTGCGAAGAGATTCACCTCTGGATTCCTTGTTGACAAGTCAACCTTTCATTTGCCAAAGCACAAACTTGATAATGCTAAAGTAAGGCATCAGTAAAAGTGGAAGTCCTTTTCCAGTGCTTTGTTTGACTGTTAATCTATGAAGACCTGGTTTTTAGCTACCATGTAATTCTTATGAAAATTGTGATGTCTCATTTCTACATCATTTCTTCTCGTTCAATTGGCTGTGGCGAGATTTGAAGGTCAATTATATTTTGCTAGTGATAGAATATATTATCTTTCATCACAATCCTATGACTAGAATTGTTTTTTCTACTCCATTTTCAATCTTTTTAAAATACTCGAGGATCATTCTTCATTCCACATTACAATGCAAAGCAAATATTTACGTTCTCCAACACTCCATTATGGCAGCATTGTTAGTAAGTGCGTTATGCTAATAACATGATACCAACATTGCGCATTTTATATGGTTTATTTTGTTTTATAAGCAGTCATAAAAACAACAAGTAATAGGGGATTCTGTTTGATACATAATTTCAAGAAGTTCCATCATTTCTCTTCTAATAGTCTGAATTGACTTTTATTTGATTCATCCTCAGTTTGATCATCAGATTAGACAAGTTCATGTTCCACGTGCCACCGTGGGCCCTGAAGAGCCACATGCAGCAAGTACAACCTGGCCTGATGGTGTTACGGAAAAACAGGGTTTGGATTTATTAGACTCGGAAGTAGAGAGGACAGAATTCGAGAAATTTTTGAGATTTGAGCTTCTCTCTCACCCGAAATTGCACAGAGGACAATTGAAAAATGGGCTCCGATATCTCATTTTGCCAAACAAAGTCCCTCCTCATAGGTACTATTCTTTAGCAATAACTCTCAGTCACTGGACATGATAAATGCATTTTTAGATTGTTCCGAATTATACAGTAACATTGGAAAAGAATGTTTGCTAAATCTTAAAGAAAATCATGAGATATAACAATTTGCGCTGCAATGTTGAAATAAATTTCCTCCATCGCTTTTATTCTTCCTACTTTGTTGAGGAATATATGAATGTAGACCTCGCCACTTTGCTTCATTTTTCTGCTCAGACAAGGTGGAGGAGGGTGTACATCTCTTCATTAATTACATGATTTAGAGATATAAAGTACTTCTTGATTCTCTTTCTTTCTCTCGTTCATTTCTTATAGTTGTTACTGAATGCATGATTAATTTGTTAATATACCTCATCTTTCCCAGTTTTTTGTTGTTTTAGTTGTAAGATCTGTATCCCTATTACAGAGAATTAAGATCCCAATATGGGACAAGAAACCATGAAGGACAAAGAAAATCATGGTGCGAAAGAAAATACAAGTTGGAAGAGTAAAACTAGATTCTATGAAAGCTCGTGAACTCCGAGCGACAAATCGGGAGAGTAAAATGAGATTCTAGGAAAGCTCATGGACTCCGAGCGAGACAGTCACTCAACACAAACATTTAGCATAAAGATATAAGAGAAAAGACAGAGAAATCATTGTCCTCTGTATATCAGAAAAAGGACTGGAAACTAAAGGATCTTGCCCTGGCCAACCTGACGAAATTAAAACTGATGCAGGCCATTATATGTTTAGCAACAGTTTATATTGGTAACACTTCATACTTGTTGGCTAGTGATGCTGCAACGAGTAGAGACACCATTGAATTTTGTTAATTGCTGCAGACTGCAGCAGGTGGTGGAAGTCTGAGAATTAGATCATCTTGGGAGGAGAATAAAATGACCACTCTAGTAGGGATGAATAAACCTGGTTAAGACAAACGATTGATTGGATGAGGGAATTTTATCATCCAAAAGTGTTCTATATCAGTCAAATTTTAAGACTGCCACTTTATTCTTGAGAGCATATAGTGTTGATTTCAATTAATGCAGATCAATGTAGATATAATTAACCGCTGGGCAGCAGGTACTGCTTCATTCTAGGGATGAAATGAAAGGAAAGGAAATCTATAAGAATGCCCAATTATAACCTGCCAATATAACAGAGTGAAGACCTGTAGTAATTTTAAGTACTGTTCAACAATAGCAAGTTACTATAAATAGTAACTCTCTATTGGTTAGTCAATATTAGTTTATTTGGCACATTATTTGGCAATCCGTGAAAGAGACCCTTCATATGTCCTATACATATGTGAATGGACGCACTGGATATTAATGGGAAAGGAAAATCCGTACCAAACTACCAAGTTCATTGATCATTCAAACGTTTACTATTGCTATTTGTGCTCTTATTACTTGGATTTTGGGGGTTCTTTATGCCTTTTCTTTGAATTAAGTATACAATCACTAGGAATTGTACCTTGCTAATGAATATGGTAACCTTTAATGGGACTTCTGATGATTATAGATGGAGTGTTTTAAGGATATATGCTTTTCTTGATGGGTTTTAGGTCTTCTATGCTCATTTCTGAAAATTAGGACCATGCTGTTCTAAAAGAAACTTAGAGAGATATTATTCCCTTGATGGCAAAAAGGGATAATTTGCATATGGTGCCGCAACTTAATGAATGTATTTTCTTTTTCCTTTTTGAGTTGACAACAACAGTTAGAGCAAACTCGACCTCTTTCAGACCTGGCTGTGTTTATAGCTTGTGAAGACAGGGGCTATCGCCTATGTTACAATGACAATTCAAATTTATGAAGCTTTTGTATTGAACAATTACACTTGGACAGAGATAGAGGATACTGAAATATTTGCACTGATCATAAACTTAAAAATATTGTAGATGCCTAATTTGTCTTTTAGCTATTCTGGATAGATTGAATATGCATTTTGAGCTGCATGTGCTTTATTAGAAATCATTTTTCCATAGAGACAGACAATTTACAAGATTATAAAATGTTTTGGTATTTTTAAGCATGTTTAGTTATCCAGTGGAATTTTATGAAATCAAAGTAAAAACTCACGCCTACAAATGAGTCCTAGTAACTTAAAATCACTTGAAAAGGAAATTCTGCAATGATTGTTTTAATTCTAGGACCTATTGCATGTAAGTGAGCCTGGTTTTTAGAGAAAATATTTACCATTCCCTAATGGCCATACAGGTATTACGATCTGAAGAAAGCACTTTTCCTTCATTTTGGTCTCTCTTTAATATTGTTCTCATTTGAAGTATAGGTTTGAAGCTCACATGGAAGTTCATGTGGGATCCATTGATGAGGAAGATGATGAGCAAGGAATTGCTCATATGATTGAACATGTTGCATTCCTTGGAAGTAAAAAACGTGAGAAACTTCTTGGAACTGGTGCGAGATCTAATGCTTACACAGATTTTCATCACACTGTGTTTCATGTCCATTCACCAACCAGTACAAAGGTTTGTGCTGTTTTCATCTTGAGATTCTCTGAACCTTATGTTTGTGGGCTCCATTCACTCTGTTGATGTCTGGCCTTTTTTACTTTTATTATTGCATGCCTTTTTTTCTGGCGAAAGATGATCAAACTTAGACGAAGTGGGGACGACCATAAAAGCTCAGGAAAACTAAGGAAATGGAACCGACTTTCTTTGCTCCTCTCCTATATGAAGAAAACTCTGTGAATGTGTGAAGATGGTTGCTTTATCCCACAAAGTAATTATTTCTTGCAGATAATAGGAACACTATAAATTTATGCACACGTGTAGCCCCACAAAGTAATTATTTCTCACGGATAATAAGAACGCTATAATTTTACGCTCAAATGTGTTGTCATCTAATATAACTGTTACCATTTCTTTCATCTCATATTTTTTCAGACCAAATTCTTTGTAGATGGTACTTTGCTGTTAGTTTCCTCAATGTACTTTCTGAGTATTTTGCGTTTGTGTTCTGATTGTAATTTGTATATTCTTAATATAATGGAAGTTTTGATCCCTAGGATTCTGAAGGTGATTTGCTGCCAGTTGTTCTGGATGCTTTGAATGAGGTATTGCCATTCTTTTTGTTTTTTTGTTTTTATGTTTTGAGGCGGTTTACATGTTTTGTTCATCCTGTTTAGGACAAGGCTTTGCAGTCTTGACTTTCTTTTTCTTGTTTGTTCATTGTTTATGTTTTTTCTCATATATGCTGTATGAAAACAGTTGCTTTATGAATTTATTTTTGAATGGCCATAGATTGCTTTTCACCCCAAATTTCTGGCTTCTCGAGTTGAAAAAGAAAGACGGGCAATTTTGTCAGAACTACAAATGATGAATACCATAGAGTACCGTGTTGATTGCCAGGTATTCACACGGGAATAGATAACTTTTGTTGTTACTATATGTCATCTTTTACCAATTTTTTTTTTTCCTTTTTGAATCCGTCTCTCACCAATTCTTCTCTTCTTTTGTTGGTATAGTTGTTGCAATACTTGCATTCTGAGAACAAGTTGAGCAAAAGGTTTCCTATTGGATTAGAGGAGCAGATTAAGAAGTGGGATGCTGATAAGATCAGGAAATTCCATGAGCGGTGGTACTTCCCGGCAAATGCCACATTATACATCGTTGGGGACATTGATAACATTTCAAGGACAGTTAACCACATTGAAGTATGTAATTGTTAATTCATTAACTTTCTTCGAGATGATGTTGACATGGGACATCAGTTTATGCTTTTATGTCTGAGTTAGTTTGCCTGTACAATTACTTTAGTAGTAATAACTAATTTTCAAGACTTTTGCAGGCAGTTTTTGGACAGACTGGTGCTGAAAGTGAGGCATCTACTGCACCTACACCAAGTGCTTTTGGTGCAATGGCTAGTTTCCTTGTTCCTAAGCTGTCAGTTGGACTGTCTAGTGCTTTATCTCAGGAAAGTTCACGTGTTTCCGTGGAGCAATCAAAAATTTTCAGAAAGGAAAGGCATGCTGTTCGCCCTCCCGTTCAGCATAATTGGTCCATTCCTGGAAGTTACACAGACGCAAAGCCTCCCCAGATATTTCAGCATGAATTGCTTCAGAATTTCTCAATTAATATGTTCTGCAAGGTTATTTTTACTTACTCTACGTATGTTTTTGAAGCCTACTTCTCTGTTTCTTTGCTTTTATGGCATTACTGGAACTTGTTTTATCTGAGTTGTTTATTATAGTTACCCTTGAAAGAGTTCTTTCCCTTCTTTTCCTTTCTTCTGCTGCTCTTCTTTATATTCTTGGTCTGGGGTTGGGGTTGTTTAGAGAATTAAAAGGCATCCTTTCTCTGATTCACCATCATATTTTGATCATAATTGCCTAGTTTGACAAGGTTGATGAGGAGCACGAAAAAGAAAAAAAAGGTTAGCTATCTGAGTCGAAATTGGATTGTGTTTTAGTTATTTGGTTAAGTATATTAATAAAGCCTGTGCACTTGAAGACCAGTAATAATTGGGCGCTGGTATTGAATTATGGTAGCTTCAAACTGTGATGCAAGTGACTATTACATTCAGCACTGATTGTTTATTCATTTGTCCTTTTGCTATATTCTTCTCCTATATCAGTTTCTTAATTTCTTGCAGGCTGCGAATAAATATGAATTGATCTTTTTTGTTGCCCTTTTAATTTTTATTCCATGGCAGAGGAAGTTGACGTGAATGGGCAACTTTGATGCACCATTCACATTGATGATGTGCAGACGGCCATATTTTAACAACTTCTTAAGTTTGGCAACATTTCAGCCTTTTTATTGCTTAATTTTTTGGCTTATAAGAACAACCTTTGGGTTTAGTACTCATGATGGACTTGGGGCTGAGAAGGATTCAGTTTCCTTATGCGTTAAAACCTTTGACAAATTCTCTACATTTCAATTACAACATGCTGGGCTTCACATCTTATGGATAAGATTTAGCTATTTCAGTTCATTCCTTGCTAAACAAATTTATATATCCTCCATTTGCACCCAGAGGTTCTCCTATATGTAGTTGGTATTCATTGCTAGGGCTTGTCAGCAGTACCTGGAGTTCGTTCAGTGGTGCTCTATTTCCTAAAAAGATGCTTTAAGTTATTTTTTCTTTTATCATTAATTTTTGCTCATAATGAGTTTATTGCTGTTTATTCTCAGATCCCTGTCAACAAGGTCCGTACATATGGTGATTTACGGAATGTGCTTATGAAGAGGATATTTCTTTCTGCTTTGCATTTCCGCATTAATACAAGATACCAGGTGCATTGACTTTCCTCTTCAATTGGCTCCGGCTCAAGGAGTCAACTGTCTGTGGATGTCTTCCTGAAGTATATAATGGTGTACTGTTATGGTACCTGAGCTTAAGTTAAAACTACTGTTATGGTACCTGAGCTTAAGTTAAAACCTAGTTGCTTGCTTTTAAATTCGTGAGGGGTCCTTTGTTTCTAGATTATTGAAGAAATAGGGAAGCAAAAGAGATACAACATTATCCCTTTATGTGTTCTTTCCTCAAAATCTAAGCAAAGTCAAAGATTTCATAATAAAATTATATAAAAAATTTAAGGCAAGTATGTTCAGGAAAGTTCCAATTTTTTTTCACCTCGTTGTCATTGCCAAAAATGACTAACCAAATACCACTTTCTTTACTTTGCATCTTCTGATGCATTGACTGAGTTCTGCTGCTAAAACACTGGTAATTGAAACTATGAAAAGGAGCTGGGTATTAATTGCCTAATTGGATTCGTATGTGCTTACATTTTAATGTTACAATGTGGGCCTGGAGTTACTTTGGGAATGTTTGGATTTGTTTTGGGTGTTTTGCAGGAAGTGTTTTGGGTGAATGTATTGAAAAATGTGATTTTTTGGAGGAAAATGTATTGGAAAACATGAAGTATGTTTGGTTTTATTTTGGGAGAATGAAAAGGGGATAGAAAATGAATCCAAACATGGATTTTGCTTTGGGGTCTATCGGCATATGCTATTAACTTTCTTTTCTGAAACATTGGTGTTTTAGTTTGCATCTTTATCAGTGGTATTTGAAGCTAATTTGAAGAATTTTCCAGAGTTCAAATCCCCCGTTTACTTCAGTGGAATTGGACCACAGTGACTCAGGAAGAGAAGGTTGTACTGTTACCACTCTTACGGTGACTGCAGAACCTCAAAATTGGCGAAATGCAATTAAAGTTGCTGTGCAGGAGGTTTGTTGTTTCTTTGAGTGTCATTTATGCCTCTCTCTATGTGCATATATCCAACGTTCCTGCCACTTCACAGATATTGTATTCCATGAGATAAATAGGATCTCATTTGTTGCCTTTGTTTTCAAGCGCCATTTGTTTTCTTGAAACAGTTTGTTTTGGTTTGGTTTGGTACGGTTTCTCCAGTTGTTCTTTTTCTCATATATGTTCATTGTTTTGTATTTCAGGTTAGAAGGCTTAAAGAATTTGGTGTTACAAATGGTGAATTAGCCCGTTATTTAGATGCCCTGTTAAAAGACAGTGAACAGTTGGCAGCCATGATTGACAACATATCATCAGTGGATAATCTAGATTTCATTATGGAAAGTGACGCACTCAGTCATACTGTGATGGATCAAAGACAAGGACATGAGAGTTTGGTTGCTGTTGCTGGTACAGTTACCCTTGAGGAGGTAATTCTCACCTTATCCTTCCAGTACAATTGTTTTCCTCTGAAAGGTGGTTCTTTATATATTGTCTTATATGTAGTTGACAAAAAATGGTATGTCAAAAATGTTTGCAAGATATGAATAGATACCTTCTCAGACTTATTAGTTTCACAATCTATATCTAGAAGTAATCAACAGCAAACTCTTCTGTCACAAAATTGTGGATATTCTTGGCATGAAATTTGCAGACTGATTGTTACATGACCCTTTTGATATGTCTTAGGTCAATTCCATTGGCGCAGAGGTGTTGGAGTTCATATCTGATTACGGGAAGCCTTCTGCACCACGCCCAGCTGCAATTGTTGCATGTGTTCCAAAGAAAGTGCACATCGATGGAATTGGTGAAACTGAATTCAAGATAGAACCAGAAGAAATCTTGGCTGCTATTGAAGCTGGTTTGAAGGAACCCATAGATGCTGAGCCCGAGGTTTTTACCTTGAAAAATTTGATATGTTTCAGTAGTCATGGTTATAAGGGGCACAACAGGGTGGCCTGGGGCAATTGCCCTCCCTTTGGAGAAATATTTTATGTTTTTATGTTAAGAAAGTTTGTTTTAAGAAAGATGCATCTTTGATTTCACGTCATTGTTTTGCTGGTAGTATTACCTCCTCCTATGCCCACCCATTCCCATTTATAGAAGAGTAGGAGTGCAAGGAAAAGGGGAAGTTTCTTCATTGACCCTGTTCCATTAAGAAGGTTATATTTTGACTTCAATCTATTTCCTCACTTCTGCAGCTTGAGATACCGAAAGAATTGATATCCTCAGAACAGCTGCAGGAATTAAGGTTGCAGCGATGCCCATCCTTCATTCCTGTTGACCAAGAAAAGAAAATGACAAAGGTTTACGATGAGGATACAGGAATCATTCAGCGGCGTCTTTCAAATGGAATTCCTGTAAATTACAAGGTAAATCATTTTTATATTCATAATTAGTTGAATACTTGCAGTGTTTTTGAAGTTCTTTTTGACTCTTTTATTCAGTCTATAATGGACTGCTGTCATTTACTTTTCAGGATATTTCAAATTAAACAAACTTGCATAAACAATCAGTTCGTTATCTTGTTTCTCAGTTTATTGTTATTGGAACAAGCTCTCTGTACACTACTATTACATTTAATGTTTGAAACATCTGATCCCACCTATCCAATTTTGCCCAAGCATAAAGGGTTGAAATTGAAAATTAAAAAGAGTAGACAACTTTGCAATTCCTACCCTCTGTCACTTCAAACCGCAACTTTTATTTTTATGGAGCAGTTTGCACCAAAAATAATGAATACTTTCATGTTTTGGCTGTGAAATATTAGACGTTGATTCTAGCTATGTCGTCTTTATGTTAATTCAAAATCAAAGGTGCTATGAAGTAGTGTTGTTAAAATGTGTTGTAACTTTGGATTTCCAGTTTCCTGTATTGCAGTAGGCTGCTTTTACCTTCATAGATGCATGTCGCATATTTATGGAAAAATAATGTGTCATATTCATAAGCTATGATTGCCGAAATTACACAATTTGTTGGCAATAGTATGATGCTGGTCTTGTGCTGTAGCTTCGAGCTACTTTCATGCTCCTTTAGTTGTTTGTCAAATAAATACCGATGGTTATATTCTTATTATGTTGCCACAATTTTCTCAAACAACAGTTACATGTTATTCTTGTTATTATGCTAACAGATATCCAAAAATGAAGCCAATAGTGGTGTCATGCGCCTCATAGTTGGTGGTGGACGAGCAGCTGAAAGTGCTGAAGCCAAGGGAGCTGTTATTGTGGGTGTTCGAACTCTGAGTGAAGGAGGCCGTGTGGGGAACTTCTCACGTGAGCAGGTGACAAAGCAGAAAATTTATTTTTCCATTTTGTTCCTTCCATAATTTTTCATTTCAATATTTTGCTCTTTAATGCTAAGTGTGCATGTTGAATTCACTACCACTACATTTTAGCATGATGACAGGGTTAGTTGATCATAAAATGTGATGAGTTCCAGTGCGAGTGTTTCTGTGATTAAGCATAATAAACATTCCTCTTATCATCCTTAACTTCAAGTGGTTTTGGTAGTAAATATGTCTTTTCATTTATTTTCTGTCTAACTGTCAATAGGAAATGAGAAACACGATGATAATATTGTTTCATGTTCACTGTTTGATCTTTATTTTTCTCTTTTCTGTGTAACGTATATTCTGCCTTTGTTGCACTTTAACCTCTCTTATAGTGCAAGATCTTCAAATATCATTAGTCATCCTGTAAGATGCGGCAAATTTTTTTTCCTCCTAGCCGTCATGGTTCTTGGAATTGTTATAATTCATAGTATCTGTCTCCAGGTAGAATTGTTCTGTGTGAATCATCTATTAAATTGCTCCCTGGAGTCAACTGAGGAATTTATAAGCATGGAGTTCCGTTTTACTTTAAGAGATGATGGGATGCGTGCTGCTTTCCAGTTACTTCATATGGTACTTGAGGTAAAGTGAAGTCTTCTATCATGTTTAAATTTTTATTGAAGTGTGTCAATTTCGGACCTGGTTAGTCCTTGTTTCATTTGACAAGTAATGTAGCTGCTAGATATATATTTCATATAGTTACCCGCTGTCATTTTCTACTGCTGCTTTTCCCCATTTCGCTTCCCCTTGGTGTAGTTACAATTTGGACGTATTGGGGCCTGTTGGGGATTGAGCATAGCTGATTCCACTGAAATTGGTAAATTATTCTTAGAGGAATATGAATCTTTAGTGTTTGTCTGTCTGGTCAATCTCAGGGCCCTTTGACCTGATTTCTGTAGATTCATTAGTGTGTACAAGATGGGTGGTGTTTGTCTTTTGTTGGAATGAGGGTGTGCTAATATGAGTTCAAGTTGGCAACAGTATCTTTCCTCAAAACAACTGTGAAAATCTTTTTCTCAGCTGATCACTCCTGCAGTTAACTGTTTTTAGTCCAGTTATTTTTGCTTGCTGGTCAAGTTGGATTAGTTGACCAAAAGTCTGGATGCACTTTAGAAACATTCTAGGTCTTTTCCTGAGTTTCTATGTATGTCATATTTTTCAGCATAGTGTTTGGTTGGATGATGCATTTGATAGAGCAAAGCAGTTATATCTGTCCTATTACCGTTCTATTCCGAAAAGCTTAGAGCGCTCTACTGCCCACAAGCTCATGCTTGCTATGCTGGATGGAGATGAACGGTTTGTTGAGCCCACACCAATTTCATTACAACAGTTAACACTGGAACAAGTAAAAGATGCGGTGATGAATCAATTCAGTAGTGACAACATGGAGGTTTGCATCTTTGCATTTTTTTCGCATTACTTCCTTTGTTTAAAATAAGCTGTTAGACTTTTTATAATCTATCATTTGAACGTATGAAATGTCTTCTCATCTAAGTAATAAGCTTTTTGTCCATTTGACAGGTGAGTATTGTTGGAGACTTCTCAGAAGAGGATATTGAGTCTTGTATTTTGGAGTACTTAGGTACAGTTAGAGAAAGAAGAGGTTCTGAGAGAGCTAAAAAATGCAGCCCAATCTTATTCAGACCATATACTGCTGATTTACAACATCGACAAGTAAGAACATAACTTTTTATTATGAGGAATGTGTTTTCTGTGGTCAAAGTTGAATTTACTATTGCTTCTTAAGTTTTGCTAGGTTAATCAGCAACCTTTTGAGTTGTAATAGTGTTTCTGGATGTTTTCTTTTCTTCTTCACTGTTTGCGTTTATACCTAGGTGATTTATTCATTAGCTGCTTCACAGGTATTTTTGAAGGACACAGATGAGCGAGCATGTGCATACATTGCAGGCCCTGCACCAAATCGTTGGGGATTTACTTTTGAGGGAAAGAACCTTCTTGAGTCAGTCAGCAATGTCTCTGCATTTGGTTAGTTCTTGCAGTATTTAGTAGTCTATATATTTCCCCATTTTATATACTTGGTGCCATGCGCATGAGCTAATACATCTGAGCAAACCGTGGGGACCACAGATACTTGAGCTTCTTTCTTACTCTTATCTGATGTTGAAATATATCAGTTGACACAAATGTATGCAAAAATGAATATGGCATGTGCTCATGTTCATGTAATATAAACTGCATGTTGGTGGTGAGATATTGTATAACTGCTGTATTTGTCCAACATGTATATCTACATGCACAAGCCTTGAAAAAAGATTTGTTAATGGTTCTTGCCTTTTCTAGACTATATCTGGCTTCAATCTAGCATTTGTAAGTTCATCCATAATTTCGTTTTCTATCTCTAAAAGCAGTCCAAACAGCGGGGAATTATGTTCTTTCCAATCTGAGTGTGTAGTAAATTTGAGCTGCTTTGGCACTGGATTATGTTTTCTTTTGCGAAAGACAAAGTATTTACAAAAAACTCTACTTTTTCCTGTACGAATAACCACATCTGTTGTCAGACAAACAAACAGCCTAAGTTGTAATCCTTTCTGCACTAGAGGATAAGATCTGTTGCTTGTCAAGCTTGCCAGGTTGCTGGTGCTGGAAAGCTTTGATGTCTGATTATGAAAGATATTTGAGTTGGAAATAGGGAAAAAAAGGAAAGGAAGAAAGAGAACAGAAAAAGCTAACTTGTGCTTTCTCACAATAGCAGCACGTCTATCGTTGATATATGTTTCTTAATGTTAAACACAACGATGACAACAAGATGTTTGCCTATTCTTTTCTTTGGTATGGAAAGACTACCAGCTCAGATTTTTGAGGCAAAGAAATAGTATTAAAATATAAAGTATATCAGAAAATTAAACAGTCACTGCACAGTTAATTATCGATTGGGGTCTGCATCTTCAATAGGTTTGCTTTTGTAGCCCAGCAGAATCAAACATTTATGAGAATAAACTCTCAAATTCGTCGCTAGCACAATGTGAAACACCTGTAAAAGCTTACTTATCAGCAATTGCTTAATCATGTTTTTGTCAGCTCCCAATATACAGTCTATTTTCTGAGTTGTTCTTGGTTTCCATCCTATTAAAGGCCTTTCACAAAATTATGATTCCAGGGACACAACCTTATTGTAGAAGCACATATTTTTTTTAATCAGTTAAGTTTCATCCCCTATCTAGATTTTGGTTTTTAGATAATCTTCAGATGATGTTTTTGAAGGGAACTCCGTAGCATCTATAAGTGACTTTATTTTCAACATTCTGACAGTCAGTTTTCTTGATCGTATTTTAGATCTTTAACCTCATTTCTATTTGGATCTTAGAGGCTTTGATCTTGTGACACAAACAGTAGTCATTTTTTTGTACTTGCATTTGATGCCTCCTGCTCTCAAAAGGTTATGAAATTGATAATACCTGCATAGAGGCCGGACAAGCCCACGAAAGTCTCATCCATTTTTGTATTGAAAATTTTAGCAAGTTCTCATGAGAAATGGGGACATAAACTTGAATTCTGTCCAATAATTTACAGAGAAGGAATTTATTTATTGAGGATGCTACTTATTAAATATCACTTTAACAGAATTAGTTAGTTAGTAGATGAACAATAGTAATAGGTTGTTCCCATTTTTCGAATGCTAAGCAAATGATCTGGGAATTGAAATATACTTCAGTGCAATGTTACAGGAACTCATAAATGATATCCTGTCCTTAAATGAGGATATTAAGTGAGGTGATTCTTGGAAAGAGCCTCTCAAGCTGCATGGCTGAATGGTAGAGTGTCATTCCTGCATCTAATGCTAATATATGTAAACAATACTGGCTCTTCTGCTGCTTATTATTGGTACTCATGGTGCTACATAATGTGCCTTAAAGACTTGTTTTTAAATTCTCTCTACAGACCTATTTTAGTTTTACCATGGGCATCTGAAATCGTGATTGATAATGTAATATGCATCTCAAGATGTATTGATGAATTGTTCTCCAGGTGAACATCTAAAATTTGAAGAACAACCTGGGGAGTTAGAAAATGCTGAAAAGGACCTGCAAGGGAAATTGCGTGCTCACCCATTATTTTTTGCCATTACATTGGGGCTGTTGCAAGAGATCATAAATTCCAGGTAGTTTATGGGCTATGGGCTAGACTGCAGTGGTTAATTGTTGTATGTATACTATTTTACAATGATGCATTTGCCTGATTCATCCCAACTATCTTGTTTGTGAATCAGTAATATGATACTTTATTTTCAGCTTTGGTACAATGTGCTTAAACTTTTTGACCACTGTAGTAAACACATTTTGCCTAAAATGGAGTGGATACTACCTGCCATACGTAACTGTCCTCAAATTGAACTTGTTGACCTATGCATTTTTCCAAGTATAGGAACTTTGGGCTGTATATTTTCTTCTAGTTGTATTCTTAATGCTTTTCCTACATAACATTTCTTAAGAGAGATGTTTTGATGTGTTGCGGCATGCTTAGAAGGGAATAAAAGGGTGTCCATGCTTGAGTTTTGCTTTCTATCAGATAAGTTTATGGAAATAGTAGAAGTCTTGCTACTTTTGCTTTCCTCTTTTTCCCTTTGTTTTGTTGCACATATGGGCCATCAATTTAGGTATTCTCCATAAATTGATGTGATTATGATGTGGATCATTGATTGCCACAGGAAAATTATTCCATTGAAGTTATGGACATCATTTAGCAGGAAAGCATTAGGAAAAGGGTTTTACAGCAAAAAATTGTTTCACTCTTGTAGATTGTCTGTAGAAAGCTTTTGATTTTGTTTCCTTTTGTTCTCCACTTTTTTCTTCACAATTACATGGTTTCTGCTTTGTTTATGGGCATATGATGATTTCAGATTTTTTATAAATTTTTCCAGTTTTCCAAATTGTAGCGGTGATTAGTTTTAATTCTCTTGCTGCTCTTATCTACACATGTTTTTTTTTTTAATAAATTTTGTAAATTGTCATATGATATAACTATTTTGCTGGTAGTCCATAATTTATTGCAATTTTATATGGACAAACCGTCTATTTGGTAATCATGTTCATACAAGCATGTGATTCATGTATATGCCTGCCTATATGTGAATTTGGTAATGTGAGCTCAACCAGTCTTGTCGGCAACTACTTGAAGTCTTACTTGGGATTTACTCTTATTCTTTTTTTGTGGTTTTTGTTTCTTTTTTTTGGGATGAGGGGGGGTGGGAAGCCGCCGCTCCCACCCACCTATACAGTGTAACAACATCAATAACAACTATAGCACTACATGTTCTTGTTTGCACCTTCTCAGTGGAGTTGCTGGAGTCTCTTGAGATGGCATGGCTCACCACTTTGTTTCTGTATTGTCCAAAGTGGGATTGACCATGATGACATTTATTGGGAGCGCTGTGGCATTTATTGTGTTATATGTTGATGACATCCTACTCATTGGGAATGATGATGTAGGATGATGCAGTCAACTAAAACATGGTTGTCTAATCAGTTCTCCATGAAGGATTTGGGAGAAACATTCTTTATTCTTGGAATAAAGATCTATAGAGATATGTCAAAAAGGAGAATCGAACTATCCCAATCCACGTACCACTTTGTTTCTGTAGCATTCATTATCCATAGTGGGATTGACCATGATGCATAAAATGATCCATAACTTCTTCAACTGTCTGGTAGAGCTTTTCCACCCTATCAGGCCAGGCATTATAAGTCTTCTTTCAGTTGAAAGGAAAGTGATTGACTATGTGAACTGTAAAACTCCTATTATACATAGATAAGTATTGAATCTGGGTGTTGTAAAAGTCAAATCCAAAATGGCTTTTTTATGTTTGCTTACAGAATACAGATGTAGACACAGATTTAGATTCATTTATTGTAGTGATTAGACACTTCGTTGAATGTCAACTAATATCGCTTTTGTAATTTTTTTCCTCGTCTTTGTATAGGCTCTTTACAACAGTCAGGGATTCTCTTGGATTGACGTATGATGTGTCATTTGAGCTAAACCTGTTTGATCGGTTGAAGCTCGGGTGGTATGTAATCTCAGTGACATCAACCCCTGGAAAGGTGTGTGTGTGTGTGTGTTTGCTGTAATCAGCTATGATGATTTTGCATGTCTACTGTGGTTGTCTTACTATTTCAGTCTAATCAATAAATATACAGGTACATAAAGCTGTTGATGCTTGCAAGAATGTCCTCAGAGGTCTACACAGCAACCAGATTGCCCCAAGGGAGTTGGACAGGGTGAGTTGCTTCACAAAATGATTGAATCTGATAATTGTTACTTTTGATTTTTTTTTTCTCTTTTCAATTGGTTGAGATAGAATATCTGCCAGGGATTCTGAAAAGATTTGGAAATATCCTAGGGTTTTAATGGAATAATGGTGTGTGAGGTGAGTGTGGGGGCTATGAGATATCACACACAGTAGCCTTGGTTGTACTGGGAGTTGGTGCAACGATATTAGTGCGAATAAATACCAATGAATATTTACATATTCCAGAATAATTGACTTCCTTGAACAGTTTTGTGAGAATCCATGCCCCATTTTCAATAGTAAGGATTATGTAGTGTACCTCATGAGTGCAGGTTTTGTAATTTAATGCATCTGCATAATTGCTGATTTGCTTCTTTGCAATGAAAAGTCAAATTAATGGTTTTTTGTAAAATTGCCATTAAAAAAAAATACTTCTTTTCCAAAATCTTGACACTTTATAGGCTACTGAGTTTCTTTCTGATGCTATTGTTGAGTCAACCTGAGATTTAGAGAGGCATTTTCAGTGTTTGACAATTTGCATTTATTTGTTCTAACAAGGGTTCTTCCTAAATTCTGAATTTCTAAAACTGTAACTATGACCGAGACAAACATGTATTCCTATGTCCAGTTATTCCAATGATTGACACTGAGTTGACTCTTTGTTAGAATGTAAACAATAATATTAGATTGTTTTTGTTGCTGAACGAAGCTAATGCAAATACTATCCTCCATTGACGAAATATGTTCTAAATTTCTAATAGGGATGCAACAGGGTGGGTTTTGCCAAACCTGATCCTGCCCCTCCACACGCATGAAGAACCCAGACCAGCCCCGCATCATCGCAACCCAAGATCCACCCGAACACAACCCAATATTTTGGACCTGTTAGACATGTTTTATAATTTTAAAAATATTTAAAAAAATTAATTTAAAAAAAAGGGTATTATCATAACAAATAGTATTAAAAAAAGGGTATTAATTTAAAAAAGGGAATTATAAAAATAGTATTATCATCAAAATATGAGAAATCAATGTTAATAACAAATAATCAATTATTTGCACACTTAAGCATGCATGTTTTCATTTACAAATAAATATAATTTTTTGTATACATTTGAAAGTGTAAACTATTTATTGAACTTTTATTCTTTTTCTAATTTATAACAATATTATATTTTTGTTATACATGCAAGTGCATATATGACATATGGTATCTTCTCATATACACATATGACATATATACACACACACAATATATATGATATATGTATAAAAGAATATAATTTAGTGGGGTGGTTCGGGACAAGTGAATAAGACCCGTAACCAGCCCTAAAACATAAAAACCCGAAACCCATCCCATAACCAGCTCATAGACTCAAAACCCACCCCCATCGGGAGTGGGTTTGACCAGGTGTGACCAGTTCTGGGCAAACCAGACCCATTGCCATACCTATGTTCTAAAGCTGGCTTCACTCTAACTTCTAGACTCTCACGTCCTTCAATTGGCTTATGTTTGTGTTTATTCTTGTATGCATTTTTAAATGCGGTGCGGATTCTGCAAGGAGTTTGCAAATAAAAAAATAAATGGTTCCATGTTCATGGTTGCTTCAGGAACTTTAGAACGCAAGAATGTCGCTTGACATTGTTCCACTCACATGCAAACCCAGCATACACACCACCCCCAACACACACACACACTCACTCACTTACACCCATATAGTGAACAAAAATGAAAAAGAAATAGAAAGTCCCAGAGTGTGAGGTAAATCCCAAAAACTCAATATAAAGAGTGGTTTGTTGTTTTGTTTTCTCCTTGTCACAGACTTGATTCTGTTAAGTAACTCTTTCGTCTGCATATACAGGCAAGACGAACACTGCTCATGCGTCATGAAGCTGAAATCAAGTCAAATGCGTATTGGCTAGGATTGATGGCTCACTTGCAAGCAACATCTGTCCCAAGAAAGGTAGAATTTGAAATCTTTTCTTACTGTTAACTTTACCAAAAAAGCAAATGTGTTATGGATCATTAGTGTGCATGACTGCAATTTTTATTGAAGTATCAAATTTTCCAGCATCTATAACACTTCGATATTTGCATCTCACTTTAGATGTGAGGATGATCGTAAGTTTTTGTACTCATCGCCAGGATATTTCTTGCATCAAAGATCTGACTTCACTATATGAAGCTGCTTCTGTCGAAGATGTATATATTGCATATGAGCAGTTGAAGATAGATGAAAATTCCTTGTACTCTTGCATTGGAATTGCTGGGTCCCAGGCTGGAGAAGTCGTCGCAGGTGAATTCTAGTGCTGTAATGAGTTTAAAGCTATTTATGAACTACACTGTTTGAAGCTGTGGAATAATTTTATATCTAGTGTCAACACTCAATAACAATTCATAACATACAATTTTGTTCACAGCTTCCGCGGTAGAGGAAGAATTGGTTGAGGGGCTCCACAATGTTATTCCAGTGGGGAGGGGGTCATCCACAATGACACGCCCAACAACATGAAGTTTGTAATATGAGCACATTGCATAGGTTGATATATAAGGTATATCTCTTAGATATTTCACATTCAGTGGATAAGTCATACAATTTTTGGATGTATATATTACTGTGAAAAACAACAAATAAATTAAGTCAAAGCCTTGGAGTGGATAGTTATGATGATGACCTGTAGAAGTGTAAGGTAAAGATAAAAATGATCTCTGCCATGCTGGGGAAAAATGCATTGCTCTGTTAATAGAATATTTCAAATAATAAACTTGTCAATGGTCTATGGTTAGATTTTCCTGCATCCTTTTTCAGTTTAAATTGAGGCTTGGTGCATAGGTTCTGGTGCTAGATAATAGGAAAAAGTTCTATCTTGTTCCATTGTTCACGATGTTTTGTTTTCTCTAATAAGGTCTTACTAAGCTGTTCATATTTCATCTGTATTGGGTTTTGTGATTCATTTACTTTGTTAGATGGGTTGTGCCTTTTGATGTTTATTGAGACCTTTATTATGTTTAAATCTTCAATGTTTACTATGACAATCAATGAGTTAAAACTTTAAAATCTTCAACGTTTACTGTGACAATCATTGTTTTCTGTAGCAGTCTACTCTATGAGTAAATCTTTATCATGGAAGACTCAATAATTGATTCTACAGGTTGAAAAATACTTCCATTGGAAAAGGTTGCTCCAACTGTCTTGCATACTCTTACAGATTCGTCACTAAATCAGAGGTCCAAAAACTTCTGAAATGACTTGATGGGACCCTGTTGAGGAACACTCGGGAAAATAACATCCATGGATAGCTGAGGAGTATTATAGAAGCCCAGTGTGGTCATTTGAAAGTGCCTGGAGCACCTCTTCAATCATGAGCCATTTGAAACTTGCGGGGCACCTGTTCAATCTGTGGAGTCTTATTTGATTGACACAAATAAAACCTGGCATCTTAAAGCTCACTTATAACATGATGAATTAACTTGTCACTTGTTGTACTCATATCTATTTTTTTTTTGTTATTTTTGTAAGGGGTAAAGTTGTACCATAGATGACTGATTCTTGACAAGGCACAAGTAAATAAAGAAGTCATTTTTTGGTATTATAATGTTGTAACTAATATAAACAACCACATTGATTCGTACAAAGTTTACTATGTATCAAACAGCTCTATGGATTTGGAGAAAATGTCATCTTTTGGTCGCTAGAAATTTAGCTGTCTGTGCCTTATGTTTCCTCCCTCTAGGGGAATTTTAGTGAGAGGTTCTATATGAATTGGACGATCCTATTTGATCAAATACCTAGCAACAACCTCAGCCAAATGTTTTTATTTTACATATTACTCTAGCTTATATCTCTATTCAGCTTATTTAACTTATCCCAGATTCTGAAAGTTTGTCTGCTTTGTAAAGTAAGAACTTCATGCATGTTGTCGAGGTAGGAATTTGCATAGTTCCCCTTTATTTGTCCCAGAATAGGGAAGTTTATGCTACAAACTCTTCTACTTGTGTATAGATTTTGCCACTGCTGGTTGAGAAGCTAGTTCATTGCTTTGCACAGACCGGTCGACAAAATGCTCTTTCTGGAACTCCCAGTTCGCATTTATCCCACTTTTACCATGTGAATTTTCTGGTATCAGTTGCTGTGATGAAGCAGCAGCCAAACAGATGAAGACTGTTTTATGACCTTCAACTCTTTTATGACCATCAATCTCACATAGTATGTAGACAAATGTTGAGGTTCTTTGTTAGTAGCTTCACTATCCTCTTCTCCAATCGTCGTTGAGGCCATCTCCAGAATTAGCAGCCAACCCTCTATCAGTAAATGCTTATGGTTTAAACTTGACACTCATTAGATTGTTCTTGGTGCATTTTCCTGCTACTACTTCCAAGTTTTCGAAACTGAGATTCTTCCCTCAATTGTTAGATGGTTGATATTTCAAGACGATTTAAGGATTGTAATGTTATTTCATTTTTTGGTGAGTGATCGATTACATATGTTATTACAATAAAAAGACGTCAATTTTCAGCAATATTCTGTTTTTCCCAATTAGTAACAGTCTATGATCAAGTAACAACTATGAAAGTTGACAAAGACTCACCACCTTAAGACCTCAGAATTTTGATGTTTCAACTTTGTCAATTGCATTAAATCTTATTGATAAAATAAAACAATATCAATCGATAAACTTATAAATGTTATTTATGGAATATTTTCATTTGAATTTTTTTAATTTTTTTTAAATGTTTTAGTTATTCTACGCCGAACTGTTTTGTAAAGGCAAAAACAAGAAATAGGACATAGGCATTTAGTAACTTACTCCCATCACTAAAAGTTTGGTTTTAAAAGACCATTCAAACTTGGTGCAATCTTAGTAATATTGCTTTAACTTTATAGTCTTGGACTGTATAACCACAAACCTCTCATCCTTCTATCCAAGAAAAGTCATACCTTTTATTAACATATCTCGTGACCAAAGCTATTAGCTTTTTCTTTCCCACCATCACTTCCCTCAGAATTGGGTTGATAATGCATTCGCATCTACCTTTTTCCCAAAATATCATAAAAAGTTATTTCTTCAATTTAATGCTACAAATCATAAAGTTGTTTAATTGTGTTGAGAATAATATGTGATATATATATATTTTAAATAGATCGAATGTGAAAATATCAAATGATTTAAAGATATTTTAGTAATGTATATTATGCAAATTATGACATAATTCGAATCGTTTTATATTTTTATATTTGGTCATGTAAGTACGAACAATTTTGTAAATGTTATACGGTGTGCATTGAATATATATATTATTATATATTTACAAATATTCATCCACATGTATGGATATATGTGAATATATAGATCCTCATCCATATATATAGATATATGTGAATATATAATGAAATACAATGTACATGATCTAAAAATCTAAAATATATATATATATATATTATATATATATATATATATATATATTCTAAATAGATCCAATGTGAAAATATCAAATGATTTAAATATCTTTTAGTAATATATATTACGTAAATCATGGCATAATTCAAATCGTTTAATATTTACATATTTGGTCATGTAAGTATAAATAATTTTGTTAATATTACACTCAGTGGTATATATTAAATATAAATCTTATCATATATTTATAGACGTCCATCCACATATATGAATGTGTGAAAAATATATAGACGCAATGCAATTAGTGATGCTCCTTGTCACCTTTGCAATATCAAACAGCTTTTTAGAACATTATTAGTTTTTTCAAAAATGAAAACCTTAAAGCATCCAAATGATACAAAATCCAAATGATACAAATGGAGGAAGGAAACAAAAGGTTTGGTATCTGTCTGCAAATTGCATGATTACTTGTCAATCCAGTCATCTCCCACAAGAATTTTTGAATTTTTCCAGAATATAAATATGTAAGAATTTTCTTATTCATAGACCCATTAAAACTTTTTGGTGAGAATTTAATAAGAAACTTCCATTAATATTCCTTTTTACCCATTGAGAATTTCTTAGTTGTACACCTTTTTCTTTTTATTACACTCAAGTCCTCTCTATTTTTTTCCTTCTCTTCTTGCTCTCCAAGAGGATTGATGTGTTGTTTATGTAGCTTTAAAGTACTTTTTTCTTTTTCTTTTTCTTTTTTCCTTTTGTTTTTCATTTTTGATCCCCTTCTATTTTTATTATTAAATCTTATTCACAAGATTAAAGGCTATATTGAGAAATGGACGGTACGTAAAAAATATATCACATTATAATATTTCAAAAGATTTAATTTATAGGAAATCTTATATTGGATTTTAATCATTTATTTCTCCCACGATCTAAACAGAAGTAAATTTAAAATAAATAAAAAAATTCGACAAACTAAAAGCAAGTAAATAATAATGATAAAAAAAAGGACATTGTGACATGAAAGGTGTCTAAAAAAACAAAGAAAAAAAATGGAAAAAAGAATCATTTCAACTTTTGAAGTCATTCTTCTAATTTTTATATTCCATTAAATTATTAAAATTGATTATTTCTTATTTTTTGGAGAAAGATGAAAATTTAGGTCAAATTTTATTGTTTGAAACTCACGTTGTTGTCGATATCTCACAATTTGTACTTCAAACTTATTTAAAAATAAAATACAATTATACTTATAGTATAATTTTGTCGCTCATTTAAATTGTGACATAGGATCAAACAAGTTGCCTATGTAGTTTTAGGTGTGGTATTGACAAGCAGAACAATGAGATCCAATTAATTAATTTAATTGCATAAATAAGTGTGGGATTAGCCTCTCATTAGTGGCTGCAATCACCTTATTGAGGTGATTGAAACGTACAAATTAAGCAAGGTTTATTGATATTATTATTCTAGATAATTTGATATAAAAATATGCATCACTTTGGACCTACCAAAATCGTTGCTATAATCAAAATTTGCAATGCCACAACCAATCAAATAATTCTTATTTCACTCTTGTTGATTATTAAACTCTCATAGATTTAAATCTTCACGGTATACAAATATATAACGTTATAAAAAATACGAGAGATAATAGTTTAAAATATATTTAAAAAATATATTTAAAAGAGTTTTAGAACATAAAGTGAAAATATGATTAAAAAACAAACCTAACTACTCGATACTTAACTTAAGATCAATCGTTAAAAAATTATTTGTTCTCGATTCATTAATTTAATTGATCAATTTGAATACATTTTTTAGTTTGGTATTACATTAGTGAAAAAATAAAAAATATATATATATAAAAAATTAAATTATTCGAGTTCGATTCATATTCGACTCGATTAATCGTTCAAATTTTACTCAATTAACAATCAAATCAAATTCAAAGACAATTTTTAATGCTCGATAAAAATTCAAATAAATTTGAACAATATCATGTTAGATTCGACTCGATTCATTTACACCGTTAAATGCAAACAAAACATTAAGAATTCCCAACAGTTTTGATAGTAGCACTTTTTATGATAATGACTATTTTTCGTAGCGCAAATATGGCGATAATTTGCATAAATAAACCCAAATTAAGTACCTTCATATCCCTACTAGGAAAGTTATTTCTGTTCATATACAACCATAAAATGAAGAAAGCCCTGAGGAAACTAAAAGATCAAATTCCATTTGGAAAACCATGAAACAAGCCAAGGAATTCAGCAAGTTACAATTTTTTTGTATTTTTTTTTTTCTAAAAACACCTTCAAATGATTTAGGAATGTGAATGCACCACCATAGCAACAAGCAAAACAATGGTTTTTTGCTGATCTTTCTATGGTTTCCAGAGGATGGTTGTCTCTGCAATCATTGAAGTGACAACATATGGATCCATGTTTGAAGCAGGCCTCCTATCCTCGAAATAACCTTTGCCAGCCTTCTCAGTGTCCCGCCCGACTCTAATGGAGGCTCCACGGTTTGCCACACCCTACAAAGAGAGGCAAGAATTCCGAGCACCATCAACATGGTGACAAAACCAAGCTTTTAGGTGTACGTTTAAAAAGTTTGATGCTTCATTGTAACTTATTAAGATGCTACATTGTCACCCTCACCATTCAAAGATGTTCGTTTATAAGATTATGAAGCAAGGACCGATACTCAAAACCAGGGAGATACGAGTGGAAACCCCATAAATCACACAAATAAGTATGTTTCTATGGGATATGGGAACGGAAATGATTACCCATAAGAAGGTGTTGATGTCAGCTGTTTCGTGCCTTCCAGTGAGACGGCGTTCATTGCCTTCTCCATAAGCAGCAATGTGTTGTTTGTGCCTCAAGCCAAGCTTGTCAATGGCCTTCTTAATAACTTCATAACCTCCATCCTCTCTCATGGAAATGGTACTGAACAATTTCAAAGGCTATTGTTAGGAAGTGAATGGTAACTATGATAATATGAATTGAGGAAATTTTGAATGAATAACCAAAAAGGATAACAGAATAGAACCTGTAATTTGTATGGGCGCCAGCGCCGTTCCAATCACCCTGGCATAAGAAAGATATTATTCCATGCAAAAAACAGAGAGGGAGAGAGGGCAATTCGGCTCATAACTCAGCTCTCTGCTAATGATTATGTTTTGACAGCAATACCACCCCAAAGGGGTAGGGAAAAGAAAAGGGTATTGTAAATTACAAAGGCCTAACCTGAATTGGCTTTGGGTCTAAAGAGAGGACAACCCCTGCGATCTCTGTAATCCTCTGTCACAAAGAACATGTGAAAAAGAATGCATCTAAAATCTAACTAGAAGTAAGATAAATTTGACGAGAGTTCTGGATATAAAATGTGCTTCATGGCTAGATAGAGTGCAAATACCTCAAGAATGTAACGAGCCACCCACAGCTGATCTCCTGCAGAGATTCCCACAGATGGTCCAACTTGGAATTCCCACTGAGCAATGTAAGCAGAAGTATTTAAAGTACAAATAAGTGAGACAGAATATGATCCTGATTCTGATGTAACTCTATCGGCATAGGAAATTGAGATTCTATATAATATAATGTTTATACCTGACCAGGCATAACTTCCCCATTGATGCCACTAATGTTGATACCAGCATAGAGACATGCTTTATAGTGAGCATCAACGATGTCACGGCCGAAGGCCTTGTCAGCACCAATACCACAGTAGTATGGCCCCTGAAACAAAGGAGGAAGAGGTAATATAAATATACAGATTCATCGAAGGATCAGGCTAAAGATTATGACAAAGCAATAATTCAGTCATAAAACTGGAGAGTATAGGATACTAGGAGAATATTAGAACCACCAATTTCGTTTGGATTACTAACTAGGAATAAAATATGAAATGATGAAACCTACAGAAATATCATTGCATTACCTGAGGTCCAGGGAATCCTCCCACAGGCCAGCCCAGTGGCCATTTCACATCTTTCTGTAACAAAGTATACTCTTGCTCTATGCCATACCTGTATTTTGATTATAAATGAAAATTCCAGTTCTTTTTCTCATGAATCTCGAAAAACCAATTGCAAACTATGATAGAAACAGAAGACAGATCATACCAGGGCTCCTCAGCAACAACCTCAGGATGGCTAAATATTTTAGCTGCATCATGCCTCTTGTTTGTAGGAATAGGTTCTCCAGATGGAGTGTAAGCATCACACATGACCTATAGAAAACAAGAACGAAAACAAAAAAACAAAAAAACCGAAAAATGACCATTTTTCATACAACAACAGAGGTGAGATTACAGAGTAGTCAGTTTTTCGTGCAAGATGCAGACAGAAAGCTCTTACAAGTATGTGGTTTCCTCTCCTGAATGGATCAGGGAAAATTGCCTGAGGGCTGTAGGCACCAAAAGAACAAAAATGTTAAATTTATTAATATAAGACAGGATATAAAAAAAATAAAAATTTAGAGAGAGAGAGAGAGAGAGAGAGAGAGAGAGAGAGAGAGAGAGTTGAAAATAATGGATTTAACATACAGAGAAAGATGAAGGAATCTTTCTTACTAGATAATAACTTCACTGTCCTCACCAGGGGCTTGACCTGTGCTAGAACCATCATAGTTCCACTTTGGAAGCTTTGAAGGATCAGTAACTGGACCAGAGAGAGTCTGATTCACAGCATAAAGATATTGACAACCAAACTTCAGTGAGAACTTGAAAATTATATGAAGAAATTGTTGTTTTCTTGTGTGAGGGGGGTAGAAAAAAACTTACCCTGGCCTTGCTTCGAAGATCCAGCCCAGATCCACCAATCCTGATCAATGATCAAAACAGACATATGGGAGAAAAAGTCAACTTCTTGGTGAGTAAGAAACACCAAGAATCAAAATATTCACAGAAAGCATCCGAAGTCCAGAAAATTTCAAATATTTCATGGCAAATACATGCTGCAAGTATATTACACAAAAAACAACTCAGGAAAGTCGTTCAGAATTAACCAACATAATATTATAGCACAAGGAAAAAAAGATAAAATCAACAGAAACCCAAACAAAAAGAGTTCCAAACTTTTTGGAAATTACATGGTACTAGGTTACTAAATATTACAGGTCATCAACCAAATATAGGAACAGTCATTCTTGATTAAACACACACCCCTTGATATAAAAAAGAAAAAGAAAACAACCATCGCAGAAAATCAAAAGAAACCAAATCGTCCAAAATCTCCACTCTTTAGAGAAATTACAAAGTGCAAGAACATTAAATAACATGATCAACATAGTCTGCATAACTATCTACCAAATTGCTTTCTATGAAAAGCAAGCAGAGCCCACCAACCCAAGAAAGGTAAAAATCACAAAACAATCATCAAAAGGAGGAAAAAGAAAAAATGAAAAATAAAATCTTGAAAGAACTAACCATATGTACTCAGCAATGGATTTCTCAGTAACTTCAGAGAGGTTCAAGTTGATGAGATCACTGAGCAGAGACATCTTTCCTTCTTCCCAAGCACACAAAAGAAGTCACCAAAAACAGTTCTTTTTAGAACCCTTTTGTATAAATTCTTGGTAATTGTCACTCTCTGCTAGAGGATTCCACCAGTGTTATATTATGGAGAGAGACGTGCAGCCATTTAATAGGCATTATGGCGTTGAAATCTTTTGGAAAATAAAAATTACATTTTTATATTCTTTTTGGAAAAACTTTGTAAATTAGAGAAAAAAATCAATTTGCTTAAAAGTTACTGGTACCATGAATCATGAGCATTGTTCTGTTAAACAAAAATAGGAAAAACAAAATAATGTTGGAAAATGTTTTATTTTTTTTAAATTACAAGGGGTAGGTGTTGAACATTTAGTGAGATCAAAGCCTCCACCAACCATCGTTTAATTACTGTTTTGTCCTTTCTTTCTTCCTATCATGATGTTAAATCATGCAAATAAATCTTCTTTTCTAATATATTAAATGAATTGTTACAAAAATTGATGTTGGTAAATTATTTGTTTTACAAAGGATGTTTCCAATTATTACTTTAAACGTCCAAACTTTTCTTTTTTCGTGAATTAAAGTCAAATTATTATTAAAATATGCATTTGAGATAAATCTATTTTGAATATGAAAATACGATTTGAAATGCAGTTCGAATCCTCTATTCTAATTTGATATTTCATTTCGTATTTATACATGCCATATGTATATTTAAATATATATTTTATATATTTATTATGCATTTATGATATAGAATACAAAATTAATATTAAATTAGAACAAATAATTCAAACGGGATTTCAGAAGTAATTGTATATAGAGATTCTTTTGTTTTTTCTTTTCTCAAAGTAAATCACCTAAATTTTGACCAGATTTAATTGGGTTTGATTGCTTTCAAAAAAATTGATTAAATAAGGTTACATTGCCTACTCTTAATTAGCAAGGTCAAACATGTACCATAATTCATTCTTTAATGACATTAATGATGTAATATTTTTTTATATATAGTATACTACTATAAATTGGTCTAGTTTCCAAAGGAAAAAGAAAAAAAAAAGTGAGAGAAAATTTTATTGTTGAGAAATCAGAAATTTCCCCCTTTGATATTCACAATTCCTTAAGAATCTAAAGATTCCTTCAATTTAAATTAATAATAAATTCCTCTGTTCAAGAGGATAAAGAAGTAAAATCATTCATCAAATTCTCACCTTTTATATCCACATGGAGAAGAATAAGGAACAAGATTCCTTATTCTAGAGGGAGAATCTTGAGAATCTTGGGTTTGTGGAAATTTGACTCATTCCAATAATTCTGAGTAGGATTCATGATGGAATCAAATTATAAAATCCCTTAATATAGTCAATAAATCTTTATCTTTAGCACATGTCAATTTGACCATACTATTTTCAAAGTCAAACACAATCCTTATGCAGGATTAATGGTCCTAAATCTTATGTAGATTGGATCTTCAACCATGATTCTTGTAATTATTTTATAATTTTGAATTGTAATATTTTTTGGATTGCTGAAATCAACAACACTCCATAGAGAATATATATATATATATATATATATAGGAAGAGGGTAAAAATATGATCTTTTTAATTTTTTTAAAAAAAATTTTAGGATCAAAGTGGAGCTTAAAACCAAAACTTACCAAATGGTCTCATTTTATAGTCATTCATTATACATTTTTTTTATTGTTTACACACAAATTATCCACATCTCTAAAATGAAATAATGATCAAAATGGGGCTTGAAATTCAGTTATAAGTCAGGTTTTCATAAACTGCAAAAAAATCATCCCATTGGACAACAACTCATCATACCATTGGACCAAAATGCAGAAGAAAATGACAAGTTTAACCCTACAAATTTTTGAAGAATACAAAAACCATAGGATTTACAGAACAACAATCTTTTTACACAAGAAGATAAGGCTTTGTTTGGTTTTGCTTTTTATGTTCTAGCAGAATGTATTGGAGAATGTGTATAATTAAGAGGAAAATATATTGAAAATTGTAATGTATATTTGATTTTATTTTAAAAGAATAAATTGAGAAGAAAAAATAATACCAAACATAGTCTAAACTATTTTTTATTTATAGAGAAAATAGTTTAATTATTCCATAAGCCAAAATGCCTGCATTCTTGTTGGTATATATGTCCTATTCATTTTCTTGGAGCTTAGGCACCAAAGTAACAAATACAATACCTTTTGGCTTTTGCCATGAAAACTTTGACCTAGTTGAGGTTTTCTTTATTTTTCCTTGTAATGCTCTTGAAGCCGGCTAACAAAGTTGCCTCATCTCATCCCTCTATCAACTATGTGCCAATGTCTTTGTTGGTATTGTCGATCGATGTCGGTAACCTTTTTTGCCATTTTTCTCAATCTACGGTGGCAATGGGAAATTATGGCTTAGTAAATGATACTCACAATGCAAAAAAGAAGTTGGAGAAAACTAGATAAAGGCAATAGTGCAAGAGAAGTGGATAGGTATTGGCTAAATTACTAAGGTAGAATGTCATTTATACGATATTAAAATATATCGAGTGTTGCACGAATATTACTGCTACTCAATGTATTTTGAGTATACATAGGTCATTTTTATGTTTTTCGTAAGGTTGAATAAGATTAAATATGTTATAATTACAACTATATTTCAATTATTAAATTTGATTTTTATATTTGATCTCTCAGTATAATATAAAATAATATCATTGTTTAAATGTGTTGTTTGATACTTACTCCTAAAAATAAGGAAGAAAGAGTTGGGGTTCTTTTTTTTTTAAAAAAAAAAAGATTTTTGTGGGTTCTTGTATTAAAAAATAAAGGAAAATATTTAGAGTATTATAACTCTTTAAATGTTTTTTCTTTTTTATCTACAATGTATGTTTGATTTGTTTTTTTGGCCTTATCTCGACTTTTTGAGTTCTAATATTTGTGTCCATACAACATGGAAATGGATTTATAATTTAAAGTATAACTAGTAGTCATAGTTCAATGAGAAGTATAAGACGAAGTCTACCAAAAAATAATGACTTTAGTTATTAGTGAATCAAATCAAATTTCAATGAATGGATTGAATCCCCAAGTGAAACAATTCAGGTTCAAAGAAATCTTGTGGGTGCAATTTCTTCACTCAATATGCAGGCCGGATAGCATTAAAAACGAATCGAACTTAAACGAGTCAAACCTATTTTACGGTTAAAACTCAATTTGGTTAAAATTAGTTTACAAACTCAATTCGTTGATTTAAAAATTATTTTTTTTAGAAATTATAAAATAAAAAAAATTAATTTACCTAAAGTTGGACCAAAAAGAGACATTGCATACATTAGTTTCTTTTTTCATTGAAAAAGTTACATATTCATATCTTATTTTCTCTTTTCTTGTTTTTTTATTGATAATATACCATTTTATTTTAAATTTAAAATTCCTATAAATTTAAAAAGAATAAAGTTTTAAATTTGCATCAAGTTGGACCAAAAAATGAAAAGAAACATTACACACATTAATTTCTCTATTTAAGGAGAAAATTACATATGTTTATTTTATTTTCTATTTTCTTGTTTCTTTTTTACACACTAAAGCAAAGCAACTTATAATACTCTTTACTATTATTCTTTTAATTTTTGAAAATTTAAAATACAAAATCTCATCTAGTAAATTTTTATGATAATATAAATATAAGATTGAACAATCACAAATAACCCTACAAGAGAATACTTATAATTTACTAATAAAATTTAAATTTAAAATAATTTAGAAAATAAAAATTTATGAGATGAGTTTTTAGATTTAATTTTAACAGACTACTGAGATAATAAGGTTAACAAAATGCACTAAAGCAAAGCAACTTATAATACTCTTTACTATTTTCTTTTTATTTTTTAAATTTAAAATACAAAATCTCATCTAGTAAATTTTTTCTTAAATTTTAGATTCTTAAATGTTATACTTTTATGCTTATTTATAATATTATTGAATTTTATGTAAATTATAATAATGATAGAATTTATTTAGTGAAATAAAAAATTATGAAAAATTAAATAAATACTTGAAATAATTAGAGTTTAAAAAGATATTCATTAATAAAAATTTCTTGATGGAAAATGGGATAGGGTCGATCAAATATATACCAATTTGGCTTTTTTTTAAACAAAACTGCTTAGTCTCTCTACAATTTTTCTTAAGTCTCAATTTCTAAAAAATTAAATTTAAAATATTATCTCATAATTTTTGTTTTTTAAAACTATCACTTGGTATCCAAGTGCATCTAATTTTCACTTCGTTATTAAATTATGAATTACTTATATGGTTGAATATTATTACTTAATATTATATTTATATTATCATATTAATATAAATAAATTAGTCAAACAAATATATTATGAAAAATTAAATATATTTGAAATTAAATTAGAACTTAATGTAACTATTAAAGAATTATAGATTGAGAATTGAATGGAATCAATTCAACATGCAACTATTTAAAATCTATAGCAAAAATTAGATATTAATTAAAGTATTTATAATTTTTTTATATTAATTTAATATTAATAACAAAATTTTGTATCAATCAAAGAATTTCTAAATTCACATATTAATTTAAAATAAATAGCAAAATTCAAGTACCGAAACAATTTTTACTCATTAAATTCATTTATTTTGTTAAAACTCATTTACCGCTTAGAGGACTCGTTTGTTTTTCATTTCATTGGGAATTTTTTCACTTTTTATTATTTTAAATATATAAATCATGTTTATTTTATCCAATATCATTAGAAATAACTTATTTTATTTTTTCAATTTCTCAATTAAAACACTTCTCAATCCTATTCTTCTCATTTTCAAATTTATTATTACATAATATCAATCAATCTTTCTCTTTCAATTAATTCATTTCTCCCAAATTCTATATAATGAAACCCACGATTATATATTAATTCTCTCATTAATATATTTTTATTATTATCTACATTAATAATATGACACTTACAACTATCCAATAACTTCTTTTAATATATTTTCATTATCAACTACATCGTTACTATAAAACCATTATCTAAATTTATTTTACTAAAATATTTATTTTATATAAAATATTAAATATGAACATTATCACTATCAAATTATTTAATATTATATACACATAATTTAAAAATAATTTTATTAAAAATAATAAATTAAACATAATTTCATGTCTAATTATATAAATTTTTTATTTAAAAATAATTATTCAAATATATTTTTACTCTTACACAAAAATTAGTAAAAATATTAGAAATGAATTTTTTTATTAAAAATAAAATAAAAAATCACCTTATATTTCCAGTAAAATTCAAATTTCTTTTTCTATTTACCCCTCTAAAACTTTCATCTTCTTTTGCCTTCGCTTCCCGCCGCCGCCGCCATGAAATCAATGGCGGAGAAGCTACGGATCTTCCATCGGAAGCCGTTCCTTAATTTCTCATCTCGTTCATTAGCAATCAGAGAAGTCGAGACCTGTACAACAACTACTACGAATAGCAGCGCCGCCCTAACAGAAGAAGAAGTGAAACAAATCAACGCCGTCATCCCACGCCTATGCTCCTCAAACCACCTCAAAGAAGCCATTCATCTCATCTCCGCCGCCCTTTCCACCGCAAACCCACCTCTCAGTTCACTCCCGCTCTCCAGTCTCATCAACAGGCTCGCTCTGGAACCCGATCTCACCCACCTCATGCACTTGCTCAACGCCCTTAAGTACAATCCCAGCACAGGAAAGCCCCTCGTTCTAGTACCCATCGCCAAGATGTTCGTCTCGTCTTTTTTCCAAAAGGGTCAGCCGAAGAGAGCCGTCAAGATTTTCCAGTGGGTGTCCAGGCCCGATTTTCCTGGTGGGGTGGCCGAGGACTTGGAGTTTTATGCTGTTTTGATTGATGGGTTTTGCAAGAATGGGATGATTTTGGATTCTCTTCGTGTTTTGAGGGTGATGGCGAGTGAGAATCTGGTGGTAGGGAGTGAGGTCGGGATGTGGGTATACAGGGGTTTGTTGAGGGAGGCTAGGGTTAGGGAAGCATTGGAGCTGAATGCGGCATTGGATTCTGGTACTCTAGGGAGTGATGGTGGTACTTTTGGTTCGAAGGAGGTGGTGGATTTGTTGGACCGGATGACTGCAAATTGGGTCGAGTAGAAGATGAGGTATTTTTTTTCCTTCCCTTTGTCTATACTTTATTTTTTCTTGCTTCTGTTTCTTTTTCTTCATATTTATTTTTTTCCCTCTTACCTTGTTGATTTTACAAAATGAAATTCGAAATTTGTTAATAGACTTGAAGACTTTTATTGTTCTCATTAACTGGTAGGACTGAATGAATCGCTTGTAATACTAACTCACTTTACTGATGAAAACTTGGTGTATCCTGAAGAATCTATGCTTGTATAATTCTGGAAAATCAAAAACTAGAACAAGGCAAATGGTGTGCCTCTATAATGCCTTAAATCTTCATTGTTCGGTTGACGAGGTCCTTCTTCCTGTGATACTCTGTTTGATCATAATAAGAGTTATTTTTCTTTTTTGTTTGGAGGAATGAAGAAACACTGGTTGCTTTAACATGGATGGGAACTTAGTATTCTCTTTGTGGTTGAGTAATTGGTCTTTGAGATGATAATGTCATGCAGTGATGCAAATATCCAAGCATTAAATACTTTGGATGCTTGGTGCTGAGGACTTACCTAACTAACGCTGCATCTTGTGCTAGGTTTTGTAGCTTATACGAATCTAATTGAACGTACATGGGCCTTTTGCTTCTTGCAGCTAAATAGTACTTCGTCAAAATGATTGATGTTTGACGCAATTGTTATCTTTGTTGTGAGGAAGTAATAAGAGAATCTGCCAGTTTGTTGGGAGATACTACCATATTGTTTTGGACTCCACTGTCATTGCTAGAAGTGAGAGTAGTTTGACTTTTTGATATGAAGTATGGTAATGATCTAGCTTTTATTGACCATATGCTTGTGCTTGTCCGTGTGTGGGTATGTGTAAATAATTTTTCACAGACCTTAAATCACTCTCTCTGTGTCCCTTTACAGAGATTTGTATCCTGTGCATCAATCGCGTGCTTCTGATCCATGTTGAACAAAATATGTAAGCCTATTCCTGCCCTGGCCATATCATTTCAACAATTTCACGTTGTTGTCTGAACATGTAAGCATAGTTAAACTCATTCAATTGTTTAACATTAATGTGACTTCCCTATATTTTGGTTTAATTGTTTGGTACTTTCTGTCTTAATTATTACCTGGTATTGTTCTATACGAACCAAAAATATACTCATAATGAATCATCTCTAGATATGACTGAGCTGATATCTTGAACTATCCATAGTGAGCCAGAGACATGTCATTGCAATTCAAGCTGCAACAAAATACAGAGTCATTGTTATAAACTTACTGGCTGTAATGCTTGATATAATGAATAGGTCTGAGACCCAGCATCCTTATGTGTGGTTCTTATTTGCAGGTATATAAATTAGGCATAGGCAAGGTTATCCAGGCATTGGATATAAATCAAGTTCGAATATTGTTCCTATTTCAAAATTTCAAGAACTAATGGAGACATCAACTATAAGATAATACAGCTCTTTGACGCTCAACAAACTTCTTGTTACTTGCATGTGTTCTGGTGTTCCTATAAAATGCAGAGTGTTTTGAGTTGAGCAGGCGGAGATTTGCTGAAAGAGAAGATTCTACTTGTACAACTGCCTAGAGGAATTGTTAATTGATAGAGCATCTTCAAATAAGGCAATCATTCAGCCACAGGAATATATCACATTTTGACTCATCATTACTCAGACCCACGAAACGTGAGTCAGTTTACAGTAGACAGCGAGCAATACTGGATTACACAAGATGATAGCACAAAATCCATCGTCAACTCTGTAGTTGCTAGGGCAAGAAGTTACAGAGGATGTGTAGCATAAACCCTCAATTGTAGCAGGGCTTTGCCATGAAATTTGTGCTGTATTTGGAAAGTTGTGGTTTGTTGGGTTTGAAATTGAAAATGAGATTGTTTTATTTGAATTCCATCCAAACAAGGTGATTTATTCTTGGTTAAAAAAGATAAGTGATTTCAAAATGCAATTCAAGGAGGTCAAATTTGAGGAGATTTGGATTTTAAATTGCGGTTCCTATTCTTTTTTCTCTCTCTTTGAAAACTGTGGCCAGTAATAATTTATTTTGACAAAATTCTAGTATTTTTTAAACTTGTTTCATTATTTTGAAGAACAAAATTTGAACTCATTGCCTTGACATTTACAAGACGTTAGGAAAAAAAAATTAGCGAGAAAGGCTTCAATTTGACGGTGATTGGAATTATTATTATTCTATTTCCTTTGGTGGGGGGGGTGAGGATAAGGGGTTTAATACACCAATCAGTCATCACACCCTTTTGCCATTTCAACTTCAGTTTTCCCTTTTTTTCTTTTTATTTATAGGATACTTTTGGAAAGAAACAAAAAATTAAAATAACAATTAAAAAAATTGTGCAATAACTACAATTTTAGATAGAAAAACAAGCATTTGTTTTAACGAAAGTAACTGTAAAAGTTATACTGAATATTAGTATCTATGATAATTACGCATTGAAATAGAACTCAAAAGACTAACTACCTTTGTGCCAATGTGCAATATCTTATAGCTAACTTAGATATTTGATTACTCATTGTACTTGATCAATATCGAAAATATATGTGTGTGTGTGTGGACAAAAACTTAATACAGTGTTATTGTAGAACCTAAAGTGGAGTTGATTAGAGTTATAAAGATTGAACCTCTCTTTACAAGAGGAACCCAATTATCATATTTGATGCATGATCAACTACTAAAAAGTGGCCCCCTATGGAAGCAAGCAAAAAACCAAGTTAATGAACAAAAACAACAAAAGTTTGGATAGGATTTGCAGTTGATAGAGTGAATATTCACCACTCATATCTGTCTTCTCATTCTTAGAGACTTTTGGAACAACTTCTCATGCTGCATTTGCCTTTTGCAGCTGACAATTCTTCCAAGTAAACTTGAAAGATAGACCCCTTACCAGTTCCTGGTTATCTAAGTGTTGTGAAAGAGTCTGAAAACTTGGAAAGAACCAATTCTCTTTACTTGTCTGTCCAGGATTAGGAATGGCATCTGTTTCAGCTACCTGTCTTAGTTTTGGGACATCAATTGGATTGCCTGTCAGGATTGATGATAACCAGGTCAAAATTTGAGTTTCTCTTTTTCGACCACTCCATTTTGTTGAGTAGTTCTTGCTACAGAGTATTCATGCCCGATTTTCATGCTTAGCACAGATATGAATTTTGGGTTTCTTTTAACCATGGTTCTCTGTGTATTTTTCTTACTAGATTTTCTATTTCTGTCTGTTTAGTTGATTCAGTCATGTTTGCAGAGGGGAATTTGTGTTTTGCTTCTCTGAGTGAAGTCAAATGTTGTCATGAATTGAAGTGTTTTTTGTAGTAGAAAATCTGTCATCTTGAGCTGTTCTTTCTTCTCCATTTTATAACCACTGCTGCTGCCTGTAGAAAAAGATGTGCGCTGGTGAAAACCAAAAGCAATTTCCTGATGATGAAACAATCTTACTTTTTATTAATTACTACAGAAATGAAATGAGGTGTTTAATGTCAACTTCTAGGTTTACAATGTAGCTCCAGTAATTCTTTTGTGACTACACTGATACTGATACTGATACAAGATGCCAGTATATGTTGAAATCCATATTCGTATTTTATCTTCTCTGTCTCTTGGTTTTGGCCATGATATCGACCAATCAAGATTTCTATTGTGTTGCAGAGAATCATCACGAGTTCAAGATTGGTGCGTTTGGGTTGGGCGAGGACATGTGGTTTCCCTTGTACCAGAACCTCGCGCCTCCAAATTTGTGCTGTAAGACATTCATACTACCATTACCACTTAGTCCTTTCGAATCTCATTCTATAACAATGTAGACAGTTGAATCATATGGTTGAACAAACTTGAAAAAAACTGAATGCATGGAGCAGGCAAAGCCTGAAACAGTGGAGAAAGTGAGTGACATTGTGAGGAAGCAGCTGGCTTTATCTCCTGAGACACAACTCACCCCTCAGACCAAATTCACTGAACTTGGGGCTGATTCCCTCGACACTGTAAGCCTCTCACCTTAACTCTTATGCCCCATTTTCAGACATAAAGTTCTATAATGTCGGAAGAAGCAGTGATGTGGTTGGTGGTGGTGGTGCAGGTGGAGATAGTAATGGGGCTGGAGGAAGAGTTCGACATCAGCGTGGAAGAAGAAAACTCGGAGAACATAACCACTATCCAAGAAGCAGCTGATTTGATAGACAAACTTGTGGACAAGAAAGGTTGATATTGATGTTAGAGGAGGGGAGTTTTAGATGAAAGAAATGCGGAATTTCTAGTCTAATAATCTGAGCTTAGGATGATTCATTTTTTTGCTGTGTTTCTGCTCTGCAATCAAATTTGAATCAAGATTTGATTTTGTTGTGGAAATATACACCACGTTTTTAAGTCACTTTTTAAGCAAAACTATATGAGCTTGCGCTTGTACTGTAGGTTTCTATTTAATTCTTATCAATCTATATTTTTGCATTGGTTATTCTAATTTTGTATTATATTTGATATACCATATTATACATACACGTTGTATGTTTAAAATTAATTATAAATGTATATTTGAGGAAATTGATACTCTTGACGTGTGTATATTATATAAGATGAAATAAGAAAAAATAAAAAAAATTATTAATGATTTTTAATTACTGTTAAAATAAAATAACAAAAAAAAAGGCAAGAGAGAAATAGGAAAAGTAAGTCCATTTGTAACATTGAAAAGAAAAAGGGAAGAGGAGACTAAAAGCGCCGTTGCCGGGGATCGAACCCGGGTCACCCGCGTGACAGGCGGGAATACTCACCACTATACTACAACTACTAACGTGTGACAAGTGCCAAAATAAATTTTATTTAATTGTTATAAAAAGATTAAATTTATGCAGCCGACCGACTCCAAACCTTACTGCTTTCACCTCGTCAATGAAATTCGATTTTCCTCCCAATTTCCTGTCCAAACTAATATTTTAATGTACATAAACAAATATACATGTGTATATCTATATAAAACTTAAAATTTTATATAAATATTTATGTATGTAAATAGAGATAATTACATATACATATTTACAAATATTTATATTACATTTGTATATTTATAAACTATAAATGTATATAAAATTTGTTTAATTAAATATAAATAGTCCTAAATATTTATGTATATTTGTATATAAATATAAATGTATATATATTTAAATTTATATTTTAAATAAAAACAAACATATTTTTGTATATATTTACTGTAACATATATTCATATAAAAATATATCTATAAATATATAAATATATATATATAAAATCATTAAGCTTTATATAACCTATTTTTATGAATACATATATAAATATATGTATAAATATTTGTAAATTATATATTTATAAGTTGATTTATATATTTATATATAAATTGATAAATAATTTATATTGTTAAATACAAATATATTAATATTTATAAATGCAATTAATGCAAATAATATTTTTTGTATATATTAAATATAAATATATTAATATTAATATATTTGTAAATAAGCAGTGTGTCCTGCAATTAATGCCCCAGGCAGCTATTTATCCAGGACCATCACCACTGTTTAATGGCAATCTTGCAGGAATACATAGCCTCAAAACAGATTTTGAAAGCACTTCTTATTGTCTACACTGCGACAGTAATGTTATGCAAGTGAATTAATCATCGAGTGCAGCTAAGAAACAAACTACAAGCAACTTCGAAAATCAATGTCTCCAAATGAGTCGAACAAGAATTAACAAAACTTGCTATAATTAACATGTCCCATTTCACCATAAAGTTTCTGCGAGTGTGAAAATTCCTTCCTAGTGAAAGACTACAGTGTGCATATTATATAGTTCAGTATAGTGGATATAATCTAGAGTTTGAAGATGGAGCCTGTAAATCTTTTGATTGATGGACTGGCATTGGGAGTCTACCGCCTACCAGCCCGTCACAGAGCAAGAGAGATTTGGAGGCCCAGTTCAAACTGAAGGCTGCAGTACGAACAACAAACTGGCAAAAACTTGAAGCAAAGGGTTAAATCTACACGACCAACGGTTCAGGAGATGGTTCAGAAGGAGCGCCACTGCTACCATTGAGAACGATCACGTTGCCATCAGAATCAACGTCGACAATAACTGAATCACCTTCTTTGATGTCACGTGCAAGCATCTTCTCAGCCATGCTATCCTCCAAGAGTCTCATAATAGCTCTTCGGAGTGGTCTAGCTCCGTAGCTTGGGTTATATCCCTCATCAACCACTCTATCTCTGAACCTCTCTGTCACCTGAAGTTCTATATCCTTGGCTTTCAATCTCTCGAAGACCTCCTTTAGCATAATATCAGCTATCTCCTTCACCTCCAGTTTGGTGAGCTGTCTGAATACGATCATCTCATCCAATCTGTTCAAAAATTCAGGCCTGAAATACTGTTTCAGCTCCTCTGTCACCAAGCTCTTGATCCGGTTGTAACTGCTATCCTTCTCATCGTAATCTAGATCAAAACCTATACGACGGCCTCCCTTCTCAATCACACTACTACCGACATTTGATGTCATGATCAGAAGTGTGTTCTTGAAGTCTACCGTTCTACCTTTGCTGTCAGTCAACCTTCCATCTTCCAGGATTTGAAGCATCATGTTGAAGACATCAGGATGAGCCTTTTCGATCTCATCAAAAAGCACAACAGTATAAGGACGGCGTCGAACAGCCTCAGTTAGCTGCCCACCTTCAGTGTAACCAACATAACCAGGGGGTGATCCAATTAGCTTTGAAACAGTGTGTCTCTCCATGAACTCACTCATATCAAGTCGGATCATGGCTTCTTCAGACCCAAAGTAGTAAGCAGCCAGTGCTTTTGCTAGTTCTGATTTCCCCACACCAGTTGGACCAGAAAAGATGAAGCTAGCAATAGGCCGGTTGGGATTCTTGAGCCCAACACGGGCACGACGGATAGCACGACTAATAGCTTTAACGGCTTCATCTTGCCCAATGACCCTCCTGTGGAGTGTATCCTCCATCTTGAGGAGGCGATCAGATTCATCAGTCGACACCTTTTCTACTGGGATGCCCGTCCAAGAAGAAACGATGTGCTGAATGTCAACTTCTGTGACAATAGGACCTCCATCCCCTGCCTCACTTTCTGCCTTGGTCATCTCCTTGTTTTTGTCTACAAGAGCAGATATCTGAGCCTTAAGATCCATTTCTCTATCACGTAGTTCCCCAGCCTACAAATAAATTAAAATCATTTAATTCAGGAAACAGCTAAGTGCATCAGCATTAAAAATTGGCATAGAGATTCGAGTTTCAAATTTTACTAGCTAACTATCACATTGACATAGATATCATAAAGATGTAACTTACCTTCTCAAAGTCTTGACTTCGGACAGCTTCATTCTTCTCCTTTGTTATCTGCCTGAGCTCCTTTTCAAGCTCTCTAGCTTCCTCAGGTAGCTGCAAAGGATAAAAGGCACCATTAAAGATTACACAGGAAAATGATTGTGGCAGTTCTAAGAAAGGAACCTACCTGTGCATGACGAAGTCGGACTCGGGAACCAGCTTCATCAATCAAGTCAATTGCTTTATCAGGCAAAAAGCGGTCACTAAAACATGCAAAGATAGTGTTAAGGGCTGGCTGCTTAGTGCTCAGTACGACTGTATCTAGGATTGAAAAAGACTACTGACATAAATGAATCGAGGAAGCATATACCTAAACAAACAATCATAATACCTAGCGCTTCAAAAAGTTACAAACTAAATCAAGCTTATAAGCTATCCATCCACTTCATAGCCAAGTACTAAAGAATATATAATAATCACGATGATAGATAAATCATTGCAAAACTCCATACCTGATATACTGATAGGACAACTGCGCTGCAGCAACTAGAGCTTCATCAGTGTAACGAAGCTTGTGGTGTATCTCATAGCGTTCTCGAAGCCCTTTCAGAATCTGAATGGTTTCATCCACAGAGGGTTCAGGGACCTTGACAGGTTGAAATCTTCTTTCTAATGCTGGATCCTTCTCGATGTGTTTTCGGTACTCATCTAGTGTAGTGGCCCCAATACACTGCAAGTACATCATATTCAGCATTACTCATATATCAATTTTTTTAAATAAAATACAACACAGTGAAATTGCATCTTAAAAATAAGAAGAAAAAAATGATAAATGGCATTCCCAATAAACTCAACCGAACAAACAACTAGATTAGAATTAAATCATAAGATCCCAATCATTTTGAGAAACTCCATTCTGATTTAATTGAAGCAAAACTTAGCTGTACCACTCGGATGGAAAGGGGAAGATAAGATTGACAGACATTAAGACAAAGATCTTGTTGCTTGCTTCAGATTCTTGAACAATATCTTAAAAGGCTGCTGCACTACTCAAAATCTTAAGAGTGCAAATGTGATTAACCAGTGCATCTTTACGCTCTATTTTTCACATTTGATGGCTTTTATATTCTCAGCTAACCTGCAGTTCACCCCGAGCTAATGCAGGCTTCAAGATGTTTGCAGCATCAATTGCCCCTTCAGCAGCTCCTGCTCCAATCAATGTGTGCACCTCATCAATGAAGAGTATAATTTCATCACTTTGCTTAATCTCCTCCATCAGCTTCTTCAATCTTTCTTCAAATTCACCACGATACTTTGTCCCAGCAACAAGAAGACCCATATCCAGGGTTATAACCTGAAATGATACAAAAGAAAAAAAATATTATTTTGAAAAAGATAAGAAACATTTTTCATAAGAAAATTGTAATTCCAATGCGACAAAATCAGTATTCAACTGATGATATGTAACAATGACAAAAAACAGATGGTAGTAGAATGCAAAATAATTTGGCTCACCTATCCTGTCTTTGTGCTGAATCAGGTGTAGAGGAATAATCAGACCCGTATTTCATCAATTTGCCAATTAAAGCATATATGACATGAGTATGCCAATATTCTTCTTCAAAAGGTATACACCATTAAAGAAATCTAAATTTCACTTAAGAAGACATGGCCAAGTCTGGGCCCCTTCTAGGTTCATCATTCATCAATCCCAGGATTATTCAAGGAGTAAATAAGGTACCAGTTTGCAGTATTTCATATAATAAAGGTTGTCAATACTAGCTTACCTTTTTCCCCTCAATAGTCTCTGGAACATCCCCATTGGCTATTCTCTGCGCAAGGCCCTCTGCAATTGCTGTTTTCCCAACACCAGGTTCTCCAATGAGACAAGGATTATTTTTTGTGCGCCTTCCCAAAATTTGAGTGACACGCTCAATTTGATCCTGCCTTCCAACAACAGGGTCTAGTTTACCCTAAAAAGACAAGAGAACCAGCTTTTGTTATGCCTCCATAGAAATCCAACTTCAAATAAACTGAGAATTTAGAAAATTACCTCCTCAGCTAGCTTGGTCAAATTGGTACCGTACTCCTCTAGAGTAGGCATTTTGTTGCCTGAGCTTCCACCTCCAACACCAGCACCAACAGCCTCTGCACTCTCACCCACCATTCTAATTACCTACTTCCCCAATTGCATCATCCCTCAGTTTCAGTGTAATCACAAAACATTTAGACAGTAGAAACGGAAGTAGTGATACTTGCCTGAGTTCGAATATTACTGGGGTCAGCACCTAAATTCTCAAGGACACGGGCAGCCACACCTTCACCCTCGCGAAGCAATCCCAGCAGCAAGTGCTCTGATCCAATGTAATTGTGACCTGAATATAAAACAAATGTCAATCTCCACATTCAGATCAGTCATACTGACAACTACAGTTACGAAATTGCATCATTTTCAGAATTAGAGGTTAAAGCTTAAATAATTGGAAAATCCTTAAATGTTGTTGCCTCATAGAGGGAAGAAGTGGGAAGGTACGTAAAGTAAACCTACAAACTACACACTAATCAAAACCCAGTGATTTAAAAAGAAAGAATAAGCACACTGCCTATATAAGGCACCGAGGGCATGTCTAAAAACTTAAAACTGAGAAAAAGCACACTCAAAAGGAGACTGCAAAACTAGTTACCAAGCTGGCGGGCTTCCTCGAGCGAGAGTTCTAGAACACGCTTTGCACGAGGAGTAAAAGGTATCTCCACAGCAACAAATCCACTACCCCGTCCAATTATTTTCTCCACCTCTACGCGGGCATCTTTCAAATTTATTCCCATCGACTTGAGGACCTTAGCAGCAATTCCAGTGCCCTCACCAATAAGTCCCAACAATATCTGCTCAGTTCCAACGAAATTATGGCCAAGACGTCTTGCCTCCTCTTGTGCAAGCATAATGACTTTTATTGCTTTTTCTGTGAAGCGCTCAAACATGGCTCGTGGAGCCATTCGAAATTTTCTTCCTCGTTTGACAAGGGTGGTTGCTGCTGCTACCTTTGATTGGAGTGTCTGGCGAGTTTGCAACACCATCATGTCTAATGCATTAGCTTGCCGCAATCCTGAGAAACTCCTTATCCTCATGGGAGTCAACTGAGTGCTGCACAACATTGTTGCTGCCTTTTTGGTTTTATTAGATCCCTTGACCTGCCCATTATTTACCAAACCAAATGAAGAAGGCAAATTGGTTGATTGAAGTAAAGCGTGAGCCATGTCTGCCTCCAAGGGGTCTGCGTACAAGTTAATAGCAATTAGAAAACTAGGACCAAAACAGCTAATAAGACATTTCTAGACATGAAATATTCAGACTGGATGCATCAAAATTCAGAGAATGGCAACAAATATAGCAAACGTGATCTGCTTATTATTTCGAATCTCGACAAGCTTTACACTGGCATCATCAACAGGAAAGAATTACCAATACAAAGTGGTACTTCTTACGAACTTACGACTGTCCCGAGTTTCCAGTTTGGAATAAAGCAAGAAATATAAATAGCTCCAGAATATCACAAAAGAATCACCTGGAGACATGCACAACCAGTTGATAGGTGATACGAAAATTTCAAAAGGCCATTGAAATTAAATATAAAGTTCCACATTTACTTGAAAAAATCAATTTTCAAAAAAAAAAAATTTGATAAAACATCTCAAATGAGGGGAGTCAGCACCCTTTAGTTAATGCAAACCTCCAACTCTGTATATACTGATTACATCCTTCCAGACTAGAGTGTCAGCAACATTACTCAAAAAGTCTAACAATGAGGTAAGCAATCAGAAAGCCAAACCAACTTGAAATTCCAATCTATAAGCTCACAAACTTCCGAACTTGAACCACTACTATGCACTTTATCATGCAATATATAATATATCAACAACACTGACTACCCACCAGGAAATTTTTGCAAGAATGAACTTACTTGGTATCAAACATGACCACTTTCAAAACAGTATTACATTACACAAACCAGAGACGGTTGCATAGTAATAACATAAAAAGAGCTAAGATTTCATCACTGCTACAGGAATATTCACAGAATAATTACAAAAAGGCATATAACCAATCAATTCAACAAACAATACCAGCTTCAAATTACAAAACTTCCACCAGTCACTTATCAAGACCAAATCTCTATCCAACAAAACCCTTAAATTAAACACTCAAAACAGACGCTAATAAACCCGCAAAACCCATAACTTAAACAGAAGCCCATGTACATAAATCAGGTCAAGAACAAAATTACTCACCTAAAATGAATTACAAAGCAAGATTAATTGATAAAAAGAGCAAGAATAAATAAGAAATAAATATAGGAAATAGGGTCTCTGCGTGGTTTTAGAGAGAGAAAGAAGAGAGGCCCTAAAATGTTCGGCCGGATTTCTAACACGGGAGGGCAAAATATAGATACACAGATGGATGTGGATGATAATTTGCCTTGCCTGGATTTATTTATCTTCACGCTTTACCTTTCTGCTTTCCTATACGCTACCTTCATTGACTACAGTGCACCGTCATACACGATAGAAGTATCTATGCTAAACTTATAAGAGCCGTCGATTGGAATACTATCAGAAGTCAAAGTGGCTAGACGGCCTGAGATCATCTTTCCTTAAGCGTGTTTTGGGCTGGCGAGGATCCTCTGGAGTCGGGATTACAGATGTGCTATTATAGGTTCTTAGAATTGTTTGTACGTTGGAGTCTGCAATGAAAACAGAGGATAGAATTGTACACAAAGTACAAATTTGTTGTGGGCGGCTGTAGTTACAGAAGGGCTCTACTTGACTAGGCGAAGGGTGTTAGGTGAGAATTGTCAATTAGATTGGCTATTTTACCCCTGATGGGTGCTTTTGATTTGCTGCTCTTGGACGGTGTTGCTAGAAGGTAAACATGGGAATATCACATAAGGTGGCTAACAAATAACACGGGGTGTTATGTTTTGAGTTCGAATTTTCTTTTAATATTTTTTCGATCGATTCTGTCGTACCGACCTTGTCTAATATGGTTTATTTGTTTGTAAATTATTGTATCAATTTGATATTTTACCTAATACACACTCGAAAGGTAACGATTGCGAGTTCCCGTCATTAAAAAAAAAAAAAAGAATATCAGAAGTAAGAAATTATTTTTGGTTTTGTGAATTAAAAAAACTAATTGCAAATTGTAGGAAAAGGATTCCTTATTTCGTTGTATTTTGTTTGAAACAAATTTACCTTTAAATTTATGGTCCAAATATTATCTAAATATAAGTATCTAAAAGACATACGAATAAATACAATAATAAGTTAAACAAACAAACAAGCAAGTCCAAAAGTCTTTGTCGTCGATAGGATTATAAATTGGACTAAATTCATAGCACGTTACATTCTTAATAGATAAAATAAGTTAGTATTAATATTATAACATGTTACCTTCATTATAGAAAAAAAAAAAGTTACTAATATTTCAAATTCTGTATAAAAATTCTCTCTTTTATTTTTTATTTTACCCCATTACGAGATAATTTTAAATAAGGATGATTCGTTAATTATAATTGATTCCTATTTTGTCATTTGATGACATGTAAATATGAGAAAAAAAATGTTTGATATAATCATTTATTTACCAGAAGAAAAAAGAAAAGAAGAAAACTGAACAAGGGCTTAAAAAGTGAGACATGGAATAAGTAGGGCCATAAGGTTTGAGGAGAAAGAAATGGGGTAGAAGTGAAAATATCAAGGAATTTTGGGCCGACATCATTTTGATTTTTTGTGGATTGGCCAAGGCCCAAGTTTTAAAGTTTTCTACGTTACAATCAATTTTCTCAAGTGTCCCTCAACTTTGATTCGGCTGGATTTATAGAGTGACGTGTTAGGGGTTGTTTGAATCCACTCTATTGGACTTGGATATTTGATCTAACTTCAAATTATTTTTTATTATTAGTATTATTATTTTATCTACCCCAAAGTGAATTTGTGATTTTGGTTAATGATTGATGAATTTGTCTACATAGATTGTTTAAATTCTGTTGAAATATTTTTTTTTAATTCAATTTAAAAGAGTGTATAAACTATTAAATAGGGAAAAAAATTAGAAAATAGTTTTATAAGTTCTCAAAATAAGATATTATTTTTAGGATTTTATAAGTTCATTTAAAATAATAATAATAATAATGAGGAGGAGGAGGAGGAGGTTCTTATTTGTTTTTAAAATCTTAACAAACTCCCTTAGTTTTGATTAATATTAATTACAAAATTATTATTACAACCATCATATAAGCTCCATTATTTTATTAATATCCAGTTTTGAATAGCTTATTTTTAAAATAAGATTCAATATTTTAAGTTCCAAAAATATGTTATAAGATGTATGAACTTATAAATATTCTAAATAAGCTTAGCCAAACATCCTCTTAAAATATAGGTTTTGTCATGCAGTGGTTGTTACATTCGATTTTAATTCAACTATTTTTATACTATTTTTGCGAAAAACATCAAATTTTAAATGAATTTTATCATGAAAACAATAAGACATCTTCTATTAATTCGTGTTATCTCTATTTTTTTTTATTTCTTCCCATTATCTTTCTTTGGAGAATGTTAATGTTGTGACAAAAAGAATCAAGTAATGCAAGCTTGCCATTTATTGCATAAAACTAAAGTCCAATATTTTGTTTTCACATTCAATACACAACATTTTTCCTCCCAAAATTATTTAAAGAAAAAAAAAGATAGGATTTTAATTTCTACTTAATTAGAAAGGGTTTAATGGAGTAAACATTAAATAAACAACACCCCCCCCCCCCCCTCCCAAACCCCACATTAGTAGTAAACTCAAATACTAAACGGATGCTCAATTTACATGTTTTCCTCTTTATTGTTAATAAATATAAAAAAATCAAAAAAAAGATAATCGTTTCTTGCTTGTAGCACTTCACTTGTTCAATATATAAGCCTCATTTTTTAAAAAAACTTTTTTTAAAACAAAAAAAGGTACTAAATTCGTGGTTCCAAATCATGCAAAAAAGAAAAAGAAAAAAAGAGAAATGGTAAATAAAAGGAATAATTTTTGCTAGCAAATAATAATTATTTTCACAATGAATATAAATTATAAATATGACAATAATGACTTATTCATTTCAATTTTAACGTAACAAAAATTTAAAAATTATGTATCATGCACGCGTGCAACTTGGTATATAAGTCAAATAAGATCATATTTAAAAAGCAACATTTAATATTTCACAAGGAAAGGGAGAAGTGACAAATAGTACTACTTCATAGTAGAAGAAGTATTTATAGTCTCAAATGCATCAGCTGCACAATCTTACATATTAATCTTTCAAGTTTCATCCTTTTGTGCAATTGGTTGACAAAGACATTTATTACCCATAAATATGCACCAATATTTGTAGATGCCTTATGGCTTATGCTTTGCTATAGATTATTGGGCCAATAAAAACTCGTACAATATCGATCTTTTTTTCCAAAAGCATAGGTACATGAATGCATAATACTCGTTTTTTTAAAGAGAAAAATTTAGTACACATATTATAAATATTTCGTTATACTTGATGAATAATATTTTATTTTTATAAATATAATATTTATTTAAAGCCTAATAACAATGTCAAGATTATTTATAAATATTAGTTGAATATCATGAAAATAAAAAGTAAAATTTAACAATTCATAGAAATATTAATTAATTGTTAATAGTTATCTCATAATTATAATTTAATAATATAGTAATATATGAAATTATTTTATATAATTTAAAAATAAGTACAAACACGATATACAAAAATAATATCAAAATAACTCAAATTTTTCTCCGAATAATTCTTTATATTCATATTTTATGTGTGCATCTATGAATTTATATATTATCTGTTTCTGTATTTTTGGGTTGACTTTTTCTCCGTAACTTTGAATAAATTCATAATATATTCTAATATATTAAATGCCAAATATTACTCATTTGTATTTGACTAAATAAGGGTCAAGCTGCATTTTTATGATATGTTACATTACCAAGCACTTAACCCTTTTTACATGATTTCAAATGTAGTAGCTTAATTTGATTTTCATTTAATGAATTCTTGAGAGATAATCTTATAATTCCATGATTTCATTCTCTAAAGTAATTGACCCTTTTTTTTTTGACTTAACAAAAAACATGAAAAAAGATCAATGCCTTGCTTATTTTCAATTATTTTTATTTTTGCTTACGACGATGCCCATTTAATCTAATATTTACACCTACTACACAAGCACAAACAACATTAATATAATGAATAGTTTTACCTTTTTACACTTTCTATAATGAAAGTCTATGGTATGAATATTTTCGACTCATGAATAAGTTTATTTAAAAGATTTTATAAACTTTTATATTTTATAAGATATTTTTGAAGTTCATAGCATGTTACATCTTATTTTAAAAATAAGTAATTAAAGTGTTTGGATAAAATAAGATTATGCAACTTTTAAAATATTAATAATGACAATTTGATAATAAAATTTATCAAAATTAAAGGAGTTATTAAAATAATATCTTATTTTGAAAATAAGTTAGAATTTCTTTTTTTTTTTTTTAATAAAAGAAAAATTAGTTTATAAGATCCTGACATTTTATTTTGGGAGCTTAGAAGCTCTTTTTTAAAAAAAATTTATTAAATACTTTAAAAAAATTCAAACATCATATAAGATATTTTAAAGAGTTTATAAGTCAAGCTAAATAATCTATTATTATATCTACTACGTACACAAATACAAACTTATATTAATTTAATGAAGAGTTTTACTTTTTTACTCTTTCTATAATGAAAGTCCATGGTATGAATATTTTGGACACATGAATCTACCATGGATTATTCAGCTTATTATATTATTTGACAAGATTTTTAGTTGTTATCATCAGTGTCTCAACTCTTACAAGATGGGGGTTGGGTTGGGGAGTCATATTATCTAAAAACTAGGTTTTCTTTAACAATTTTTAATTGATAGTAAATACTAAAGAGTCTTCAATAATATATCTATACAAAGGAGAAGTTATCATAAACAAACTTAATAAGGAGAGAGTCATAATTTTCTTATTATGGCAATATGAAAGTATGTATTACACCAATCACTAGTAAATTTATATTATAGGATATGTTACATAGAAATAAATATGGTGACACAAATACAAATATGTAACGTACGAGGGTTTTTTAGAAATATTATGGATATATTTCATAAGAACAGATTTTTTCAAAAATGTTGACTCGGGCCACAGAAAATTTCATGCGTAACGCTCTTCTTGCAGTTTCTGACCTGTCATCAATGTCTCGCATTCACGCAGTTAAAAACGTGCTAGCATGCCGTTGCCCGTGGAGCGATAACCACCTTTTTGTAAGTTATGACCTCCAGTACCCCCTAAGGACCAAACTTATATGATGACTCTAATACCATTAAAAAGTTATTTTTAAAATAATATTAAAAGTAAAATAGATCGATTTGATATGATTCAACAATATATATATATATATAGTGATTAAGTTAAATCCATAAAAAATTACATTTTAAGTAATTTATTAGTTCAATTTCTACTAGCATTTACTACGAAAGTAATTTATTCATGCCGCAAAATAATATAAATTATTTATTGAGGAATGATATTATTTAGTATGAATCAGAAATATCAAGCATGCATGTTCGAACATTTTTCTTAGTTACTGATTTCCAAAACAAATCTATAAATGATTAATTTCTAAATTGATATTTTGGATAGACTTGGAGCTTCAAATGCATGTTAAACAATGTTAAACAATGTTAAAAAGAGTTGAAAGAAAATATATCACCTCTTTGTTTACATTTTCAAAAGAGTTTTTTTTTTTTTTTTTTACTCAAATTCCTGGATTACACCAGTCAATCATGGACTTCCTAACCACCTGCCCAAACAGTTAGGAGGAGGTAAATCACGGGATATGTTTTAACTAGATCACATGTTCCTCTATGACTGTACACTTTTACACACAATGAGTCTCCTCTAAAGTGATTACTCCATACCAAACTCCGTTCGAAGGGTCCTACTGGCAGTATATTAATTGTTCCATACCGAAATTTAACCGCAGGTTTCCACCAGAATCTGAATCCCCACCCTATCGTTTGAAACGAAAAACATGTTGATTGATCCACTAATTAAATTGAACCGCCGAGTGATCCACATAAAGCTCTTTGATAATATAATACTTTGCCTATACCTTACTTTTTAATACTAATTTTGTACACACACACGCAAAAAAGAATCTTGTGAGTGTGTCATCTTCCACGTAATATTACTTTCTAACTTTGCGTTAGAGGTGTTAAGCGGGTCGGGTCAGCCCATGAACTTTAGGACCTGAATCACCTGATACTCCTTTTGGGCCACAGGCCCAGGTTTAGCCAGGCCGGATTGGACCTAGGCTTTTTATATATAGGCAGGGCAGGGAATAGGCAAGTGGGGCGACCCAAATAATTTCTTTTGAAAATCTACACGATAAAATTAACACCACTTCATTAAAAATAAAACATTAAAATTTAAAAACTGAATTGAAAAATTATTTTATATAATCTCAAGAATTGTTGGTTTACAGTTTTAATTTTATGAAAAAAAAAAATGGGATTAGTAAATACAGTATTCCTGTCATCTTAGTTCTTACACAGCAATTTTTGGCTATTACAGTGTTGTCTGCTGATTGATGTCATAAAATATAAGAATATCATTTATTAATTGTTTCAATGAACAAACTTAGGTGACAAGGTCTACCACAACCCTTAAGATAAACAATTTACCCCCCCTCCCCCTCCCCCACCCCAAACTATTCTTCATTTAATACTTTATCCATCAATTCTTAAAATCGAAACTCTGACCCAATTTATAACGATAAAACGTTAGAAAATTTAAATAAATAAAATATTAATATAAAATGACGTAAACAACCTCGTTGATACTTTAATAAAATTAAATACCAATAGAAAAATATCGTCCCTCCTAAATTCAGTGAACTTGTGAAATAAAAAAGAAAAATATAACATACGTAACCCGCATATAAAAAAAAATCCTAAATACCTTTTCCGTTGTTATACACCAACATCACCCCCCCCCCACCCCCACCCCCAACACACACACCCCACCAAAAAAAATCCACTTAACTCCATAGAATTAAAGATAAAATAATTGCACATCAGAGGGTAAAGTGGTCACATTCACTTAAGTGATACCATGTCATGTAGCAAGAGCAAGGTGGAAAACAAAGCCAACAGTTATCATTTGGGAGCACAATAATTTGATAGCATAATGTTATCTGAGGCATAAATTAAATGAAAAAAACTATCTATTTTAAAAATTGAGAAGAACAGAATATTACCTAAAGCATTATTTGAGGGGAATCTAATTACATTATAAAATATTTGAAATCGATTACTTATTTTATTCTAATGGAAAATGTGATAGAATTTGATTTCATGCGTTATTTTCTTTATTATTTTCCAAAATAAAATCCTAATTCCAAACATACCCTAATGCAAATAAGCAGTCATAAATTCATCATTCTGGATCATTTTTTTTTAAAGAAAAAACTTAAATACGAGAAAAATTAGTTTTGTTTATTAATTAACTTATTTTCATTGAAAACATACACAAAAATCACGATTTTTTACTAATAAAAGAAATCAGTATTAGCATGACAATTATAATGGTTTCAAAAATTTCAGTTTTACAGCCTAACAAATAATCAAATAACCATTATATATTTTCATGCATACAATTAGGAATATACTTCAAATTTTAAATTCTTCATGTTTTTTTTTTTTCATTTCTACGATTTAAAAACCCAGAAATATATTTATTTTACCCATTTTTCTTTAGAAATCTCATTTGTTTTTATTCCTAAAGCATTTTAGTTAAAGTTAGAAATTAAAAATGCACATTTCTAGATCTATATATGTTATTTTCAGACGTATAATCCCAATATTTTTTTTTAAAACAAGACCCAAGTATTAATGTTTGATATGGTGTTCTATCAAAATAACTAAAATTCACAAATAAATTGAATAACGTTTTATCTTTCTATCCATATAATATTGATATGACATAAAAAAATACTGAAACCCACATCAAATTAAATTCCTCCAACGTAGTTTGATTGATGGATATATAAAATAATAATAGGACAATAAATTATCATTTTTATATTAAAAAATTATTAACACATAAAAATTAAAAAGAATATAATTAAATATATCATCTCTTTCACACATAAAAAATCATAAAAACTAAATATATTTTCATTTGATGATAAAACTAATGAATATATATAATGGCAATAGCAGTGCAGAGTTAGATAAAGTGAAATGAGCAGGGCCATATTCACACTAATCCTCAAATGAAGCATAATTTGTGCTGTTTTAAATGACAAAGATCTGAACCCTTGTCTTCTTCTTACTAAAATTAGCTGGATTGTAATCATTTGCTTACATCCTAATTATAGACAAAAACAAAAGAGAAACCAGAAATCAGGTGTACTTTGCTTAACAACCTACGTGAGATATCCCATGAAAAACCCACAAAAACCTACAAAAAGTTCCACATATGATATGATTATGCACATATATATGTGTATATATATTCCCTAGTCCCTATGTATATGACAACTCAAGCAGATAGAGAGCAGCCCTGAAAACTTAACGTTGGAAGCTTTTAGTATTGTCACATTGCCTCACTCAAACAAACACAGTTCCCTTTTCTGATAAAGCCATTTCCCTTTTCCTTCTGCTACTAATACAATACTTGTTTTCTTCTCCATTTTTATATCCCTTTTCTCTATCGTCCATCTCTCTCTCTCTCTCTCTCTCTCTCTCTCTCTCTCTGAGTGTGTGTGTGTGTGTGTGGTTTTGTGTGCTGTCTCTTGACCAAAAGCCCCGTCTTTCGATATTACTCCTTCAAGATTTTCCTTTAAATAAAACACTACTAGGAGAAAAAGTTCTTTTTCTTTGAGAGAAATTAAGAGAGGATGTTGTCAAGAGTTAATAGCATGGTTTGGATGGAAGGGGGTAAAGGGGAGGAGCAAACATCTTCTTGGGCTCTAAACAACAACAACAACAACAACAACAATGGTGGGTTGGAAAACAAAGAAGAAATGGAAATTGGTGCACTTTCCACATTCAAGTCCATGCTTGAAGCTGAAGATGAAGATTGGTACATAACCAACACCGCCGCCGCCACCAGCCACCAGGCCACCATGCATGGCCATCATGACATCTCATTCTCACCAAGCTTCACAGAAGCTGCTGACAACAATCAGCTGCTTTTACAGCAAGTGGATTCTTCTGCATCCTGTTCTCCAACATCAGCCTCGGTTTTCAACAATCTTGATCCATCTCAGCATCATCAGGTAAACTACTTTCTGCAGCCAAAATCTTTAATCAATGCAATCCCCAACAACCCTTTAGAGGGAAGCTTTGATTTGGGTTGTGAGAGTGGGTATCTTGAAAGTGCCTTGAACAGGGCTGGTGGGATATTGAATGGTGGTTTCAGTGATTTGGGTGCTAATGCTCAAATAGGCACACTGAATTTGAGCTCTAATACTCAGTTTGCATCTAATAGTTTGCTTCAATTGCCTCAAGGGAGTGGTGGATTCGGTGCATTTGGGTTTGGGGAGGGATCCATGCAGGGGAACTCATTGTTCATTAATAGGTCTAAGATTCTTAAGCCACTTGATAATTTTGCCTCAATTGGGGCACAGCCAACTCTCTTTCAAAAGAGGGCTGCCCTTAGAAAAAATCTTGGCAATAATGGTGGCAGCAATTTTGGGTCCTTGAACTTAGGTGGAGAAATTAGTCAGATAAGCCTGAAGTCTCCAACTAGTGCAGCTAATGTGGAAGGTTATGATAAGAAGGGGGGTGTTAGTGAAGTGAATGTAGAGAAAAGGAAAGCAAGTAATGGGGATGATGTTGAGGATGTTAGCATTGATGGGTCTAATCTGTATTATGATTCTGATGATCAAGTTTTGGAGAATAGTCCTGTTAATAAATTGGACCAGAGTGCCAAGAATGGTGGAAGTAGCTCGCACGCAAACAGCACGGTCACGGGTGGGGATAAGAAGGGGAAGAAGAAAGGGCTTCCGGCGAAGAATTTGATGGCTGAAAGGCGCCGGAGGAAGAAACTAAACGATAGGCTGTACATGTTGAGGTCAGTTGTGCCAAAGATCAGCAAGGTATGAAATTCTCCACTGCAAATTTCTCGTGAACTATATTATATGATACAGTTTTCGACATGTTTTAGCCATGGAAATAGTTTTCATCAAGCTTTTGTTTTCTCTCTTGTACATGTTTTCATATTTTCCTTTGTTTATTTAATTTCTATTTTGTGTTTCACTTCCTCTTCATTGAGTAGCTTGTTGGTTTGATCATTAATGAGCAGCAAATCTTTGATTGGCATATTTAGATTGAGAGGCATGCATATTAAAGTTGTATTATTGCATTTAATTCTCTCACATGGAATCTATGAACTGATTTCAAATGCATCTTACATTCTGGACCACAGATAGGAAATAAGATAGTCATTTAAAAGTTACATATTGAGCAGTAGGCAATTTGGTATTTATTTCTTCACTGAGTTAGCAATGAGATATTGAATTTGCACTTATGTTAAGCAGTTAATTTGGTTGTCTGTCCTCTATGGTATTGTGACTTTTGTTCCTCCTAACCAGCATGATGTCTCATCTCTATTATGAATAGTTTTATTTTCTATTCTTTTTCTTGTTTTCCTGTTTTTTCCTGCTTCTATACCTAGTTTTAATGCACTTGTTTTTGCACGTAAAGTACTAATGCTTTCGTATGAGTAAGGAAGAACAGATTAACTTTTTTGTTTCAATGAAATTAGGTATAGAAATTAGGGAACATTACAAAATTTCTGTAAAATTATATGCTGTGCTATAATTCAACCGAAGAGTGAGATTTATGGCTGTATTGTAATTGCTAGATAATATGCTAAGCTTCCCAAAAAAGAGGTTGAAGTTTCTACATGGAAAGGTGTCTCCCCAGAGATTTCTTTCTTATTAAAACTTCTTCCTGAATTATCAACTTAATACACAGAGACGCACGGAATAGTCCCCGCCCGCCGTACATAAGGACTGCATTTAGCCTGAGGTTTAAAACCTCCCAAAACACCTAATGAGCACCTTGAGTTGGAAAAAATGAGAAGAAATGAAAAAAGATGTATAATTTTCATGTTTTTAGTTATTTAACTGTGATTGCATTATATGACGCAATTTTGGTCTTTTTGTTGGCAGATGGACAGAGCTTCCATACTAGGGGATGCAATTGAGTACTTAAAAGAACTTTTGCAGAAGATAAATGATCTCCACAATGAATTGGAATCCACCCCTAGTAGCTCTTCACTGACTCCAACCACAAGCTACTATCCTTTGACGCCTACAACTCCTGGACTTCCTGCCCGTATCAAAGAAGAACGTAGCCCAAGTGCATTTGCAAGTCCTCTGTCCAGCCCAACTGGACAACCAGCAAGGGTTGGAACTTGATTATTCTAATGAAAAGAAAAAATTCTATCTTTATCATTTACACATTTTTTCTCAATAGGCTATTTGAACTAGTATTTAGATAAGACAATCGCATCCTGTAAATATATGACCTTAGTTTATTTTTTTATGAGGCTCTTTGAAGCTGATGCATGGTGCAACAATATTAACAGGTTGAGGTCAGGCTAAGAGAAGGGAGAGGTATAAGCATCCATATGTTCTGTGGCTGCAGACCAGGCCTTCTACTCTACATAATGAGGGCTATGGACAGCCTTGGGCTGGACATTCAGCAAGCTGTTATTAGCTGCTTCAACGGGTTTGCCTTGGATATTTTTCGAGCGGAGGTAACCATATTTCCCCTTATATTTGCCACTAAATTTAGTTGATCTAGTGAAGAAGTTGAACTTATATCACCTGTAAACCTTAATATCACCAGGGGATACACGAAACACGCACAACAAACTTCGTCTTTATCCTGTTAGTTGGATTTACCCAGATGGAAACTTAAACTTTTCAAAGCACAAGTTACTTAAATAATTTAGTATAAATTTAGTTTTTCATTTGTTACAAGAACCTTCTTCAGGCATCAATGATCAGGGAAGACCACTTTTTACCTTCTATTATGTAACTTCATGCATATGCACTGATGCGCATGTATTTCCCTGTCTGGGTGGGGTGTGGAGCTTCCAGATATCACCATGAAAGAATCCTTTGATTACTGACTGATTACTTCCAACCCCCCCACCCCCCTCCCTCCCCGGGTCCTTTTCCGGTTCCAATTTTCTCAGCAATGCCAGGAAGGTCAAGATTACCATCCTGATCAAATCAAGGCAGCACTCCTGGATTCAGCTGGCTTTCATGGGATGGTGTAAGCTTGTTATAGAGTCCAGCGAAAGAGCTGTAGGAAGACTGCGAGATCTTACAGTTAACCGGCGGTTCACTCATATAGTTGCTGTCTCTTTCTCGTGCGAAGACCATTTAAAGATTCAAGCTTTAGCCAGAATGGCAAGCCAAAACTCTGCCAACTTAAAAACTTGTTTCAATCAACTGTCGTTTTCTTCCCCCTTTTTTGGTCATTTATTTTGAGGATATTCTCCGAATCACTGAAACTTGAATGCTTTGCTTTTCAATTTCTAGATGATTTGTCCATGGTTGATTTTTCATCATGCTATGAATTGCTAAGTCTTAGTCTCCTGTGGGGATCAGAATGAGTATATATTATCAACTACTTTTTCCTAGCACATATTATTTCAATTCAAGCCCCCACCACAAACCCCCATCTTTTTTTTTTTTTTTTCCAAAGCTAAAACAAGCTTTGTAGCAAAAAGAAAACATCTTGATTCCTCCCCACAAAATAAATTTGTATCACACACACACACAAATGACAGGATTCATTTCTGACAAGAAGACCATATTTCCCAAAACCATCAAAATGTTACTTGTGAACATGTCTTGATGTGGACTCATTTGTGAAAAAATTAATCAAATAATTAGCAAAATAATTAACAGGCCAAGGGTTCTTATTTATGCACAATACAGAGAATACCCCAGTTTAGTAAAATTTGTCCCCCAAAAAAATTATTTGCTAATTTTTCATGATGGATAACTAGATGAATTACACCAGTAATTTGAACAAAAGAAGTGACCTAGCTTAATAGCAATTTGAGACCAGATACTCGGGCTCTATTCGGGAGTGATTTTCAAACCTGTTCTACTAGGATAGTTTTGGATTCGGTGATTGTGAAATGGTATTTGGTGAATGTGTAGAAATAAAATTATTCTTTTTGAAAGGGATGAATCAAATGGAATTATATTTGGGTATAGTTAGCTTGTGCTTGCTTTCGATTTGAGAAATAAAAAAATATACTATACATATCTTGTCATGTTGGAATATTAGTAGAAATCAGTTTGGGAGTTCAAAGCCTCCCAAACTCGATTTTGAGGTATAGTCTTCACCTTGTTCAATTTACATGGTGGTAGGAATTGAATAAACCAGAGTATTATTATATATTTCTAAGCAGCCAATGATACTCTTATCCACCCCTCTAAAATGCACAGTGCCATTAAAGGAAGAACATCAGCACGAAGCCCTTAAAACATTCCCCAAATGACAGAAAAAGAAAAGAATGACTTGTACTAAGCAGATTTGCACTAAACCAGCAAAATACTTCATTGATGATTTCTCTGTACAAGACTGCTTCAACCACAAGAACTGTCAATCCAAAGGGACAATCTTCAACCAGACAAGTTAATGCTGACAATAATATACTATGTGCTCATAAACATAAAATCATCAATTCTGCTGGAACCAAGACATACTATAGACTTGTGTATTCAGTTATCAGTTACATCGATGCTGGGAGGCTATTTACAGAAGTTGAATGGTCGGTGGACGGTGCCATGCTCATAAAATGTCATGTATATTATGTATAAGATAGAGGGCCCCATAAGTTTGTCTCAGAAAAGGGGTTCAAAATTGCAAATACTGAAAAGTGCATCTATATATAAGAGAATCCCGCCATCATGTTGAAGGGACTCCATACGCATCTCACTATTCGACGTCCCCAAAATTCAAGGGTTAGATGGATACAGTCTCCTTCCTTGCCTGCACTATACCTGTGTGGTTGCACAGCAGGCAAAACATTAGAACCTTTACCAAATATTCTTCAAATTACATTGCAAATGCACCATGGAGAACTTAATCATCAAAAGACAACAAAAGTACATACAACATAATCTGTTTTTGTCCTCTTTACCCCTCCACAAAGAAAAGGAAAATAAAATCAAAATAACAAATATGAATCATACAGGAAAATATGCTCATCCCCACTCAAATCCCTGTAGACATGCAAACATGGTACATCAACAGGATAGGATCAGATGAAAATGACAGCTGCATGCACAAAAGGTTTTTATAGTGGACATAGATAACTACCAGGATAGAGGACGACAACTAGCAATCATCCGGGTTCAATGATGGCACATTCTTCACCTCTTTAGCATCCACACCTTCTGCAACTGATGAAGTTTCTTCTCCTTTTGAATTGAAGGTCCCTGGGTTCATACGCTGGACCTCCTCTTTTGTAAGGATTAAAATCTTGCGAACCATGCCACAAAATTCTCTGTTTTCAACAAGAGGAACCACTAGAAATGAGCAGGAAACAACATTAAAATGCACTATAACGTTACTGAGGTAAGCAAGATAACTTTAAAATTCTACATGACATATTCCAGAGAACTTGAAGGATATCTTACTCCCAGGGATCATCTCCGACAAGCATCATGTCATCCTCATCATCAGTATACACAACTAGCCAATTCTTGTTCCTAGCCCTGAGTTCACCATTGAATTCGAAGAGATTATCCAATTCAGAAATCAATTCATCATAATTGTCGAATTTGGCAAGATCCACAGACCTACCCAGGGCAGACCCCTGCTTATGAACCTGAAATTGGGAGATTTTCATTAAAAAAAAAAGTCAATAATAGTGTGCCTGGAGAGGAAAAAATGACAATGTCCCAGATGAGAACCTTAGTGCAACTCCTTGTCGAGCCAGAATGACCTTTGCTTTCTCTGTCTTTAGCTACAGGAGGGAAGGTTTGAAATTGATTGTCTTGCTCGCTAGTGGCAACTGGATAATCCACCAATTTTGAGCCCTTTGATAGATCAGACCTTTGATCAGATTCATTTGCAGGGGATTGATGAGAATGTACCACATTCTGCATACAACCTGATGGCTCAATCATCACATTTCTCTGTGAGAATGCTGGCTCTGATGGTGCAGAGTTACTTATGAGGGGAATGCCGAAGAGCTTGCAGTTCCCTTCCTTTGGCTTCATAGCATCATGCTGTTGCGCCAATACAGACTTTGGCATCAGCTCTCTCGACTGAGCAGGTGGTATTTTAAGGAATGGTGAAACAGGTGGGGGCATCAACCAATTTGCTTGCTGATTGTCACCTCGCAGATCAGGAATCATGGAAAATTCTCCAAAAGCACCATATCTAATATCTCCGCGTGCCTGATAAGAAGCATCAGCAACTTGCCCATGATTCTTCAAGCTAGAATCCATCAGATTAAGTGAGAGACCAGAAGGCATTATAGACCAAATGTTCCCAGTTAAGCCAAACTTTGCCTCATGTTCTTGTGTTTGTCGCTTAGAAATTGCTTGGTCACCACGAGGCATAGTGAAATCATGGGGTGAATTATTTTTCGAGCCAAAACCTGATAACAGATCTGTGAATGATGAATCTGGTCGTCCTAAAGGTAACCATTTATCTGACCCATATCTTCTGGAAGCAGAAACATCAATCTTCTCATCATCTAATGAGGGGTTCCACAACAATGGCTTCGCAGAAGAGTCTGACTCATTGCTCTCAGCAAAAGTGCCTCTCAAGGTCGATAATTCTTGACCTTGCAAGACCCTTGGAAACCCACTGGCAGGTGAAGTGTCTAGTGTCATCTTCAATGGCCCTATAATGCATCATAGATGATGGATTAAACAGATTTGTACACCAGTTGGAATTAACAAAATATAGCGGTAGTAAAAGAAACTCAAGCAGAGTGAAATGACGACACACCTTCCCTAGTAAGAACAGAGGAGTCAGATGATGAGGGCAACGCACTTGAACGAGGCCTTTTTGGTCTGGGCAATGGAAGTGGATTCAACACAGGAGGAGAAAGAGCATGTTCTATTTTCCAGGGTGAAACTCTCTCCGGTCTAGGAATTGTAGAAGTTTCATCCCACCGCACCTTAAAGTAGAATTATGAGATAAACTTCTCAGAACGACATGTTGAAAAAATTATTAAAGAAGGGGTTGGAGGAGTCTGAGTCTAGTCAGATTTTAGAGGGGACACCTTTAGGCATCTCCATTTAGACTCCGGCCACCTTTTTGGATCTTCGTCTTCAATACCAACAATAGTTCCAGTAAACCTACAGAGTTAACATTTGAACAAAAATGCATAAATAATTGTTGACTGAATGCATCATAAAAGTTACAGATCATTCTTCAGGATGCTGACATGCTGCCTACCTCTGTTCTGGAGCTTCTTCACCTTCGAATTTCATTTTAAATCTCATCCCTATTGAATAATTGTTTTTAACAGACTCCATGTATTGATCACAAGGGACAATGAACTCAGCAGGGCTTGTCCTGTGACAGATATACAACATCATAGGGAGGATAGTTAGGACCTAGAGGGACATGACATACACAATTAATCCACTCTTAATTAACATTCACCCAATTCAGTGGCCCATGTCGGAATATATATAGGTGTAACCTCTCACTTTATTTTATATCAGAAACAAATATCTCATACCCTTCTTTGATAGCAGCAAACTCACATGCTTTACTGTAACAAAGCCCAATATTGTTGACGCAGAAACATGAAGGGGGGAACTCACCAAATACGTAACAGGCCAATGTATTTTTACAAGTTAATTGAGGGAACAAGTAATCATCCCCCAGAGAAAGAGAGGGAGATCATGTCATGTACCTGGGCTTGTAATATACAGTGAACATAGTTTTGGTCTGAATGGCGTGCCAAGCTGTTGCGAGAACACCAAGATGCATGCTGTGGCTAGATATGACTGATGATGGAGCATTACTCTGTTGTCTCATGGCACGCCTGACTCCAGCACGCAGCTCTCCATTCTCGCCTCTGAAAGTGTTAGCACTCATTTCAGGCATAATGAATATGATTACCATATAGCTAGCAATGTAGTGCAGCATCAAACCTCAAAAATATGAAGGCATCCCCAGCAACAAGCCTCTTTGAACTAACAAAGACACTCCAACCACTCTGAAGGAGGTGTCTCCGTGGTTGACCTGGCATTCAGAAAATTAATCAAAATTACCAGCCAATCCTCCTAAGAGGAAATGTGCATTGCTCCATAAATGAAGGCATTATACTTTCAAAACAGGTTATAGCCGCAGCTATATAAGGTTGTGGTTGGATTCAACTCTCCATTTTGCTTTGATGCTTATGTTACTATTTTTTCATAAAATTCTTTAGCCAAATCAAAAGCATATTCACTAATAATTGAATTTGTTTTAAAGAATCTAGTTTCTCTATGAGCAATATTTTGTTACTTTAATTAGTTAAATTCGACTCTGACCAAAAACATCACAGGTAAAATAATTTTCCTGCCTTTTTTTCATAAAATCTTCAATATTTTGAATTTACTAGATTTTCTAAAATCTATTTTCACTAGTTTAACCTAGAATTATTTCCTATTCCCTAATTTATGAAATTAAAAAAAAAAAGAAAGGGACAAATGGCACTTCAACCCCCTGTTATATATTTTGTCACCCCCTCAACTTACATTTATTATAGCACTTTGCCCCCAATAACATTTTCGGATTAAATTTTCACCAAAATGCTATTCGTCAGCAGCTGTCAAGGATTTTTTCCCCCTCTTTCCAGCTCAAAAGTCAAAGCAAAAGGTTTCACAATATCAATAGAGAAATCAGGTGGTCCTTTGCCACTAATAATGTCAATTGTAGTAAAAGAAATATGCATTTTCCCCCTCTTCCCCGCTCAAAAGCCAAGAAAAAAATTTTTTGTAATGAATTTTTATTTCTGCAAATGGTGAAAGCACGACAAAAAGCGGTACTTTTGCTCCAAATGGTGTTAATCACAATATGATACAAAGCTTTGTGGTTGTGAATAGAGGGTATAAATAGTATCAGTCGCATAACTCGAACATTGGATTCCAGCCCCTATATAACTATATAAACATCCACTTAGCATATTCTTGATGAAAATTTGATTCAACATTGGAAGACAAAGTGCTATAATAAATGTAAGTTCAGGGAAGAAAGTGCTTTTAAATTAATTTTGGGGGGAACAGTGCAGAAATGGTTAAATTTTGGGGGATGAAGTGCCATTTATCCAAAAAAATATAAATATATATATAAAGGGGATCTAAGAAACTAAATAGATAAATAAAAAGGATAACCAAGCCCTCAATATATTCACCACCAAACTAGTAAAGAATTTATAACAGTAAAAACACTGTGTTTCCTTTTCCTTTTATTCAGGCACACAGATCAAATGCTGCACATGGTACATATCTTTCCAAAGCATGGAAAAGTGGTCAAATCATGAACTGAGATACATTGCAAATTTACCACGAAAAATGTGCCTGAATCGCCACTCATTTCCATGCAAATCTTTGGCCGCTAATTCCTGGGTGGGAGGTTGCCTTGACATGTCCTGCCATAGAAGACAACAACCTATCACTGACATCATAAATGACCCCCCAGAGTACTCAATAAACTTTAGCTAGATTCATCCTAACCAGTGGGGGCAGACATTCATCAGCATGCCGTCTCAGCACAGAGAACCCACCATGAGTGCTTGTATCTGATGCAGTAAGAGTTTTACAAAAAGAATGGACGCGAAAATGTGGTGGTGGAGGTGGAAGTGGTTCCTTCTTTACTGCATTCTCATCTTGCTGCAACAGAAAAATCTGATTAGAAAATAATCCAAGAAACATCAAAACCAATTCAGAAAACAGATATAGGTACATTAAGCACCACAGATCAGCATACATTAGGTTCGGGCATCAAAGTAACTTGAGCGAACACCTCATCTGTGTCCAGTTCAGC